>PVIH01002037.1:0-205596 GCA_004025045.1 Sigmodon hispidus
TAAGTCAGGATTAATTTGATTTCAAAGCTAAGAACAGTGGGAAAAACTTGTTTTCTGAAATGCATTTTGGAAGAGAAAATATTGTAAAACATGTAGTGAATGTTTCTTCAGTTTCTTGTTCAGCCAATGAGGAAAGGGCATTGCCTTTCTTTTTACCATTAATCACTTCTCAATAAACGTGAGATCCTGTTGAGCATCAAAAAAAAAAAAAAAAAAAAAAAAAAAAAAAAAAAAAAAAAAAAAAAAAAAAAAAAAAAAAAAAAAAAAAAAAAAAAAAAAAAAAAAAAAAAAAAAAAAAAAAAAAAAAAAAAAAAAAAAAAAAAAAAAAAAAAAAAAAAAAAAAAAAAAAAAAAAAAAAAAAAAAAAAAAAAAAGAACTGTAATGTAGAATCTGTACACTTCACACATGTAACATGGCAGGACTTCAGAGCTGATGGGATTTCTGGGCTCCTGTGTTCAGTATCCTTAACAGATAGCTATGGATAGGAAGGCCCCAGGGGCCTTCGTGACTGGCCAAGAAAGCCAGCTGGGAAAAAGGCGGGCTGGCTGGTGTCCATGTGTTGGGAGGCTGTGACTGACTGAGAGAACCGAGCTAACTGGGACTATGAGTGGAAGGTGTGTGGAGAAAAGGGCCTTCTGAGTGAAACTACTGAGAACAGTTGAGTCTGAGAACTCCAGGCAAGCCTTAATGGAGTCAGCCTGGATAAAACAATGTGCTGGAGGGAGTCAGGCAGTCAACAGGCGTCACCTCAAGAATAGGATCTGAAAGGAAGCAGACAGAATTCAGGAGAAAGCTGAGTGCCCCAGCCCACCGTGGGGTGAGACCACCAGCAATGACCACTGGTTTCCAGTGAGGACAGATGAGGGAACAGGAGGTCATGATCTCCTCAGCAAGACACTCACTGCAAAGCCTCACTCCTCTATCCATTGATGTTTGAGGGCTTGTTATGAACAGGATTGGAGAGTGGACAGTAGAGGCGGCAGAAGGAAATGCTGCAGAAGGTTAAGAGACCAGGCCAGCTCTGCTGGTCTGCAAGGGAAAGACTGTTCAGTAAGTGAGGTTGGTAACTTGGACCAGCAACCCTAGAGGGTTCAGGTGGCTAAGACCCAGATCCCCATGAAGACAGTGTTCCCAGAAAAAAGAGGTGAGAGATAAAGGCTGGAACATAATGAATCCTGTGAGCAGGACGGGCACTTCCAGTTAAGGTGATGTGGAGAACGGCATGCTCTGCCAAGGTGTTTCTCCCAGCAGAAATATGCCTAATGACGTCTAGACAGGATTTACAGAAATGATGTCCTCTCTCTTGATCAACAGAAGAATGCCTACAGGTCCTGCAAGCCTCTGAGCTTCTGGGTGAGTGACCTCATCCAGCGGGTGAACTTCTTCAACACCTGGGCCAAAGTGGCCTATACTGCCATACACCATCGGTAAGAGCAAGAGCCGACACCACCTTTCAGTCACTCCCCTGCTTCTGCTGGGCTTGCCAGTTCTCCTCCTGATCTCACCACACCAGCTCGGTCTCTTGGGTATTTTCTCACCATTTCCTTTTGGAATGAGAAAACAAAGACTTCAAAATTGGGGTCCCATGCAAGGTCTTCCCATGCTGGGAGCTGGAAAACCCCAGTGTGTGTTTCTTCCCGCTGTTCCACACTATGCCTGGAAAACTGGCCAGGGGAAATGCAGAATAATGTATGAAACACTTAGTGTTATCTCCTTGACTCCATTGTCATGGTGGTCCTGTGATGGGAGGTAGGTACTGAACCTGTCATCATGCTGTTTCAGATAGCAGTAATCCACAGCATAGGGAATGGCTTGCCCAAAGTGTCACAACTAGAAACCAACCCGAAGTTCCTTGTCTAGTCTGTGCTCAGCTATCTCCTATGCCTCACAGCACATGAGTGTGGGTTGCAACTCAGAAACAAGTGCTGAGATTCTTCAAGGCCCAGTCAGGCAGTTCCAAATCCATGGCTTCCTTTCCCCTAAGAGGCTTCAAACTGTGCCCCACATCCATCAAAATATAAAGCAAAGAGCCTCAGGTAGGCTGGGGTAAGTACTGAGAGCTGCATCCTGGAAGGCTGAAGAAGGCTGACAGGTCACATGAGGAGGGACAGGAACTGTGTCCACTGCTGCCCTACCCTGCCCCATCTTCTCACCAGGTACATGACGTTTGTCACAACCTGGAAACCGACTGTTACATCGGCCAGGCAGAAATCCAAAGATCCCACCAATTCTGAGCGTGATTCCACAGATGGCTTTCCTTCGAGATTCTGGCTCCCTGCTTTCTTTTCTCCACAAGGTGAGTGCTAGCACCGAGGAGGGAGGGACCCACATCTGGCTCTGGCACATATACACTCCACTCGGTAGCTCCACCACCACTGGCCTCAAAGACAGCACCTGCAGCCCTGTGGGACCTGAGCCTGCCTGTCCCCACCTCTTCTCCTTATCCCATCTCCAACACACCCAAACCCCACTAGGCCGCGGTAGGTCACTTTCTCATCCCTAAGCCACTAGTTCTAGGAAAGCAAAGATGCAAAGCTAAGACTCCTCCCCAAGACTACACAAGTGGAAACCCTACCTCCAACACTCATTTATTAAAAAGAATTGATGGTAGAATATCTGCGGTTCAGCACCTATCTATTCAGCACAAACAGCGGGAAAGGTAGACACTAAGTGGGATATGTCACAGCAGCAGAGAGCTAAGATCCATAGGGGCCTGTGAAGAAGCCACGGTAGGCTGAGCTCTACCAGGGCAGGAACAGGTAGGTTGGTTGTTATTTTCTGTTGCACCCCCAGTACCTAATTTGTCCACCATCAACAAAGCTCTCAGCCAGTGCCTGGGAAGGGAGGTGTTGGTAGGCCAGAGAGCTTCAGTTTTCATCCTGGCCAAAGGGAAGTCTTTGCTGCAGTCAGAAGCTGGCAGTGGCTATAATAGGGGGACATACATGGGACAGGCGAGAAAGAGGCAGACAGAAGGAAGTTAGAGAGCAGAACCAGCTGGTATACCCATTTGAGATGATGGGGCAGAGGGCAGGCAGAGCTCAGTAGGAGTCAAGGCCTCCCCTGGCTTGGAAAACAGAGGTCACTCAAATGGGAAACATAAGGAGAGGACCATAGACCCCGTGAAGGAATCATCCTCACATAGGCTGGGCTTTATCCTTTGTCTGTACCCTTCCTCTATGCCACAGGTGGCAAAATTGCCCCATGCAGGTTAGCAAGCTCAGAAGAAAAAGAACTTCCTCTTCTTCCACTTGTTGGTATGGCATTGGAAAAGGAAGCCCCGGGCGCCCTGGGTTTCTTACTCACTCTCTATGACCCTATCTCTGCTGCCAAGTTTACAGTAAGGTACAATCACAAGATCAGAAAAGGCTTGGTTCCGGGAACGGTAACCCCTCTTCTTGAGGGAGCTAGGCCTACAGAAACAGCCCACGTACACAGGTCTGAGAATGTAAGTGACTGGTCCCTCCTGTCCTCCAGCCTCACCCCATGGTGTATGACACTATTCCCAGGTGTCAACAAGCATCTATTCACATTAGATAGGGAGCCAAACAAAATAAGGATACACCAAAGTCCATCTCAGTCAACTAACGTATTAGGGTTATTTACAGAAGCAGAAATGACTCAAGGACAGCTCAATCACCAAAACCCACACCAACATGGGTGACAGCTCATGAAAGCTGGAACCCTGGAGCTGACTGGAAAACCTGCAGGCAGTCCAACCAGCTAGAGAATCTCTCCCAGGAAGTCTAGTAGCCTAAAAGTATCTCTCAGCAGTCCCTACTGCTTATTTACACCTGGGAAGGGAGGGGCCTGGTTAAACTGGTCAGTTTCAGAAACTTCCTGAAGCTTTTGAATTGCTTACTTATGGAGTCTTATAGAGCTTCCCCATGGGATGTTTTACCTCTCCTGAGAACTTTCTGCATCTTCCCAAGCTTCCTTCTAGATGAAATGTTTTATCCAGGAGGAAACTGATGCACAAAACCCCATTATCCTTCCTTCCTGGCTCTTCCCTGTATCTCCACGGGGCAGCCATGGTGCCTACCCCATAGGAAACCTGTTTCACTTTTTTTTCCCCCAAAGCCTTTCTCACTGCTGTGCTTCAAGACTACGGAAGAGCCCAAGGAATCTCCATGGATGCTCTTACATTCACTCACCAAGTAATTCATAGCACCAGCGATGAGCAGGAGGATGATTTCTCCAAACTTCTCCAGAAGAGGCTCAACATAGTCAGGAAAGCCTTCCAGGTACTGGATGCTTAGGAGACTGGAAAGGGTCCAGTCCTACATTTTATGACTAAATGTATGACTCATCTTGTTATACAGCTAAAATTTAAGTGTCCACGGTTCTGTGGGTTTATCAGAGTCTTCATGTGCTTTTGTTCCAATACCATACTATCTTTAGCACCATGGCTAAGTAGTATAGTTTCTTGGGGTCCAAGAAAACGCTGAAGAAAGACCCCCAGACTCAAATAGCATGTAAGAGCAAAGAGTGTTTATTTACATATGCAGGGTTGTTCACCTGCACAAAACAGCGATGACCTGAGAGGAACATGAAGCAGTGGTTATACTTGGCTGTTTTTTATTGGCTGAAGTTTTAGTTTTTCCATCTTTGGGCATACTGAGCAAGCCCCGGCCTGTTTCAGGGGGTTACAAGAACTGTCCTTTTCTCATCACTGACTTGAGATACTGAAGGGGCTGGCTGAAGCCTCATAGTGCTTCTTCCCTCTGCTGTCAGGGGTGGTTTTGACTAATGGCCCTTTGTTGGGGAAAAAAAAAAAACAACTTATTTGCTCTTAAAAAACTGAAACCTAGATACAGTAGTAAAATGGGAGAAATTTAGATCTCTCACTTTGTGGTAATGTTATACCTCAGGCTGTGTTCTTTCTGCTTAGAACTGTCTTAGCTGTCTGTGATCTTTGGTATTTCCATACAAATTTTGGAATTTTTTCTAGTTCTGTGAAGATTATCATTGGAATTTTGGTAGGAATTGTATCAAATCTATAGATTACTTTTGGTGGTATAGCCATTTTTACATAAGTTAGGTTTATTCCCAGATTATATAGTTTTTGGTTATTATAAATAGGATATTTTTCCTGATATCTCTACCAGCAAATTCAGTTTTGATGTATATAAAAGTTACTAATTTTGTTTGTTCGTGGGTTTTGTTTGTCTGAGCAGAGTCTCACTATGTTACTAATTTTTTTTGTTTGTTTGTGGGTTTTGTTTGTCTGAGCAGAGTCTCACTATGTAGCACCTGCTGTCCCAGAACTTACTGTGTAGACCAGGCTACCCTAGAATTCACTCTCTAGACTAGGCTGGCCTGCAACTGAGAGATCTGCCTGCCTCTGCCTCCTGAGTGATGGGATTAAAGGTGTGTAGCACGACAGCTCTGTGAAAACTTGTTTTTGAATGTTGACTTTGTATCCTGGTACTCTATTGAAAAGTTTAGGTGGAGTCTATGAGGTCTTTTAAGAATAAAATAATTTTATCTGCCAAAAGGGATATCCTGGTTAGTTTTCTGTCAACTTGACAGAAAACTTGAATGAAAATAGACAGCCTTGTCTTGTGTCAAGAAAAACTGTTATTTTCGATTTTTAGTATAATGCTGACTATAAGCTCATCTATCACCTTTATATAAGGAAGGCTCTGTCTTTTCCTAGTTTGCTCAGGATTCTTAACATGAAGGCATGCGGAATTTTCAAATACTTTTTCTGCCTTCTGTTGAGATGATCGTGTGATGTCTTTACATTTATTTACATTTTATTTTTTTAATGTCAAACCAACTTTGCATCCCTAAGATTGGTTGTGATGTAGATCAAAGACCCAGCTGTCTGGTTAATATTGTGTTGATCTTTCCATGTCATTCGCCCTGCTCTGGTTTGTATCATCTGGACTTGGATTTGGCTGCTCGTGCTTTCCAGAGCTTGGAGGATATTTAAAATCTGGGTTTGTTTTGTTTTGTTTTATGGAGCTGCAAACCCTCTGCTACCTTCTTTGTACCCTAAAGGCTCTGGTAGGTCATGCTCTCACCTTCATTCTTTCATTTGATTTCTTCAATGACCCAGTTTGGTGACTGTCCTGCTATATCTTGAGATTTTCTTTAAGTTTCTTGTGCATGCTTTGAAGTAAATTCCATTTATTTCTTCTGGACTCTGTCATTTCAGTGGCTCAGCTGTTTTCCAGTATCGAGAGGCTCTATCTGCTCTCAGGTGCCTGGGTAGTATAACTCATTCTGTGTGTGGGTGCTGGGTGGAGTGTCACTCCTGTGCTGTGCCCATCTGTTAGTGTACATGTCCTCTGATTTGAAATGCTTTTTCCTGCTTGGTTCAGCTTATGTGAATCTTCTCTTCACCTGAGTTTATGTTCACAGGGAAGTCGACTACAAAAACAACTATAATAGTTTGATACAAGTTCGCTGCATAAGACAACACTGAGCACTTGACTTGTGTTCCTATTAAGGTTTGAGATCAGGAGCCCTAGAGTAGGGGCTGGGAGAAATACAGTGTATTTAATAGGAAGTTAAGAGGGAATGAGCTGTGGGTAAGAGGAGATAAACCAGGAATGAGGAGGTTAGCCCACAGGTGAGAACACCGAGGAGAAAATGGAGGAACAGACACAATCGGAAAGTGTGTAAGCAGCCCTCACTTCTTTCTGCTTTACACTAAGAACCACCTTCAGTCTAGGGTAAAGTAAGACAGCTTCCATTTACTTTTAAATAGCTGTTTGTAGAGTTCTTAGAAACTGTTCTTCAGAGGGAAGCCCTACAGATCTCGACAACATTAGTGTGTGGTGGCCCACAACTATGATCCCAGAACTTGAGAAGTGATGGTAAGAGGTTGTTCTCAATGATATAACAAATTCCAGGCAAGCCTAGGCTATTTATAAGACCCTGTCTCAATACCGAGGCCAAATCATGGAATTATAAGAGGAAATCATGTTAGATACAGATTAATGTCTCCCATGATTTATATAAGAAAAGACAACACTAGAAACAGGTGCACTGGGTGCAATTTATCATTTACCTAAATGGTAAGGGGAAAGAGTAAAAAAAAAGAAAATAATTCCCAAGATGACTTTTATAGAATAAGTGAAAATACAAATTATTTCTAGGCCTTTAGCTTGCACCTCCAGACTTGGTCACATTCCAGAAAACACAGCCTAAAACATGTCCACAGTTCTGTCAAAGAGCTGACCCAGCACAGCAGGGCCCATTGTGCCTCAAAGGCTCCTGAGCAGTACATGGCTCATCTGCCCTGCCCCTTAGCCCCAAATCAGCCCAGCATAACACACCTACTACCCAGGACACATATGCCATTGGAGCTGCTGGCAATTTTCTTCCTAAAAGCTCATCAGAAATCCAAACTCTTATGCTAAAGACTTATTTTCCTGTTGTGATATGTTATAGAATTGTTCCCAGCCTGTTTTCAATTTCCAAATCCTGACTCCATCAGGGCCCTGTGGGAAAGGCAGGTGGGTTTCAGTGTAACTTGTGACTCTTTTGTAGTTGCTTTTTCCCCTCTAACAGACCTTAGAAATTTGGAGTCTGGTTTCACCTCAGCATTCAGGTCAACTTGAGGCAGGGACATACCGCACTGAGAGAAGAGGGACATCTCAGCTGAGGCTCACGGCTTCTGAAATAAGCATCCTGACCCTTCTCTCTCATCAGCACCAGGACCACTCTCCCAACAGAGTGTGCATTTTTGGTTTATTCATTGAAGGAGCAAGGTGGGATCCTAAACAGGAAGTACTGGAAGACTCACTGCCCACTGACTTACGCTGTGAATTTCCTGATATCTACTTTTTACCAACAAAGGTAGTCACCTAACTTGATAAGGAAATCCCAAATTTCTGAAATCGAATTACCTGTGATCTCATGAGGGAAATGTTAAAGAGATTGGTTATAGACACAGAACAAATTCTCAGCACAAAGAAGTTTCATTTTGTTTTTGTTTTTTCAAGATGGGGTTTCTCTGTGTAGCCCTGGCTATCTTGGAACTCAATTTGTAGACCAGACTGACCTCAAACTAAGAGATTTGCCTGCTCCCAAGTGCTGAGATTAAAGGCATGGCCCACAAAGGTTTATTTGCCCCAGAAGGACAGAGGGGAAGGAATAAGAGACAAAGATGAAAAGATAAAGGCTAAGGGAGAAGGGAAAGGGGGACCAGGGGTATCTGTCCCAGAGGAACAAAGGATTGCTTCTGGAGGAAGGAGACAAGACATGGAACTAGGAAAATGGCAGTTTATAAAGGTAGAAGGGAAAACCCTGTGTCAGGATGGGGTATTTAATTTTAATTGGGAAAGTTAACTAGGGCAGCCAAAGGAGGCTTCTGACTGCAGGTCTTCAAAATACTTTGATCGCTGGACCTTGGTAGTCAACCTCAGGACGAGAAAGAGGCTAAATAAGGGAACAGACTTTGGAGGCTAACTGTAGGAATGCAATCTAAAAGGCCTGGCAGAGCCAGTGTTTGCCATGCTCATGCCTAAATCTGACAATGTAGTTTAAACAAAATAGTACAATATTGTTAAAGATCTAAAACATGTTAAAACTGATGTCCAGTGTTATCTCTCAGAGACAGTGTACAGAAAGCTATTAGTTATCTCTATTTTAACTTCTCTAGATATAACTGCAATATGCAACTGCACTGTCACTAATTTAGTAAAAAAATATATTTAATTCATAACAAATACTTCAAAACTACTCAGACAGAAACTGTGATCTGTTGGTTTTGTTAACTGTGATCTGACTAAGAATCTTTACTTTTAGATTGAGACATCCCAGGCTTCTGACCAGACAAACTCACAACTCCAGACTTTTGAATGTCCAGTTTACCAAACACCTGAGAGGTCAAGAAATATTATTGGTTTACCAACAAATTTCTTAACATCAGTGCATTTACCAACAAAGAAACCACCTAGTCACTGGATCACTATGCAGGTTGCACTGCTGTGTGAGAAGATTGAATGAAATAAATTTCCATACCAAAACCATTTTAAGTTTGAGCTTCACCCAAATTTATATACATCAAGACATTCACTTGTGGGGAACAGCTTTGTGCTGGCTAGCCTCAGCACATGCCTGAGAGACTTCATGAGGTAAGCAGTGTCTATGCTGACTTTCAAAGGAACACAGGCACTTCTGAGATACATATATAGTATATAATTTGCTTCAAAGTGTTTCTGTGTACTTGGTATTCTTAAATAGCAAATCCCAAACATGACCAGTTTTTAAGAGTTGGGGCTTCTGTCCCTACCCCTAAACTTTCAGATCTCAACACATTATTTGTTGGGGTTTTGTTTTTTGAGATAAGATCTTACTCAACCTTCTGGACTTCTGCAATTATAGGAATGAACTACACTAATGGCTCAGGCTCCAGCAATCTGAAAGCTTTGCTATAAACCTCATGAGTCCCTGTGTTCCCACAGCTGAGAAGAAGCCAAACAAATAATCCGGGGGAAGGGTTGTGGTTAAGGCTGCAAAGCATGGGCTCCTGGGCAGCCCCAGAATTGCGGGTAAAAAGAATGAGGCTCCAAAGTGATCAAAGTAACTTTTTATTTTTAACTAAAATTTTATTACAAAGCTTGCCAAACATCAAATTAAAAACAACCTGCATCCGCAGACACTGGAGCACTACCCTATCTCAGACTCTTCTCACTTCTAGGCAAAGAACCCAAAGTCTTACCCAAAATTCCCTTGTAAGTTCAGCACATACATGCCGATACCAGGAGAAAAGCAAAATAGAAAAACACCTGTTTGAAACACTGCTAGTATAACAGTGACAATTTCATATGTGCAGAGTGTCAACTTCATGGTCATATTAATAAAAGCTAGTTTACATACACTCCAACTGCAGCAGAATGAACGAACACTTTGCACCTGGCTCATATGTAATGTGTGTAATCGAAACGCAAATGTCCACACAATAATTACATCCTTATGTTTAAGATTCTGAAGACAATGAAGCTTTTAATATAAAAAGTTTAACTAGCTCTTTAAAGTTGTTTCACATAGAACTCCTTTCTAGAGAGTTCTGAAGATATAAAGGATACAACATAGTATAAACTGTATGGTCTAAACAGTAGCAAAAACTGTTAAATTTTAAGTCAAAAATATAAAAAAATAGTAGCCTGAAATGGCAATTTTTTTCCAACACCAATGTATGTAAAAATGTTTAAATAGTGCTGTTGCTCCAAAAATATACTTTTTTTTTCTATTTGCAATAGTTTATAAAGGCAAACACACCTGCAAATTGAGGTAGCTAAAGCCAAATTCACAAACTTTGGATAAAGAAAAGTAACTTTCCTATGTTTTAACTTTAAATGAATTCTAATTGCTTTACACTTTTAAATTCACATTACTTTACAAAAACTTAATTTAAAACACTGAAAAATGTTTTAAAAACTTATATTCCTGACAATTATCTTACATTCAAAAACTGTACAGAAAAATCACAAGTCACCATATATTACATAAAAGTAAGCTATATATTTACATTTCCAAATGCACTTTTAAAGTCTGAGGTCAGGCCACTACTATGAATGGTCGCCCTTAAACGGCCCGCAAGAGCTCTGCTTACTTTTCACATAAACCACCAATACTGGGCTGGAGTTTGCTAACATATATCTATCTAGAGGCAGAATTTTCACTAATGTCTCTTTTAAGTACAATGAAGCATAGATGTACTTTAGGTTTTCACTTAAGAAAAAACAAACGGCAAAAAAAAAAAAAAAATACAAAAATAAGACTTCAGATTTTTAGGGATTAAAATTTTCCTATTAACAAGCAAGTTCTACCATCTTTGTGTTTTCCCTATGTTAACTGCTATACAACTACGTTAAAATGGCTACTATTTGGCTCTATAGTCCTGACTCGAAAAACAAACTTAGAGATCCTGTCAGTGCATCAACAGTTAGTTGGTTTGGACTTTTTTTTTGTGAGAGGCGTCTGACCTGCGGAGGCATCGAGCACAGGCGAGTCAGTAAACATAGGGGAATATGCGGTAGGGTACACGCTGGCAGTACTTCTCCCAGGCCAGGCCATACTTCCTCTTACACTGGTGCTCATCACGGGCTTCTCGGTGGACAAGCAACACGGTGAAGTAGATGACATAGAAGTAAGGCAGGAGGTGGCTAAACCCTGGAGGTGACAACAGCAGCCACTGAGTTTATTTCTACTACATGATTTCCCTCAAATGCCCCAAGAACTAGTTTTCTGAATCAAGGTATGCCAAATCACAAACCAATGTTCCACACAGTCTTCTTAGGAAAGCCAATTCCCTCAGAAGCTAGACAGCAACCGATAGACACCAAGAAGACAGGCCCCAGACCTGGCAGGTGCTTTCACCCCAGCACAGCAGCCAGGCTTGCTCCAACCAGTAACATGGATTGATCAAGTTAGCACTGAGATGCTTACCACATGGGAGGGACCAGGCCAGAGCCATGATAAGATCTCCCAAGTAATTGGGATGGCGAACAAAGCCCCACCATCCAGAAACAAGCAGACTCTTTCCAGTGGAAGTATGAATGGTCTTTAAGTCTATATAAAAATAAAAACCTCTTTTAATCTCTAAAAAATGAGGCATAGAAACCTACAAATAATAAATATACAAGTCAACAAATTTAAAGAAATCCTTACGTGCGAGCTTCGGATCACTGGGATTCTTCCGGAATGCATTTTTCTGAGAGTTTGCACAACGGAAGATTACATAGCCACAAACTGAAATGTTAAAAATATTTTCCTATTAGTAATTTAGATGTAATCTAGCATCTAAAATTCATCTGAAATTTCTCTTAGAAACTTGTTTCTGAGCCCTAAAGAAATGTTCAGAGGGAAAATAGTCTGATTTCTTGAAAACAATTGAATGCCAGGGAATTCTTCTGAGATCTTATCACTCATCTTCAGCTGGCCATGCCCACAAAGTACAGAATGAGACAGTACCAGGGGACACTGACTACAGCTATCTTGTCTGCTCTATAAGAGACAAGCAGCCACAGCACAGATCCTTCCTGGCTAAAATACCAGCTGAATCAGAAACCAGGGTCTGCCCTTCAGTGTGAAACCTCTCTGCTTGACAGTTTTAGTCACATTTCAACAGACCCAGATATGGCACTACTTACTATCCAATCTGAATAACAAATACTAAAATCTTCATTTCAGTTTTTCTGTAAGACACAGACTGTTTTGATTAACTCACAGGTACCACTGACATGGAAAAATCTTCATTTTAACCAGGTGCTTGAGTGTCCTCTTCCATCACAGATACTCAGTGTCCTAAGACTAGCCCTATTTCAAGTTTAGTGCTAATTTTCCCATCCACCTCTGATGGAGATTTTGAATGATCACAAGACACTAAAGGAAAACCACCTGAACTAAAACACAGTTGGGCCTGGTAGACCTCACAGAGGCCAAACTGAGTCTCTCCCACTGCCCCACCCAGCCCTTACTGTGCTAACTCGGCTCCCTGTCTGTCTCCCATCCTGTATTAATCCACTGAGCCTCAAACCCCACATCCTTTAGTAAGTACAAGCTGATACTCCCTAAAAGGCTGGAATCCTTTTCCACTTCCTGCCCCTGCCATACACACCCCCCTCTCAATATGACGCGTTAGCATCTCAGGCCACAGTATCATACATTGTTTCTACAGTGAGACCAAAAATTGTATGAAGACCAATCTCATTTTCAGGATCTCTAGAAAATACAGGCATTTGAAAGAGAAGAGAAATTGTTCCTAAAGCAATTCAAATTTAATTGCTTAAACTTAAAAGGTAATTTGTTCTATTGAGAGGACTAGGGAAGCTAGCATGTCTTCCATTCTCTTTGCAACTTCAGAGTTTTCTCAGTACTTATCTATCAAATTATTTCAAACCTGTAATCAAATAAGATGGGGTATGACAGACAACCAGAAAACAGTGATGGAGCATCTTGGGCTCAACAGAGGCTAGCACTCACGTTTCAGAGCAATGATGACAGAAGCCAATGGCCAGGACAAGTCTTGGGGATGGTTGACCAGGTAAAAGGCCTGAAGGCTGTAGGTGAATGGGACCCACACTAAATCCCCAAAGGCTAGCATGAAACCAAAGCCATCGTGGATGATATCCATGGTAGTCAGCAATGCTTCCTAAAATAAAAAATAGGAAGAAATAAGAACCACCTTATGTTTAAAGGACTTAAACAAATACTAATTTATGACAAAGCCTGTTAAGTGAAGGCACACCAAAATGTTGAAAGGCAGGAGTTCAGTTGCTCTGGTCTAAGTCACAATATCCTACCTAAACTGCCTCCTCTTTACACTAAACTCCCGAAATAACCTCCCTGAGCTCACACCTTCCTGTAGCCTCAGTCCCTTCCCTGAGCAGCCTCTGACCCTGCACCTGGCTGGCCAGCCCTTCTCAGATGCCAGCATTCTGTATTCCAGAAAGCCACTAGTCACTCTACCTGTCCACTTAAGCTCTCCACTGCATTGTAAGCCTCTCTTTTGTCAAATGTACATGCCACAGTGCCAAATAAAAAGCAGAGGATTCAAAATGTGTTTATGGAAAAACAGTACAACCAATCAAATCTGGACCATCTAAATTCCTATGCATTTTCCACAGAAATAGTAATCTGGCTAGGAACATGGCAAACCAATGGTTTCACACTCATACACAGCCTGAAAGTTTGTCAACATGAGTACATGGTCCACCAGATGTCTCTGGACCAAGATACCCAAAGACCAGACTCATGATCACATCTCCAAATGCCTGAAACTCTGTGATAGCTAGTTGTACTACCCCAGGGACAGGTACCAGACTTCTATCAAAAAACCAGTTCTAGGTTAAAGAAAAAAGCACCTCCACAGATCTACCCCAGATCATCATGAAATAAAAAGTCAGAGGTCACAAACCTAGGCCCTAAGGCTCACACCCTAGATGTCAAAATGATGCTCCTCTGGGAGCATATGCTCTGATAGGAGGGTCCAAGGCAAGATAAAGGTGTCTGAGGAGCACAGGGAACAGGGCAAATAAAAACAAATACTGTGACCAAAGTCAGAATAGAGGAGAGTTGTCAGTGAGAGGAATGAATGTAAGCATGGGACCAATTAAGACCCTAAACCCTGCTCAGACTCTAAGGACCTCAGTTCACAGGACAGACTCCTCCAAAGCCTGTATCTACACAGGCATTCTCAGTTTCCTAAAGCAGAAGACCTGCACTAAATATTTCCTGTCAATTGCTAATTTACAAGCAGCTGTCAAGTGCTGAGAAAATCTTCAGTGAAGTCTCTCCTTTATAATCTAATGGAGCCACTGAGGACAGGCAGAAACTTCCCAACATCAAGCCTCCTGTTGAGATCACCTGGATGACAGTTCTACCTTAGGCAGCTGGGGAAGAGTGCTAAGGAAAGTGAGTACTGTGTACAAATGAAGGCCCAGTTGAATACTGAGAATCAGCATTTTAAAAATGAGGTGGTGTGTACTTGTAATCCCAGTTAGACAGGAGGAGCCCTGGAGCCTACTGCTCAGTCAGCCTAGCCTACTTTGAGAGTTCTAGGCCAGTAAGACACCTCATTTTAAAAATCAGAATCCAGAGAGTGACACTGAGGTTGTCCTCTGGCCCTCACATGTATGTGTTACACACACACTCATGCAGGAGTACCTATGTGTACATGCACATACACACCAGAGTTTTTCCTTAAGATGCTAAAAGAAATCACTGTTAAATGCTTAGACAGTCACTTAGAGCTACTGATACACCTACCAGTGTCCATGGCAAGCCCCTTGAGCCACATCATTACCAACATAAGGCAGAAGCAGGCTTTACTGCCCTAACTCTGTATGTAAGCAGCTCAAGCTCCCCAGAGAAAAATCAACTCCCAAAGATGCTTGACTTCATGGCCTCCAAGAACTCAGCTCTTAAAACTTATCTCATGCAGGCACAGAAATGTGCACTTTTGTAATCCCACCCTGGGAAGCTGAGACAGGAAAATTACAAGTTCAAGTCAGCACGAACTATTAGGACCTCAAAACAAAACAAACATACAAAAACATGCAACAAATTACCTCATTCCAGAGGGCATCCACCACATACAAAAGCTGGAAACTGTTAACCAAGACCATTGCCAAGGATGGGGCACCTCGTTCCTGGACTTTCATTTCAGCCAAAAGCATCACCAAGTTAACAACCACCTGGAAAAAGAGGCAGAAAGAAGAGAGTCTCAAAGGCACTCCCAGAGACAAAGCACAGTTGAGAAGCCCAGTGCACACCACTCCATGGCTGCTACTGAACAGGATACCTCAACCTCTGTGTCACTCCTGAGCTACTCTACTCTTGCTTATTATGTGTAGCCTCATGGAATGACCCAAATTAAAGAATAGTCTTAAGAAACCCTGCCTCAAAAACCAAAGCAAAACGAAACAAAATGACTGATCAGTATCTTCAAAGCAATGACTTGGGCAGGAGAGACTAAGCAACCTATATACACTAAAGGAGATGAGCGGACCAAGAAGAATGGAGCAGTCATAAATCACTAATGGAACCCACTAAGGGCTACAGATCTCCTGTCCTTGATGGGCCAGACATTAATGCAGGAATCCAGCTAAAGAATGCAGGGGATTCTTAGCTCTAATTCTGTAATTCTCCAAGTCTGAAACTGGGTCAAAATAAGGCTTTATTAGAAAGAGAAGGGACATAGTAATTTTTAATTATTCCATTTACACTATCACTTTCCTAGATATGTAATAAAAATGAAAAACTTCTGTGATATTTAATCATAACAAGGTATCTTAAACCTGTTAAAAAAAAAAAAAAAAAGAGTTAAGAAAACATTTTGGAAAACTATTCTTTAAAATTGCCTACATTTCCTTCTCAATACAAGATAAAGTTATACCACTGAATTTAAACAAAACAAACAAAAAAGACATACCCATCCAATCAATCCAGGACGCAATTCACAAAAGTATTTAAGATCAAAAGCACCAATTCGAGGATTTAATTCACGGCCAATGAAGAAATCATAAACAGTATTTCCTGGGAAAAGAAAAGTGTTTCCCAGTCAAAAGTCTTTAAATCTGTTCCATATTACCAGATCCAATCTGCCTCCTCAACAGACTACAGAAGTGGGAGCCAGGGCTGCCACACCCCAAGGGTTCATGTGACCAGATTCCAACTCTAAAACATTGGAGGGTTTTGTTTGGTTTTTTGTTTTTTGAGGGGTGTCATCAAAACAGGGTTTCTATAACAGAAATCTGGCTGTTACTATAACTTGCTTTATAGACCAGGCTGGCCCCAAACTCTAGATCCACGTGCTGGAATGAAAGGTGTGTGCCACCATACCCAGGTCTGATTTCTTTTTTAACTATGCAAATTTTTTTATAAGAAACCTTTTTTGAGGATTGGTCTTACTATGTAGCTCTGGCTGGCCTGGAACTCTTTATTTAGATAAGCTGGCCTCAAACTCAGAAATCCTGCTGCCTCTGCCTACCAAGTACTCAGACTAAAGGTGTGTACTACCAGTGCACAGGAGACTTTTAAAAACTTAGGTCAGAACCAACATTAAACCTGGTTTTGTTTTTTGCTTTTTTTAAGGAATTTATTACTTGACAAAAAAACAGATGATAAGATACAAGTAGGATAAAAAACTGCTGCTGGAGTTTCTAATCATTGAGTAACTAAAAACTAATGGAAACTAAATAAGAAAGGATGAGAAAAATTTAAATTTTGCCCTCAATTTATTTCTTCATTTGTTTTTTATGTCTATTTCCCATAATTAAACCAGGAAAACAACAACAATCTACTCAAGTGTAGCCTTGGCCGCCAAGGCTCTAGATACCCATGCAACACACAGTGGACCTGCTCACCAGAACTGGCAGGTGACAGCTCATCCCTAGGGGCCTTCAAAGAGTGGATGTAGAGATAAACGCTCAAGACCACTGAAAAACCAGTGGCTGCAAGTGCAAACTGAAGGAAGTGGCTGTACATATAACACAGATCTACACCCCAGAAGACAGTTGTTCCAACGACTGCAGACGTCAGGACAAAAGCGTAGAACCCTTAAAGAGAGAGAGAGAAAGCTAATTAACATCAGCTGGAGCTCACATTTCTTTTTTGTTTTGTTACAAGTCACACTAGGTTGCCCAAACTAACTTTAAGTTCTTGGGCTTAAAACCCCCGCTTCAGGCATCCCCCTCCCCCGAACACACCTTAGCCTCCTGGGCACTACAAGCCAATGCAGTATTTTTATGTTTAACTCTTAATTTCATTATCTATATTATATTCAGAAATAGACAAATATATAATGTCCTTAAGGTGCAATCTTCAACATAAATACCACGGCTCTTATGCTGTCTTTCCAAAATGTTAATGTTCCTTTGCACTATGAACCATCACTACCTACTGTTAATTAAAGGAAAGCTGAAAGAAAGGGTATAGAAATTTGCCGTTAAACTGAAAAGAAGCTCAAAATGCACCTACTCCAAACCATCAGAATCCAAAGTCAATTAACTAGCTACAAACAGAGACTGGCAAGCACACATTTAATACCATTACTTAATAATAGAATGACCTTAGTAGGTATAAAATTATAAATATTTATGTTGAATTCCAGTATTCATTAAAAGCATAGTCATATTCTGCCACCTAGAAAATAGTTATTAAGATACCCTAACCTCACAAAAGAGGCCACAACAAAACCCAAAGAAAACCAAGTGTGGTCACTCATACTTGTAATCCCAACACCTGGCCAGACTAGGCTACACTCTCATAAATAGGCAGAATGAAACTCCCCAGAGGATCCACAAGCCAATCCAGGGGTGCTTGCAAACACAGAAGTCATGGTAATTAATGAGAAGATTTCTAAGCTTTGGTAAAGTTGAGAGGGCTGTCACAAATTTGCTATCTAAACTCATGTTTTCTACAGACCAAGTTTATTCCAAGGAATAACTTTAACCTTCATAAAATTTATGAAGTGATCAACACAGCTGTTTTTCACCCACCACTGTCCATGCAAATTAATCACTCAAAATTTCTTAGGAATTTTTTTAGTGCTTAAATCCCATAAAAAGAACTCAGTAATATTAGAAGCCAAAATAAACCGAGAAGGGAAGTTTTTGCAAAGGGATCAAATGCCCAGGTGCAGTGCTTGGCCTCTCAACGAATCACACCCTCAATGGAGACAAACATGGCTTAGAAAACCCCAAACACTAACAGGAGCTGTGAAAGCAAAAGTGAACAAGTCACTCTGCCCAGACACAGCTGTGTCAGGCCAGCACAGACAGCAAGAGACCAGCATGTCAGAGACTCTGAGACAGGCTCCCTCAGCGAGGAGCTGAGCAAAAACAAAACAGATGGCCAGCACCAGCAACACCATCGAAGGTCCAGCACAAAACTTGCAACTTAGCATTTGAAGGCAGGCAGCCCCAAAAACATTGCTGCTTCCCTGCCAGAATCCTGTCAAATGACCTTAGGGAAAAGTGCTAGGAAGCCAGTAAACAAGTAGAACCCACAACTTTAAAAAAAAAGAAAAAGAGGGGGCTGGAGAGATGGCTCAGCGGTTAAGAGCACCGTCTGCTCTTCCAGAGGACCCGGGTTCGATTCCCAGCACCCACATGGCAGCTAACAACTGTCTGTAGTTCCAGTTCCAGGCAAACACCAAGGCAAATAAATAAAGTTTAAAAAAAAAAAAAAAAGAAAAAGAAAAAGAAGGAAACCAAACATTAAAATTTATTTAGACGTTTTCCACTGTGCATGCACAGCACAAAATGCACATTCAGAGCCATACTCAAATTTGGATCCAAGCTAGCATACAATGTCTTTTCCTGGTACACTGAGACAGTGCGGTGAGCTTGAGCTGCATGATCACAAAAGTGACCAGCAGATGCTCTATAGTATCTGTCCGTGCCACTAGGCTAGGACAATGGCAGGTCAGGGGCAGAAAGCACATCTGTAACTTAAGGTAAGGCCAAGGTATGAACTTACACAGATGTAAGCACAGTCCTAAACTGAGGAGCATGTCAGAATTCTATAAGAAAACCAAGTCACTCTACCCCATCTAGTAAAATAAAAACTCATTTAAGGATAACCATCACACAGATTTCTTAAAATCACTTTAGTGGTACTTTATCACAGTCTTAGAGGGTAAACTTGTACTGAGCCCCTAGCACATGTTGACCAAGGAGACTCCTCGACCAAAGGATCAACTTCAGGCCGATGGGCAAGTTCCAAGTTGTTCCTTCCCCACTCAACACGAACGCTCTGGTGAGTATCCACATCTTCCTAGAGTCCGTGTACAGTGAATACAACCTAGTCCACAAAACTACATTCTACCAGGAAAATTCCAGCAAACAGAAGACACTGATGTAAGAAGGCATAGCTATCAGAAAATAAAGGGGAGGCAGGCAAACACGGACTAAAGCTTTCTCCTTGCTTTTTCAGTTAGCAGTGAATTTCTACCCTTGCTTACAACTCCTGTAATAACTACAGCTTCCCCGTGTAAAGGCTAAAGATGCAGTTTTCAGGCAAAGTGTTGACAAAAAGAGCGGACACAAATTCAAGAGACAGCCCAGAGACCAGCAACCAAGAACAGGAGTGGCTCCTAGGTGGGAGTGACTCAATCCAATGCCTACAACAGAGACTTCCTAGAGCCACAAGAATGCTCAGGATAGTAAAATTCTACACAAATAGTTTGCACGATATGCTATCTTGTTGTTAGTGATTTGTTTTTTCCAAGGCAGGGTTTCTCTATGTAGCCCTGGCAGTCCTGGAACTCACTTTGCAGACCAGGAACTCAGAGATCCACCTGCCTCTGCCTCCTGTGCTAGGATTAAAGGTACACACCACCTTTCCTCTTAATGGAAAATGAAATAGTTCCATTAAGAAAATTAAAGATGGTGGTGGCACATGCCTTTAATCCCAGCACTTTGAGAGGGAGAAGTGGGCGAATCTCTGAGTTCTTGGCCAGCCTGGTCTACAGACGGAGTTCCAGGACAGCCAGGACTACACAAAGAAACCCTGTCGGGGGGGGGGGGGGGGGGGGCGCTCAGAGAGATCTCTGTGGTTTAAAATAGGCACTAGAGAGATGGAGCAGATGGAGCACTTAAGAATACATACTGTTCTTTCAGAGGACCCAGTTCAGTGCCCAGCACTACAAAGTGGCTGACAACCACCTCTAACTCCAGGTCCAGGAGTCCAATACTTCTAACCTCTAACAGTTCACACACACACATTGGGTGTGTCTGAATGTTTAAGCTATGGAGAGTGGGACTATTAGGAAGTATGTCACTGTGGGGGTGGGCTTTGAGGTCTCCTATGAGGTCTCATGCTGCTTCACCCAGTGAGTTGCTTGGGACCATGATGCAGAACTCTCAGTATCTCTCTAGCACCATGTCTGCCTGCATGCTACCTTGCTTCCCACCATGATGATAATGAACTAAATTTCTCACAGTAGAGCAAGCCCCAATTAAATGTTTCCTTTTTAAGAGTTGCCATGATCATGGTGTCTCTTCATAGCAATAAAAACCTTAAGACACTGCATATACATACACTCAGGCATATGCACCCACACAGGCATGCTCACACACACAAAGTATTTAATTAATTCAGTGAATAATAAGTAAATAAAGAGGAGAGTAATGGCTGCTCAAAATGATCAGTAACTCCAGTTCCAGAGGATCCAACATTCTCTTCTGACTACATTGGGCACCAAGCTCAAATGTGGTATACATACATTCACACATGTAGGCAACACTCAGACACATAAAATAAATCTTTAAAGGAAAAAAAGAAATGAAACTAACCAAGCTAGCGGCACACACTTGTAATGCCAGTACTCAGGAGGCTGAAGCAGAGGGCTAGCCTATATTACAAAGTGATTTCCAGTCTAGCCTGTGTGACATTACCAAGGTCTCATCTCAAACAAAGTAGAAGGAAAAGATACTAGGAATAATTATTTAGTTCACACAGCATCTTTCATATTAAATTCTTCAAACTACTAAAAGATAATCTACTGTTCAATATCCCAGTGAATCAGCACCAACAGTTTAAAAACTAAAGTTAGATCATTGAGTATTTAAGAAAATCACCATTTAGTCTATACTTGAGTCTTCTTCCATCAACAAGAGGTGTTCCTTCTACAACCTTAAAAGAAAAAAATTAAAATTTAATTTAAAAATTAAAGCATATTATCATCTTATATATTACACATATGTAAGTATGTGATCTCCTCAAACTCTTGAATTTCATTATACTCAAATAACTATCTCACAGTAGGAAATACAGTATTATGTAATATCAAGCCCTTTGATTAAGCAACCCAACCATGAGGCATTTACCTTAAACATATGTTTAAGTAATTTCTAGTAATTTCTCAGTGCACCAGGCCTACTGCAATACTCATCCCTTACCAAACTGTCCCAGGCACAGTCAAGATTTAGTGTGCTCAAACTCTCCACTGGCTTCCCATCACTGATGAAACACTCTCACATTTGTGAGGTTCTTTTAAAAAAAATGAATAAAATAAAAAACATCACACACAGAAATTAACAAGCCCCACAGTCGCTACAACTCAATGAATTTCCAGTTAGAACAGTCATTCAGAAGGGAAGCTGTGGAGTTTCTCATTAAATTTCACACTTTTAGTATGGAATATATTACATGTACAACCTATCACCAAAACCAGAAAAACCCATGACAGGATTAAAGCCAAAAAAACCATTAGCTTTATTTTATATTCTCTTTCACGAAAAACTGTGCCCATAACCTGCATTTGGCCCTTCCTCTTATATTTAGCCATTCTTTAATTTAAAAAGGAGAAAGGAAAATGGGGTGGGGCTACAAAAAATAATAAGCTTATTATGACGTAAGGTCACACAAACTCAAAAAGAAAAAAGTAATGTGCATGCTCTTTCTTATACAAAATATATAACCATGCTTTCTCTCAAAAGGGGAATCTAGCCAATAATATGCAAACATATGTAAACAACAATTTAACATGAAGAGGAAAGGTTTTCAACCAGGCTGTGTGCTGCCAACACAGTATACACATGGTCCTCTACTATGCTGAGTGTTACTCTCCAGAAAGAACTATCAGCACGCTTCCCAAGTGGGAATCATCATGGCAAATTCACTGCACATAGCACAACAAAGCCCCAAGAGGGTGAAAACGCTGAGTAAATAAATGGGCAGCCACATATACAAACCCTCAAGTAGCTACTCAAAAATGTGGCTGCCCAACACTAAGATAGCATCATCTGCCAGCACCTGTTCTTTGTAAAGAAGGGAAACCCTGAGAGGATAGAAATGTAAAACCTAAGATCACAGGACTGGCAAAATCCTAGATCCTTCTCAACTGCAGGTGTCTTGTTGGGCTTTAGTCCCATAGGATCTCTCAACCTTGAGTCTTTCTGACACTATCATATGTGTGTGTGTGTGTGTGTGTGTGTGTGTGTGTGTGTATGTATATCTCTATCACTTTGGGTTTTATGTATGCATGATTTTTAACCATCAAAGCTAATTTTCCAAATAAATGTTAGTTTATAGCCACGCCCCTAACTGCAGGGACTCAAGATCCAAAGCCTGTGACGTAGGCGTGTGCTTACCCTTTAAAATCTCCAACCATGTAAAAGACTTTCTCTTCTTTCTTTTCTTCCCTGTCCCCCTGCTCTCTTTCTGTTTCCCTGTCTCCCCCCTCCCTCTCCTTAATAAACTTAATATGGCTCTCTGGCTCTCTTGGCAGCGTACAAGTTCTTTTCCCGTGCGAAATACTAACAAAATGTTATCTGGCTTAGATAGGCCTCATTTCTGAACAGAGCCATACAGTAAGGATAACTGTAGGTCCTTAATCACAGAAGCCCAAGACAGCCAGTTACAGTGAGATTTTACAGCACCAAGTCCACACAGCTCCACCCTCCTAACAGACCTTCCAACTGGCAGGGCTGCAGTCTCCTAAGAATAAGGTCTGAATGAATTATGTACCATTTAGGACAACTCATGATCTTTGAGCATATCTCTAAGATAAAGTACACAACTTAAAGAAGGCTACCCAGTAACAGGAGGGCGTTTAAAAGACACTGCATGAGTCTGAAAAGGACTGGATGTTCTTGACAAATTTCTAAGTATCAGAATTAGAAACAAACTTTAATAATGTATTTTGCTTCATTTTTTTTAATCCACAGAGCTCAGAAGACAATAATTTAAGATGCTGTACCTGAACACACTGAGGAGGGAGGTGTTCTTCTCCCCAGCTGACTCTACCAAGAGCCAGGCTACCAACAAATAGCTTACTCTTACCTATTTGACTTGCAGGGTGTGATAGAAATACTATCAACCTGATAAGATCAAGAATCACCTTGGAGCAGGCTGAGAGATGGCTCAGAGGTTAAGAGCACTGACTGTTCTTCCAGAGGTCCTGAGTTCAATTCCCAGCAACCACATGGTGGCTCACAACCATCTATGATGACATCTAGTACCCTTTACTGTATATGTAATAAATAAATCTTTAAAAAAAAAAAAAAAAAAAAAAAAAGAATCACCTTGGAGCAAAGCTCTAGGCACAGCCATCAGAAAATGGCTACATTGAATTGAGGTGTGAAGACCCAGCACCATTTCATGGACTGGGTTCCCAGACTGAAGAAAGAGGAGAGGAGCAGGAACAATAGCTCAGCAATTAAGAACACAGGCTGCTCTTCCAGAGGACTCACAACCACCTCTATCTCCAGTCCTAGGGGATCTGATGCCTTCTTCTGGCCTCTAAAAGTACTGCACACACGAGGTGCACATAAATACAAGGTGCAGGCAAACACCCACACACACACACAAAAAAAAATTTTTTAAAAAGAAAGAGAAAAGAAAGCTGAGTACTGTTATTCATTCTCTCTGCTCCAAGATTATGGGTGCAATGCCCACCACCTCACTCTACTGCCATTATCATTTCTTTATTATGAATGTGACCCTCAAACTCTCAAAGTAATTATCTTTCTTTTGTCAGATATTTTATTGAAAAGGCAAGAAAAGTAAATTCAGGAAATTAGACAAGAAACCTAAATCATATTTTTAAAGTTATGCTCAATAAGTGAAGAGTTATAGAGCACAGACATAACTGTTTTTAGTATATGACTGACAGCTTCTAACTTTGAAACTGCTATAAATGTAAGCAACGTAGCAAAAGAAGTCAGACAAGTTTCACAATACCATGCCCCTTCAGCAAAACTGTACCTTCAGCCAGGATAGTGCATGCCTTTAATCCCAGCACTGGGGAGGCAGAGGCAGACAGATCTCTGTGAGTTCAAGGCCAGTCTGGTCTTGTACAGATCAGATAAGACTACACAAAAAGACCGTGTCTCAAAACAAACAAACAAACCCCGAAAGAATTACAAACCCTAAAACCTTACCTTCCCAATTGGCAGAAGGTAAAAGAGAGCTTGAACAAAAAACCAGAGGAGGTAGATGCCACACACTCTGGTTTCCCACAGTTCATCCAAAGCTGGTAGAGGAGGAGGGAATCTCAGCAGGCTGGGGTCCTTCTGTCTGCACTGCAGTAGCAGCAGGAACAGGACAGCAGGCAGGCCCAGCATGATGAACAATGCACCTGCAAACAACCAGTCCAGTCAAACTCAGTCAAATCTGTTTAAAGTCATGTGGGTTATTTTTTATTTATATTTACATGTTTTTACTTTTAGGGTAACATTAGGTTTGCTAGTTGCTTGAAACCAATCTATAAGGTATCACCAAAAAGTCGTTCATCTAAGGGCAAAAGAGATGGCTTAGTAGTTCAAAGCACTTGCTCTCAGAGGACCTGCATTCAATTCTCAGCATCCACATGGTGGTTCACAAACATCTGTTAACTCTTGTTCTTATGTGACTTCCTGGGCACCAAGCACACACATGATAAACATAATGAACATCCAGGCATACATTCATACACATGAAATAAATAAATAAAAAGAAAAAAAAAAAAAAAGAAACCCTGTCTTAAAAAACAAAACAAAACTCTCCCTATCTCAGGCTGAAGAATGGTTCAGCAGGTAAGAGCTTTTACCACAGAAGCTCTATCTTCTCTACCTGTCACCTCCAATGGGCATACAAACATGGGTTAAGTGATGAAAGCATGAATTCACCTCAGAGACCTAACTCTGAAACTTTCAAGTCCAGCCACCAAAAGAGCAAGTGCTGAGACCTGGTCAATCTAATCTTTCTGAGGAGAGGAAACAAAACCTTGTTACATAGCCTACATTGGCCTTCAAGTTACTGTATAGCTCATACCGGCCTATAGATGTTTATCTATAGATCCTCTTTCCTCAGCCTCCCAGTGCTAGGTTATAAGCATGTGCCACTATACTCAAGCCTGAAAATGAGCCCTCTAATCGTAACATACTTTATAGCCATACATTTCTAACATTTAGCATACTATCACTTACACAACATGTACAGATTTTGGGTGAAGCTGGACACCATCTAAGACAGACCAACTAGCAAGGGGCTGTAACTTACAAGAAGAGCAGATAAGCCAAGCAGACCACAAGCTGTTTGATTGTGGTCCTGAGCTTTCACCAGCTTCACATACTCACTAACACACAGGCTCTGCACAGCACTTCTTGAGGAGCTCATTCACACTGTCTAGCAGGTGGGGGAGGGCAGCCAGGCCCTGCTGTCTCCACTTATCACTAACAGAGCTCTCTGTCCCTACAGGGCCACCACTACTACCCTTCCCCAGGACAGGACAAACTCTTCACCACTCCATCCTCAAAACCTAGTAGACAGTTAAGCTTTAAGGAGAGCCATGTCTGCATCCTTTCTACTCTATGACCTCATGCCACTGTTTCTTCTCTGGAAAGTCCTCCCCTAGTCTCCCATCTCCTCATCCTCTCCCTTCTGCACAGAGACCTTTCCTGTACACAAGAGCAACTTTGTCCACCCTTTCTCCTCCCTCACAGGGTTCTAACACCTACCAGGTACTCCTCCAAACTCCAAGTCCTTCCTTTGTGGAGTGGTCACTTGAAAGGTTTCCAAAGGTGTAGGTGCTTTGGTAATGAGCTTCTGTTCCTTGGACTCTATTTCTTTGACTTTGATCTCTTCTCTTCTTGGACGAAGGCTGTACTGTGTAGCTATATAACTGGCTTCTGGTGACAAAATGACTCTTTCCTAGTTTGAAGAAAAAAGTATCTATAGTTTGCAATTCGTGCAAATGCTACTAACTCAGCATCGCTATACAGCTGTGAATATACAAGAATACATTTGTTAAACTACATGTGCTTTTAATCAAACATGAACAAATAAAACAGAACAATTCCAAAGAGTGTGAAGGGAAAAGAAAGACAGAGTGCCCAGATCAGAGTACTTTGCTACCTGCTTGTTTTTGTGAGGTATGTCATTCCTCTCCAGATGTTCCGGTTCCCCATTGTACACACTGATGCTGTTTCCAAAAGGTTTCTAAATGAGACATGAAAGGATCACAATGAGAACTGTAACTGACTAAAAGGATCACAATGATAACAAGTTACTACTGAAAATGATGCAGAGACAAACTAAAATCCAAGAAATAAAATAAACTAGACCTCCCTGGTTTTCAAAGGTCAGCTCTTACAGTACAGTCTTTTGATAAGGAGCTTCACAATGTAACCAGCTAGCCTTAGACTCACTATGTAACTTGGGCTGGCCTCAAACTTGCAGCGATCCTACAGCCTCATCCTCCTGCCTGAGTACTGGGATTGCAGTTATGCAACACTATGCCAGGTTTTGAAATAAACTTTTCCATCTTTTTAAACACTCTCATATTGTTTCAATAATTTCACTATGAGATATCATAACATTTCTATGGAAAGGCAGGTAAGTTAAAAACTGGCAAATTCATTCATAAGCCAGAAAAAGAAATGAAAACAAGTTATTCAGTGACCCTGAAATAGCCAACAGGAAGAATGGGTACAATTCATGCTACCTGAAACTTACCCTTAATTTTCCCTTCCTATATGTGTCTCTTACTGACAAAAATAGAAGCAATTAAGCTTGTTAAGACAGTGGCTGCAACAGTCTCCTCACTTCTTTGTAAACACTGTTAACCAACTAAAGCACTACTGAGCATATCCTTTGCAAGGCCAGCTGACAAATGACAGCACTAACACAGTAGTGGGTTCTAGCTCCACATCTTACAAGTAATAGAGCATTGACCACACACTTAAGCTTACCAAAGTATCAATGTGCCACTTGTCAGCAAATGGATGACAAACCTAAAAGCAATGTGCACTATCTCAGGTTTTGAATAATCACTACTAACCACAGATAGAACACAACACAGACAGTTAGCCAACTCTAAACCATGCTAACTAGATGCCGATGCTTTCCATTAAATGGATAGATTTAATGGATATGATGACAGAATACTCAACAACCAGGAACAATCCTAACATGATGTCCAAAGCTGTGGCAGCCTAACAGTGAACTTGCACATACACCATGCAGTAGGCTAGGGCTTTACTGATAAGAAGCAAAGACAATCTGTAGCTCTGTGTCAACAGAAGAGCAGTGTACAGAAACAACAAGATCATTGTAGTGAGCAAAAGTCAGAAGAGAGGTAAAAAATCTTTGACAATCATGGAGGTTAGGGAACTGTTGAAATCCTCAAAATGAAAATCCAGCAATCAGAGTCTTTACACTGGCATAAACATTTTCACCCAATCTAGCATCAAGCCTCTATTCTGCACTGTCTATCTGACCTAGCAGATCCAATAAATGAGAACTTCATCTAAGGAGTTAACCAGATGTTGCAGAAAAATAAGTGTGTAGGATAGTGAAGATCTGGAAAGAAAAATACTAGGTTGCACCACAGAACTGACTTTAACAATAATATCTAGATAATTTATTGTATTTACTATGTAACACAACAAAAAGAAAAATATTCTATGGCAAATTGTTCTCTCATTATTTTAGTTTTTTAAAAGTCTAACTATAAGAGAACACATACAGTCTAGCTTTTAATATTATTAAAAGCCTTTATGCATTGTCTCCAGAAAAGATAATATTAAAAATCAATGAAATATAAAAGTATTCTTTTTATTTTAAGCATTCTGTATTTGCTCCACCATCTAAAACAGCAGTTCTCAACCTGTGGAATCAGATATCTTTGACAAACCTCTACAAAAATATTTACATTATGATTCATAACTGTAGCAAAATTACAGTTATGAATTAGCAACAAAAATATTATGGTTAGAGGTCACCACAACATGAGGAGCTGTGTTAAAAGGTTATAGCATTAGGAAGGGTGAGAACCACTACTCTAAAATATTCATCTGCCAAGTGCAGCAGCTCACCCTATGATCTCAGCACTAAGCAAACTGAGCAGAAGGATTGTATCAAGTTCACAGCCGCCTGGGTTACCCTGTCTTAGAGGAAAAAAAAAAAAAAGTTAAAAAAAAAAAAAAAGAAGAAGAAGAAGAATCTATTGTTCTAGGTGTCTAGGCTCCACACATTTCTGCATGCACCATGAAAGTCAGTCCACTGAAAACATCATTTTTAAATAGGAAAAGTGATCAGGCATAAGGATGCCAAAAACGGAGAGTGAGACTGTCTCTATAACATAGGTATCTCATTATGACCTACAAGCTATGGTGTGCCGATGGACCATCTTTGGAAACCACACAGGAACAGCACTCCTGCTAAGAGAGCTCAACAGGCAGAAAAGCTTGTCTTTGTGTGCAGTGCTCATATAAGGACATAGGGAAATAACTGACTACACAAAGTTGTCCTCTGACCTCCACATGAGGCCAACACACACTACACATATGTACACACCACACTGAAAATAAAAACCAAATTAAAACAAAATTTTCTTAACTATTCAAAAGAACTATATTTCTTATACAAACACTTGCTATTCCCTCATATTTGGTATCTCACTAACCAAAGTGCAAATAATGTAAATAAGCACTTATATAAAGGGGAAGAAAGAGCAATTACGGATGAAACAAATACCAATACAAGCGGAGTCAATTTAACTTGCAAAATTTCCCTCCGTGTTTCCTTATCCTTAATGTCTGCCTGGTGGGAAGCAGAGGCAGATCTTCTGGAACCTTTTGACGCCCTGCCAGGGGATCGGGAGCGCGACCTTGAGCGACTGCCCCGGCGTCTTGAAGGAGAGCTGGACGTGGAGCCACTTTTCCTTTGCTTAAAGGATTTTAAAGGCTAGAAAGGAAAAAGCAACAGATGTTTTCAGAACACTAATATCCAGGGGGAAAGCTAAGCTACAAAGGGCAGTAAGGGCCACTATCTGCTGCCATCTATTCTAAAAACATCAAGCTCACAGAATCTCAGGATGATCACATGAGCAATGAAGTCAGCTCCTAAGAAATAAACAGTGTGTTCCCACCTCCGATAGCTTGAAAGGTAATTTCTCTGAAATCAGTGTCTATCCTGCTAGTTATATATATTCCCAGACACCCAAGAAAGGCTTATAACTGATAATGACTAAAACTGACATGGAGAGAGAGACATAATTAGCATGCAACCAATTTTTCAAAAAGTAAGCAGCCCTACAAGTTACTCTGAAACTCATGTGAGTTCTTAAAAACAAAGCACACATTCAACTCCTATGGCTCAGTTGCACTCTTCTAGGATCCACTACGAATCACTCCTTCCTCATTTTCTAGGGATATGGACCAGAGCAAGACAAACCCCTGGGCCTTTGTCCAGGTGCTGTTTTGTATATGTGACCCTCATGCTAAGGATGGAATTTACATGTCTTAAATGATTACTACCAGCATCAAAAGAGACTCATATGCCATACTTCCTGGAGCTGCCCCTAAGCTACATAAACCCTATGAGCCATCAAGCCTAAAACATAGTGTGTGATCCATGGGTCCAAACTATTAGTTACTGAAAGGTCACAAGGTCACTGCAAAGTTTTTTTTTGTTTTGTTTTTTGTTTTTTGAGACAGGGTCTCTTTGTATACCCTTGGTTGGACTGGAACTCACTCTGTAGACCAAGCTAGCCTCGAACTTGCAAAGATCTGTCTGTCTCTGATTCCTGAGTGCTGGGATTAAACATGTGTTATCACCATCAATCAGTTCCAAAACTTTGGAACATTTTGACTAAGTAATTTCATGCCTGTAGAATACAACTACAACTCTGCAGCTTTAGGACATTTTCCTAGAAATTAATTTTTATGCATTTTATGTAAGTATTTGTATACTCTAGGTCTATTTTAAAATCTAGACCCTCAACAGATAAACTGGGAAAGAAAAGCTGTGAGCTGGCCACAAACCTAGAAAATGTCATTCTGATTAAATCACTAGTGTTGGGGAAGAAACTTTTACCAAGAGGTGGTGTTGCACACCTTTAACCTCAGCACTCAGGAGGCAGAAGCAATGAACTTCAGGGCCAGCCTGGTCTATATATAAAGCCAAGTTCCAGGACAGCCAGGACAACACAGTGAGACCCTGTCTTGAGAAAACCAAAAACAGAAAGGAAACCCAAGCCCTGTACATAGCTATTAAAAAAAATCCCCAAGTCTGCCTCCTAGGAACCCCTCTACTGTCCTCAGCCATCCACATCTCTGGTACTTGGCTGTGTCTGCATCATCCATAGGCCCTATACCTGTTTTCCCATTTGTCCTAGCACTCAACTCAAGGAAACAATGCCAAACCCAGGGCCCTTTCCTACCTTGTCAAACAGCACTCACAGCAAACACCTCCCAGGAGGGATCAGACCCAATGGTATGAGCTTGCCAAGATCTGCACCCATACCTCTTTCACATTCCCTGAGCCAAGAACAGTATGAGCCCTAAAGCCCCAAAGCAGGAGGCGGACGTATACCTTTAGCCCATCCATCCTACTGCAAGCCTAAGGTACACTCACCTTGAGGTCACTCTCCTTCAGTTCCAGTTCAGTTCCATCTTTGTATTTTACAGTGTACAGCTGGGATTTGCTGTCATGGCTCAGAACCTCTACTTCATAATAAAGGGAGCTCCCAGGCCATCGACCTCTGACCACTTCACCCTCGGCAAACTTCCTACTTGGCATTTTCTAAAATTAGTCTGAACAATTAAAAAAAAAAAAATCAGTCAATATTTACTACTTTTTGTTGTTGTTCTAGGTTGTTTCCTAAAACACAACTTTCTAGATGTGTTAACTGGTCAAGATTTTAGGGCCAGGAAGCCTCCAAGAAAGGTGTGCACAGGTCCTTCCTTATTTTGTAGATGACAAAACTTGAGTTTAAATTTAATGTTTTGTCAAAGTTCACAAATATAGGTGAGGGAATGGCAGGACAACACAAATTATTGTTTGAGCTTTACTTTATTCCATTTGAAATCACTTTGTAGGAGATGACTTAGCCACTGGGATACATAAAGTACATAATACTAAGTATCAACTTTGACAACATAACAGGCAGCAAATCTTTTGTATTATTCAAAATGCTATTCACCTGTAAAACTCAGGACACATCTCAAAAGAACACTTATTTCTATTTGCAAATCTGCACTTCATCTTTAAAAAGCCACTTATTATATTTCTAACAAGCTACCTTACTGAAAAATAATAAACTATGAGACAAACTGGGAAAATTAAAAATGTATTTTACTTTTTAGCATTACTTCCTACAAACAGGAAGGATTTCAAATTCGAAATGAATAACACATTTAAGATTTACTTCATAAAGTTCACATTCTCAGAGTCAAACCCAAGTGCATAACAAGTAACTCTGGCAACCACCCACCTAGGCCAATATGTACCTGGCCTTCATCCAAGGCTTGCCTCTCAAGCCTAAAGCTGACGTCTACTCCAGTTGTAACATTCTTTGCCACTGTTTCAAAACATGGCCCATGAAACCTTATATATTCTTCAAAAAACTATACCCTCAAGAACTGTCATTTACACGAAGCAGCTTTGCTGTCCTTTTAGAAATATCAAATGATGGCTGCGTTCCCAGCTCTAAGGTAATGTGATGTTTCTTTCTCTCTTCATTGACTGGCAGATTCACAGGATAAAACCAGTGCCACCAGCCAGTGCCCTTGATACCAATGATGGAGTAAGCAGCACACAGAAAAATGTTCAGCTAAAGATGTCACCTGCTAAGCAATTCTCCAAATATCACCCAAGCACATAAAGACACTTCACACACTCCTGCCAAGAGCTGGTTATGCAACCCAACAGCAACACATAAGGACTCTTGCAGACTGTGGAATTAAGGAGAAAGTTGCATTACCTACCACTCCCAAGAAAATCTTTCTAAATACCTTTCTTCACTGTTAATAGCCTGAGAAAAAAACTTCACGAGCTTCATTTGTTTAGACAGACAGCAGATGAAAGTAAACACAAATGCTTATCTGGTGATTAGAGGCACATTACAGACTGCCTCAGTCTCCCTAACATGGGTGATAGCATCTCTAGGGTAATAGATATGTTTGGACTTGGAAGGGCAAAGAGCCAGAAGCTTTGGGAATGAAGTTGTACTGGCAAAGAGGAGCTGAGGAGCTCTTGGGCAGCAGGAGGACGATGGTTCACTTGTGCAGTGAGGAGGGGCACAAAAAAGGAAGGTGACAACATCAAGCTCTGTGATTTCAACACTTGGTTCCAAGCCTCCATGGACAAAGAGGAAGGAAATGTGCTGGGCTTCCTTCTCTAGCGGCTCCTCTTCCTTCCAAGACTGCCCAAATCAACCAATTACTAGCAATAGTCTCCTATGCTGGTCATCTAAAGTTTAAGAAAGCCACAATGTCTTCCTATATGAACATGCCGCCACTCCTGTCTCAAACACTTCAATAACTTGAAATATGAGCACCTTGAGGCTTCCGGACCACCTGCATCTTTAAAAGGGTCCTTGACCACATTCATTCTGGACCATCTAAAGCATTCATTCATTGTCTTTTCTCCCATCTAAGTATTATGTGGGCCCAGTACTTCTTAGCTTCTGAGATGGGATGAAATCTGGAGGATTAGGATGGTAAGGCCCTAGACTCATGTTAGTGCTCTACAATGAACACAGTGTCAAACAAAAAACAAACTATTACCTATTAAGTACAACACCTTGGGACACATAAATCACAGCACTCAGCTTTAATTTTTCAAAACTGTGTCTATAACTCAGAGTCTGAAATTTGATCCCCAGGAAAAGGGGGAAGGAAAAAATTAAGAACTGAGACTTGGCTGGACATGGTAGCTTTAATCCCAGCATTCAAGAGGCAGAGGCGGAGGCATAGGCATCTCAGTGAGTTGGGAGTTCTACCTAGACTACAGTGTGTTCAAGGGCAAGACTATGTAGAGAGCTTGTCTCAAAAAAAAAAAAACAACAAAACCTGAGACTTGACAGTGATATTTCATATGGTAGTTCGTGAAGAAAACCTAACTTACCCTTAGGAGACATTAATGGATGGGAATGGCAACATTATATGCATACCACCTTGCCCACGATTCATACACAGTACATAGAAGCTATGTAACAGCATCACAAAATTGAAACTGCAGGAGAGAATTATACTGGATAGGACAAGAGGGCTCCAGATACTTGTGTGTGTCCTTACGCACCCAAGAATCAAGTCACTATACAAAGACAGGCTTCCCTTAAAGGGGTGTTTCAACCAAGTCAGCAAAGAAAGGCTGTTTACTAAACACAGTACCTTCAACACTACACAGCGGAAATCCGCGAATCATCGGGCTGTTTTTCTGTTAGGTCAGATTCTTGCTAACTTGAATGTCTTGGCACTGGCCGCCTCACATTACGTGACACATTTCTTTCTGCTACTTTGCTCACGAGTGTTACAAGGGTCTTTAATCATTTCTCCACTTTTCCAGATTCATTTAATGTAGCAGAAAATAAAAGTTCAAATAAAAGTCCTATAGCACCTGTGCTGGTACAAGCTTGCTGGGCAAAATGCAAAGAGGAATCCATTCGCAGGATCTATGTCCCTACAAAGCCATCAAGAGTGGCCTTTCCCCCTTAATATCCAAAGGTACATTCGCGCTCTCCTCCCCAGGCAACGCTCAGAAACTACGCCGAACTTAGCGTCGCCCTCTCTGGATTAGGAACCTCCCCACACACCGAACCCCGCTTCTCTGCAGCCCCAGATCTACATGTCTTGTGCACCTGGGAGCAGGCCCTCGCCCGGGGTGGGGGGGGGACACACGGTGGGGCTCAAAGACAGGGTGACTCGCGGCCGGCCCGACCGTCGTCACTAAAGCGCCGCGGAGCAGGCCCTCGACACCCGAGCGCGTCCTAAGCGGCTCTCGAAGGCGCAGGAGGCGCGAGGCCGGCTGTCACCACACAGAAGCACTCACGAGGCCTGGAAAGGCGGGATGGCGCTTCAGGAGTCGGTGCTTCGCCACCCAGCGACAGTTAGCTCCTCCCCGAAGGCCGCCCGCCCTCCCGAGGGCCGGGGACGCCACGGCAGGCTCAGCTCCCGCCGGCTGGAGTTCCCACCGCGCGCGCGCGCGTCCGAGGGGAAGGAGGGGGGGACCGCAATTTGAAACCCCCGCGCTCCGCTTCCGGCCCGCACGAACTCCAGCCTCGCTAAGCCTCCCGGGGGGAAACCCGCGACCGCACTTACCTGGCCGCGCTCCGGCGGGAACTTCAGCAACTCTGGGACAGACACCCAGCAGCCCGCCGAGCACTCAGCCGCGCTGTCGCACCTCCGAGGTCCCGCCCACAACGAGGTATCCCTGCGTTCCTATTGGTCACTAGACCTTTTGAATCATCGCCGGCGCTGGCGATTGGTCCGGGCCCCGTGGCGCGTCGGGCCTGCCCGCTCATGAGCGTCCGGCGTCCCCACCCGGCTTATCTCCGCCGCCCAGGCTGCGTGTCGCCCTCCCGCGGAGTGTCCCTGCGCCGCTGGTGCCTGCTGGCCCACCACGGCAGTCTGTGGGGAAGACGAAAGTCACGCGTCCGGGGCTGTCATGACGCGCTGGGCCCGTGTGTAACCCCGGCGCAAAGGGAGCACGCTCTCTGCTCGACCCCGCGGGCGCCTCATTCTGCCTTGACCCGACTTTTGCAGGCCCAGGCCGGAACCCCAAACTTCCCCCTCTCTCCCTCCTGTCGCTGCTGTTGGTTATGAGTTTCCATCCTTTGCGAGCTCAAAGCAGCTCGTTAAAGCCGCCTCCGTCCCAGTCGTGCTGTTCTAAAAGGCATTTTAACATCCCTTATTAGGTGCATCTGAGCGGATCCCAGCTTCGGATGCAAGGCTGAGTAGGCCTTGCGGTGCACAGGCGAACTTCGGGTGCTGTCATCCCCTCAGTTACAAACCTGGCGCCTCCTCACATCGGGAATGAGTGCCTCTGAGCCCTTCCTGAGAACAAGTGCTGACATCGAATTGTCATCGCTGCCTTTAGAGTTTGCCAGAAGTGGAAATCCGAGCCGCAGACGTTTGTTTAACGCTTCACAGCCAGAAAACCTCCAAACACGAATTTTGGCAAATCCCTTAAGCCTCAACTCTTAAGGATGAGTCCTGTTCAGATTCTGCAGCGAAAACACTGGAGGAGGGGAGTAAATAAATACTATTTCTAATACCAAAGACATTCTTCATTCCTCACGTTTATTACCCAGATCCGAGATTTTGTTGAGTTTCCTCTACAGCTGGTGTTTTCTGTATAAGCATTTAACTTGCCAAATAAAGGATTAGGTGGGGACCCTTATTGTAAACATTAGTTTATACTATAAACTTTATAGAGTCCCTTCAAAAAGAAAAGGTTGTAAATAAGGCCAAGGAGACAGTTCAGATAATAAAGTCCCTTGCCTTGCAAGAATAAGGACCTTGTGTGTTAGTTTCTACCACAACAGCAGCCTGCCTCTGCTGCCAAAGCTGTGAGACACCACCTCTCTCCAGGTGCCTTTCTTATCAGCTGGGCGTCAGCTAAAGTGCCCGCCGGGCACAATCGCACTCTCTACCTCTTTTCTCTCCTTTCTCTGCCTTTGTCTTTATCTCTTGCTTCTCTTCCTCCTGTCTGTCTGCCACTCTCAAGGCCCCACTCCTTCTTCCTCAATAAATCCCCTGCACTAACCTTTGTGGATGGCCGGTTTGCTTAGTGGCCTACCTCGGCAGGGCCCACCGAAATGTCCTCACTATCGCCTTTTTATTTACGCTATCATTGTGAGCAGTTCAGACTCTCAGCACCCAAATTAAAACAAAACAAGAGGCAGGTGCTCTAAGACAGTTGCAACCCTCATGGGATGCAGGAGTACTGCAGACAGAGCTTGCCCCTGCTTTAGCTTAATGTTAACTTTTAAATTTTTAATTTTATTCATTAATAAGTTAGAAGGAGGTACACATGGATCTGGATCCACTAGCTAATTGTGAAAATTAGATGTAGTTGGTGGGAAATGCAGCTGGCAATAATTCAGTATAATTTTGTCTTATTTCAAATTCACTAAGACACCATTTGCAATCAGAACTTTTAGATGAGGTGGTCTTTAAAATACACATTGTTCCGCATGTGTCTCAATACATTCTTAATGGTTTGGGGCTTATCTACATACCTAAGTCCTTTAGTCCAGCTCCCAGCTGCCATGTAGGTGTGCATGTGTCTCAAGCATCCTCACTGCAGCCTGACCATTTAAACCAAGTTCATCTTTTTTTCCCTCTTAAGAGCTGGAGGTAGGAAACAAGCCCTTTACCCTGAGCCAGCCATGCCCCAGCCCCCTGATAAATTAATCTTGAAGATCCTTTCACCACTCAAAAAGTGTTTGCAAATTTATTTTAAACATTCTCTGATTGATAACTAAGAATTTAGCCTTCTAAAATATGTTTGGATTGTTTAGATCCAGCAATATTTCTCTACAGGACAAATATCCCAGTTTCAACAGGACACAGAGAATCATTCAGAACTATTGCCTCCTGGATTCTGAACAGAGCTGGCGACCTCTGGTTCTTCTTGTTCTCTTTACCTCCACCTCATCAACTCTCCAGAGACTGGCCCTTCCTTTCCCATTCTGGAATGTTCTCCTCTTTCGCCAAGTACAGCATCCCAACAAACCTTCATGAAGTACTTCCCACACACATGGCCCTGTGTGTGTCATATGACCCTATGTGTATCACTCATAAACTTTCCCAGTCATTGAATGCAAAAAAAAAAAAAAAATGCTCTTTATCCATGCCCATGAAGTTCATGAGTGGGTTGCTAATTATGAAACTGTCCTGTGTATCTTCCAGAAAGCCAGCTTTTCCTCAGGCTTCCACCAGCCTGGATGACGGCCACACAGAGAAACCCTGTCTGGGAAAGTGGGGGGTGGGAGGAGCAGCACCATTAAAACTTTCCAGCAATGAATTGTTTCCCTAGCAGAGTGGAAGAGGAAACCCTATACCTCAGGTGTCTCTTGCTTCTGCAGCTAGTCTTGCTGATCCTTGATGGACAAGTCCCTCAGCTGTGCTAATTGGTCTTTTTTGCTTTGTGGCCTAGCAGGCCAGGAACACTCCATGTAGAGCAGGCTGGCCTTGAACTCAGAGATCTGCCTTCCTGCAGGTATGAAAGCCATGTACCACCTTACCAGGCTGCTGTTGATCTTCCCTTCTACCTCGGTCTTACTCTGCACCATCATTTCCCTTAATCCAGAACATGTAATTGTATGCTTCTTTTTAAACCTACTATATATCTCAAGAGGAGGTCAGGCCCTGATCCCAAACACCTGGTTTGTCTTAGCAGGCTTACCTACTGCTCATCCCCAAAGACAGCCATCTCTTACCCATCTACCATGTGTGGAGGGACAGACAGCTATGAGTAAAACACACCTACCTACCTGTGTAAGTAATGCATCACTACCATGCAGCAATGCTGGAGTGGGAGGGTAGAGCACATTGGCCAAAGCTGCCAATACTGAGGCCCTGACTCCATTCCCCAGCAACACTAAATAATGACATAATGACTACCATATTGTATCTTCACTCTGGATGAAGAGAAGGCCGGAGTCTTTCATTGTTAATATTTGTCACTTAAATTTATCTCCCATGATTTCTACAACCCTATCACTGGACTACTCCCTTTCCTTTTACCCTGTGGGAGAAGCGGAGTCAGGGTAGAGAAGGAGAAAGAGAGGTAGCGGGGCTGGTGTCTGGTGAAGCCCTACTGTGTGTCAGTTGCATCCCTTATCTCAGTGAACACATGACCAACTTCATTTATACTCTGAGGAAACTGAGACTTCAAGACGTTAACAAAACTTACCCAAGACCACATGTACTACATAAACACTATGACAGAAACTATAACCTGGAATCTGAGGAAGCCAAGAACCTCAAAACATCCATTTTTCTCCACCCTGGGCTCACCTGGTTCCTAACCATTGACATCCACTACCACATATCACATGTAGTTCAGGTGCCTCTGTTGTCCCAGATGGTCTTTTCCAGGACATCAGAAAGTAGCTCATGGACACTAGTCCACATGTGGGGATCCCTGCATTGAACTCACCTGGCCCTCACCTCTGGGTTCCTTCCTCCCTGTCTCTGACCACAGGTTCTTCCAATTCTCCGTTCTGGATCCTGGGGAACCAGTCTTCCCTTCCAGGCACTCTCTCAGAATACCCACATTTAGCTCAAGATCACTGTAATCTTCATACTGTTTTTAGTACAATACTCAGTGTGATTAAATCTATCTCAAACATGCTTGAGGGGGATGATAAAATATTGGAGTTGAATATTTAAGGTCATATTTGCATAATTTATCTTCATTCATTTCTCTTCTTCTAACTTGAACAAGATTATTTATTAACTGAGACGGGAGGGTTGTTACAAAGAAGCACAGAACAGCCTACTATAAAAAGTGAATTCTTGTCTCAAAACCCTATTGGGGGCATAATAACATGTTGATTTTTGTTGTTATTACGATGGTGATGATGGGGTGGGTGTGGGGTGTGTGCATGATGGACAAAAACTCTAGGGCATCCATGTCGGGTCAGTTCTCTTTCCCTTTCACAGGGTTGAACTTGGTCATAAGACTTATGTGGGAAGTGCCATCTTGAAGGCCCTGAATTATGTTATCAATAGCACATATATAATGTGCTTTGGAAAGTGTCCCTAAAGATCCATGTGTTAGAATCTTTCCAGCCTGTGAAGCTTCAGGAGATAGTAGAGTCTTTAAGGGGTACAGCCCAAGAGATTTTCTTTTTGTTTTTGAGACAGCTTTTCTTTTTTTGTTGTTGTTAAATTTTATTTGCCGGGAAGTTGTGCTGACACAGTCTCGCTGCCACTAGAAGTTTGTCAACATCAAACTTCTCCTGTGTGGGGTACGTTCACCTTCCACGAGTATTTAATCGAGCCAACAAAGCAAACAAACAAACCCAAATAAACCTGCCCGTGATGTCATGGTCAAAAAAACCCATTTATTTGCCTTGGTATTTGTCTACATGTGAAGGGTGCTGGATCCCCTGGAACTACCAACAGTTGTGAGCTGCCATGTGAGTGCTGGGAATTGAACTCCAGTCCTCTGGAAGAGCAATCAGTGCTCTTAACCACTGAACCATCATCTCTCCAGCCCCGGAGACAAGGTTTCTCTGTGCAGCCCTGACTGTCCTAAAATTCACTATGTAGACCAAGCTGGTCTTGAACTCAGAAGTCTGCCACCTCTGCCTCCAGAGTGCTGAGATTAAAGGTGAAGCCACCACACCTGATGGGTATGTGAGGGTTTAAGTCCTAGAAGTCTGTCCTTTAAGAGCGTCATGGGATCACAGTTCCTCCTCTTCCTTGTTCTCCCCTTCTCCTCCATTTTTATCTTATTTTCTTTTTTTTTTTTTTAAACTTTATTTATTATTTATTTATTTGCCTTGGTGTTTGCCTGGAACTGGAACTACAGACAGTTGTTAGCTGCCATGTGGGTGCTGGGAATCGAACCCGGGTCCTCTGGAAGAGCAGACGGTGCTCTTAACCGCTGAGCCATCTCTCCAGCCCCTTATCTTATTTTCTTTTGCTCACCATAAGCCAGGAAGTAACTTTGCCCTACCCATACACTTCCCACCATTCACAGCCTTGCCACAGGCCCAAGAGCAACTAGTCATGAACTAAAACCATAAACTAGAATTAAGCCTTCCTCCTTTGTGGGTTTAGCTCAGGTGTTGGCTACAGCAACTAAAAGTTGACAACACAGAAAACTGATTAGAGATATCTGGGAATGTCTCTTTACATTACATTTACATTTCAATTAAATTTGAAATACAATTACAGCATACATTCATTTCATAGTTACATTGTTGAATTAACAGTAACAGCACTAAGTAGCTGGTGTAAATATTTCAGCAGGAAGAATGCATATTTGCATATATTTCTTCTTTTCTTTTGGTAGTAGGGATAAATAGGATTAAGGACTTTGAATTTTCCAGGTAAACAATTTATTACAGAACTTTCTTTATCTTCAAGCTTTTAGACAAAAGTTTCCCAAACTGGTCTTGAAAACTTACTCTGTATTCCAGTCTGGCTTTGTACAAGTGATCCTCCTGCCTCAGCCTCCTCAGTAGCAGGGATTACAGGCCTGAACCTCCAGGCTGAGTTCTCAGTATTTGCCTGATTTTCATACAGCAGGCAAGATTCTGTGAGCCTAGTTCTGTAGCCCAGAAACAAATTCCAGATTATCTCTTTGAAAAGTCTAACTCGCTAACAAAAGGCCTACGATCGCTACCCAAAGCACTCCTCACAAAAACTCTCTCTTTAACTACGCGCTAGCCAAGCACTCCTGAATCCTCCCTTCGTCTCTCCTTCCTTCCCCTTTTCCCTTTTTCCTCTCCCTTTTTTTTTGGTTTTTTATTTTGCTGTGATTTGGTTTGCTTTGGGGATTTTGATTCTGCCTCCTTCTTGGCTAGGCCTCAGCATTTACCTATAAAGTCTTGGACAAATGCTAATAATTCTCAAGATTCCAAATGCATCACCAGAATCATCATGTCTTCATTTAAACGGTCAAGCTGAAAAAACTCATGGCCGTTGAGAAAATTTGTTGTTTGTTCCAAAAACACCAGAGAACAGAGCCCCTAGCTCCTGCCCCTCATAAGAGCACCAAGACCCATCCCTTTTTCCTAGTTTTTGATAATTTTTCTGATATTTGTACATCGTTGAGACTGGGACTCCTTCTATAACCCAGGCTACTTTTGAACTCACCGTCTTCCAACCTTGGCCTCCTGAGTACTGGGATTACAGGCATGTGCCACCACACCCAGCTGGAAAAACATTTGTTTCTGGTGTCAAATGTGTTAACAAAATGCCAGTGAAGCATAGCTAATTCATGTGGGTTCTGAGGAGGAAGGGCAAGCCACAAGCCGTGGTTACCAGACAGTTTGGCAGGGCAGGTGCTTTAGATGTGTAAGCCTTCAGAGGACAGTGTTGCATCTTCTGAAATAGGTATAGAAGTGCTGGAACTTGATGGGAGAGTATTTACCTAGCAAGTACAAGGTCCTGGGATCAACACTCACATACACACATACACACACATACACACACACACACCCCACCACCACCACCCACACACACACACACACACACACACACACACACAGAGGCAAGACAGAAAGAAAATTTTGAGGCCATTGGAATGAAAGAGACTTACCAGCTGAGAATGCAGGATCCCCGAAACGAACTCACCTAGAAGGAGTAGACGGCAGGAAATAATCAAACTTAGAGTTGAAATCAATACAAATGAAACAAAAAGAACAATACAAAGAATCAACTAATCTAAGAATTGGTTCTTTGAGAAAGTTAACAAGATAGATAAGCCCTTAGCCAAACTAATCAGAGCAAATGCTACAGAGAGCACACCCACACGTGGACCACCATAGACTACATATGGAGCAAGCACCAAGGAGAGCCCAGCCTCATTCCTGCATTCCTCTTCAAGCTTCAAATCTGTACTATGATCCCCTTCACAGAGGGAACTCTGAACAGTCTATCTGGGACACTCAGATCCACTGTTCCTCCCTTTTCCTTCAGAAAAGAGCAGTCTTCCAAGGACTATCAACCAAACACTTCATAACAAGATGCCATAAGATTAGGAATAAACTCTTATATAAAAGCTGGGCAACTGATAACTTTTGTTTAAAGCTCTTCTCTGTTCCCAGCTTTAAACCTACAATTTCCTAGGAATCTTACCAGAAACTCACTTTACAGGAATGAACATATCATAACCCCTAGGGAAAACCTCATTGGCTCCTGGTTTTATCTTATCAGATTGAAATTCCATTCACACTACCTCCAGAGCCACCCTATAATTAAAAACAATCTTATCGACCTTTGGAGCTATGCCTGAAGAGCCACCAAAATGAGAACTAAGAGGCTAAGATGCTTAACTGTGCTTCTCCCTGGAGATGTTTATCTGTAGATGAATGTGTTGCCTGGCTGCTTCTCTGCACGCCAGAAGAGATCAGATCCCTGGAACAGGGCTGTGAGCTCTCGTGAGGTTTTTGGGAACTAAATTCAGGTCCTCTAGAAGAGCAAGAGTTTTTAACCATTGAGTCATCTCTACAGCCTTCACTATATTTTAAAATGTGTTTGCCAGATTCACTCACTGACTGAATACCTGAGAGACCACTTTGGAGGTACTTGTTAGTTGCCTTTAACCGTCCGATGGAAGCATCCACAGAAGGAAGAACTTACCTGACTCAGTTTCATGACAGGAGGCATGGGAAGCTGCTCACTTACAAGTGCTTCATTAGACCTGGAAGCTGAGGGGGCTCATAAAGCCTTCCCCCAGTGACACACTTCCTCTAGCTAAGCCCCATCCCCTAGTAAAGAGGCCTCTGGTAAAGAGCAAGCAAGTGCCACCAACTGGGTACCAAGTGTTCTGATCTGTGAGCCTGCAAGGATATTTCACATTCTGACCATAACAAGAAGAGATGGTTTGTTTTGGTTCATAGCTTCAGAGAGGATCTGGAGATAAGATGTGCCCTGCAGGAGCCAGCAGGATGGCAACCTGAGTTCCATCCACCAGATCCAAATGATGGAAGAAAAAAACCAAATCCTGAAGGTCATCCTCTGACTTCCAAAAGTTCAGATACTATATGCCCGAATATGTGCACACACACTCATAAATATCATTTATTTATTTTGAGACAGGACTCTTAAGAAGTCCTGGCTTTCCAAAAATTCTCTACATACACTAGGCTGACCTTGAACTCACAGAGATCTGTCTGCCTCTGATTCCTGAACACTGGGATTAAAGTTGAATATATGTAATTTTTTAAATGTAAACAGATAAAGATGAATGCTTCAAAAGCATACCACAGTAACCTACTTCCTCCAATCAGGCTCTGCCTTCTAACAGCCCGGGAAACTATGAACTGCTTAAGGCAGCATTCACCTCAGCTATGAGGGATGTGAGTTAGTAGTGCCCCATGTCCAGTCCTCTCTTAGGAGTGCCGCCAGCTGGGAGCCCACACTACAGCTGGGATGACACTTTGGGGAAACACTCCATGGCTAAACCACAGCAAAGAGAAATGCTAACTGAAGGTAATTTCCCCAGTTCCTGGACCCTATGACTGGAGAGCTGGAGGGACCCTGACTGGCAAAGATGCATGAGAAGAAGGTGGACTCGGGAGTCAGGAACTTGAATCCCTGGCTCTGTCTCCCCTGGGTACCTTGAGCAAGATACTTCAAATTTAGTTCAGAATATTTCCTTATCTGTTAAATGGAAAATTTTAAACCTGTTAAAAGGCTTAAACTCACTGATAAATTATCAATAAATAGTTCTGATTAATGATTTTTAATGCATTTTATAAATACAAATGAAATCATGATAAAAACTCTGAAAATGCATTTCAAAATATTTTAAACAAATTCTAGGCCAAGCTGTGATTGTTGTGCTGATTTAAATGGAGTATAGGTTAATGGGGGAGGGGGATGAATGTGTGCTTATGCATATGTATGAATAGATACGCACACAAATGCATGTGCATGGGAAAGCCAGGTGTTGATGTCAAGTGTCTTTTTACTTTGTTTGTTTGTTTGTTTGTTTGTTGAGACAGGGCCCCTCATGGAGTTTATTTGTTTGGCTATACTGACTAGTGAGTAAGCCTCAGGGATCCCCAGTGCTGGGATTACAGGTTTGTACTACAGGACCTGGCTTTATCAATCAGGTACTGGGAATCAAACCCAAGCATCTCCCCAGGCACACTGCTTTTAAGGAATTTTTAGAGACGGTTTTTCAGTAAGGAGCCACATGGCTGCAGTACAAGCAGATGCCTGAAAAAGCTGGAGCCAGCTGGCTGCTGTTCTTAATTCAGCCTCTCCAAGACAGGAGGGCTGTCCACAGCTAACATTTCTGTCTGCTCTAACAGCTCCACCATGGTAATAGCCCTGGTGTTATTGGACAGACCGATTTTTAGCTATTTGATTTCTTTAACATGCACAAGTTAGAAAAATAACTTTCCTGGTGTTTGAAATATCTTAGAATCTAAAAATATCCTCCTAAAAGTTTTTAGAGTACTTGGGTTGTATGGTTGTAAAAATGCAATGGTATAGTTGACAGGAAGGCTTCTGAATAACTTGAGCAAGCTTTTTGTCCCAACCACGGGCCACCACACCTGCCCCTTGCCCTACTTTTAGATCCATGTAGTAGGTCATAGAAGCTGAACCTGACAATTAACCATTATCCATAGGTCAGTATCCTCTGAGCAGAATCTGAGGCGATGATATGTAGGACTGTGGATATTTAATTCAGGTCTGGAAGGGCTTAGAGAACAGCCTGGTATAGCCACAGGGACTTACGGCTCCCTTGCCCTGTGTTGAAATGAATGTGCCATGTTTGGCTACAGGCTACAAGCTCAGGAGTGTTTTATGACAACTTGTACCGCCTGTGGCTAAGATCTGAGTCATTTTTAAAGGCTCAATGCCCAGACTTTAGAAGTTCTGTCAGAGTGTCATTAGTGGTCCCCTAGGAACCCCTCCAGGCTCTCTCTCAACCAGCTGAGGAACAGAGTACTTGCTTAGATTGCTTTAAAGAAAGAATTATGATATACAAACTGAGAAGATAAAGACAGACCTTTCCAGTAGCTGGGAGCCAGGGGCTATGCCTGGCGAGCAGAAGTCTATCAAGGTGGCGGCAGAAACCCAACTCCAACCTTCTAGAACACCAGCTGGAGGCAGCTGAAACTGAAAGTCGTGAGGTGAGGGGGTGGGGGATGGGGGTGCCTGGGCTCTTCCGTCCATTGTGCACCTGAAAGAGCTCGGAAAATAAACTTTTTTTTTCTTCTGTTTCAAGTTCCTAAATAGGAAGGAAGAAGGAAACAAGGAACAGCTTGATCACCATCAGTGGAGCAGAACCTGGAGACCCCATCCTTAACCTGAGGGGACAGGGCCCAGATCCAGCATCTGCCCAGTACCCCACAATACAGAATTATAGGGTTAATAACCACACTAAAACCTAGTGACCAGTGCAAGGATGTCAGTCTAGGGAGGATTTGGCTTGTCACATCTTTACAATGTCCACATTAGGCTCCCACCTCAAGCTGAATGCACAAGTTCAGCTGGTTACTTGTCTCTTTCCTGGCCAAGGCCCACCAACAAAGATTTGTTGAGAACTAGGTGAGGCAGCCTAGGATGTAATCCCAGCTCTCAGAAGGCTGAGGCAAGGCAAAGGAGGAAATTATTCTGAGGGGTGACTACTGTGGAGACAAAGTCAGCATGTTAGGTGTGTTCCTGGGGCGCTGGCACTGCACCTCACTTCCCAGAGGCAAAGCAACAAAGTAACTGGGCAAAGGGTGCCTGCCTCACCCAGTCCCCTCAAGTGCAGGGGAGACCTTTGTGCCTTGCATAGCTGTTGAGTGTAATGAGCCAGAGGAACAAATAAGGGCTGGAGAAGTCAAGCCAGCTCTGGCCCTGCACCAGCCAGTAGAGTGGAGCCGGAGGCTACCCAAGGGCCCCATCTGGCAGACAGGTAGGTGCCATTGTCACCGAACCCAGTTTTCTTGAATCACTACTTGAAAAGGCCAGTGACTCAGGACGAGGTTCTAGCTGCAAGGAAAGCCAGTCAACCAAGAAATGAGGCTACCCAAGTTAGAGGAGACACAAGTGTCCATCAAGGAAAAGCTGCTTCCCACTAAATGACCAGAATCCTGACTCAGAGGAAGACAACACTTCCATTGGTCTGGTCACTTACAGAATCACACTACCAAGGGACCACCCTTAGGAAGGCAAGTTCACCTTACGGCATGCAAAAGACACGGACAGAATGTTTCCTTTAATGAGATATTGTATTTTTTTTTTCTTCACAGAATTTCATCCCCTCCACACACAGACCCATGGTCTTTATCCCCTCCTCCACCCTCTATCTCTGTCTGCCTTTATCTTTTGGATGCTGACCAGATTCTAAATATGCTTTTATAGGTCCTTTGGGATCTCTTCCTCTCTCCACCATGTAGCTGCTTGTCCACCATGTGTCTGGCTTCCACACCAGCTCAGATGGCATGGCTTTTTTTTTTCCTTGTCTAATCCTGAGGTCATCAGTTGAGATTTACAGCTTTTCTTCCCCAGAGTTTTTTCTTTTAAATGTTAATAAATTGTCCTCTAGATGTCACTTGAATTTATTCTTAAATTCTTTCATTAATAAGACTAAGAAAGACAAGAGGGGACCGCAATTCCTCCAGCAATACTATGATGAAGGACCATTGTAGTAGCACGATTTTGAGTTGTAAGAACAGAAGACTCAAAGCCAAATATGGAGGGAAGGCTGAAATATCAGAGAGAGGAAGCACCACAGTCAATTCTCACCCAGCTGTCTTGCAACTTCCTCAGCCTCGCTCCTGGTTGCTTCTGCTGGTCTTTTCTGCCAGTCACTTCTTTCTCTGCCTGGTTTCTACTAGCTCTTACATACCCTATCCCATCCAGATTAGGATTAAAGGCATGCAGCCTTGAAATCACAGAAACAGAAGAAGTTCTGTCTTTGGAGTTATGGCATTAAGGGTGTTGATCCCACTCCTTTTCCCTGTGCTGGGATTAAAGGTGTATGTGACTGACTCTCAGCTGTTTATTCTTGTATTCAAGGATCAAAGGATTTCCTGAGCTGTCTGCCTAGGATTTAACTGTGCACTGCCTCTGATTTATTTTATATATTTGAGTGGTTTGCCTGAATGTATGTGTGCCTGGTACAGGCAGAGGCCAGAAGAAGCCTTCAGATGTTCTAGAACTGGAGTTACAGATGGCTGTGAGCTGCCCTATGAGTGTTGGGAATTGAACCCAAGTCCTCTGGAGGTGTAGCCAGTGCTCTTAACCACTGAACCAAACATTTCTTAAATGCTTACTATACCCACACACAGAGCTGAGCAGAAATCTGACTCCAAGGTGAAGATGACAAAGGGGACAGACACAGGAAGGCAGAGATGCCAGACTTCTCTGGCCTGCTTCAGTCCTCTGTGGACTATCTGCCCAGTAGCTTGAGACACACTGCTTTCATCAAGAGTGGCCTTAGTACCCCAAGGCATAACCTCTGGTGACCCATCCCTATAATGCATACATCACAGGTTAGAATAACAATAAAGGCTTCTTTGGGGCTGGGTGTGGTGGCCCATGCCTTTAATCCCAGCACTGGAGAGGCACGAAAAGACAAATCTCTGTGAGGTCTGGGCCAGCCTGGTCTGCAAAGGGAGTTCTGGTCAGCCAAGGCTACCTAGTGAGGTCCTGTCTCTAAACAAAAGAAAAGAAAAGAGAAGCTCTTTTGATGAAGAAAATAGACTTTCTGCCTTGGTGAGACCTAACATTTCAGCTGGGTTTGGTCAGTTGCTTGGTTGGCCAAAGGACCATCCCTAGGAAGGTGAGTTGGCTTAAACCATGTTAAAGTGGTAGGTGGGATCACTATTTCTTTCATGAGATATTATACTTTTCCTTTGCAGGATTCCCATGCCCAGTGCAGTCTTCTACAGAAAGCATCCACCCACTTCTCTGCATTATTCAGAAAAATGTAAGTTTTCTTTTCTTTTCTTTTTAATTTTGAGGCAAAGTTTCTCTGTGTAACAGCCCTGGATATCTTGGAACTCACTCTGCAGCCCAGGTTGTCCTCAAACTCACAGAGATCTGTCTGTCTGTGCCTTCGGAGAGCTGGAATTAAAGGAGTGTGCACCATAGACCCTCTTTTCTAAAGATGTTTTCCCAACATTGTTCGGCTTCTCTGCTGTTTTGGGCTTCTTTCTCTCGGGCATATGGCTGCTCATCTGCCCTGTGTGTGTATTCCTTCCATTCCCTTCCTCTGGGAAGCTGCTGAGATTTACAGCTGAACTTCTTGGGATGTTTCCCTTTAAACTCAGACTTGAGTCCATTCTTAAATTCTTTCATTTAATTTTTTAAATTGTGTGTGTGTGTGTGTGTGTGTGTGTGTACATGGGCACATGCATGCCACAGCACACATGGCAGTCAGAAGACAGCTTTTAAAGTCAACTCTCTGCTTCCAGCATGTGGATCCTGGGGATCAAACACTTGTGCGTGCGTGGGCATGCACACACATGCGCACGCACGCACGCACGCTCACTTTGTATTTTAACTCACTAATATGAAGGTTATATAGCTGGGTACTACACATTAGTCGTCCATTAGCACCAAAGTGTAGATAACACCTGATGCTACTGGGGAAATTGGGGTCTCTTCTTGGGGTTCTTACTCTCACTAAGTAAAAGAATTTAAAGCTAGAGAGACAGCTCAGAGGTTAAGAGCACTTTTCTTGCTGAAGACCAAGGTTCAATTCCCAGCACCCACATGATTGTTTACGGCCATGTGCGACTCTGGTTCCAGGGGATCTGATGCCCTCTTCTGACCTCTGTAGACATCAGGCATGCAAGTGCAAGTGCTACACATACACACACATGGGTCAAACACCCAGAACATATACAGTAAATCCAGTCCTCCCCCTCCCCCGTCATGTTCCACTTTATTTTCTTGAGACATGTTTCTAGCTGAACCTGTAATCCACGGGTTCTGTAGATGGGCTGGCTGCCTGGGCTGGCTAGGCAGTCCCAGTGATGCGCCTGTCTGTGCCTCGTCAGCACTGGGATCACAACTGTGTGTTGCTGCATTCTGTTTGTCAAATCTATCTGGAGAAATAACAGTTTAGGACTCTGTTGTCTAAACCACCTAAGAAAATAAACACAATAGAAGACAAGTTCACATTGTCATGCATAAATACAGATTGTGTCATTTTTTGTTTGTTTGGGTGCGTGCATGTGTGTATGTGTGTGTGTGTGTCTTTATTTGCAGGGATCATACCTACACTCCCCCAACTAGGCTACATTGCTGAGTGGATCCATTTCAAAGGTCTAGATCAGTGGTTCTCAAACCGGGGGTTGGGGGGGGGGTGCTGCATGACCAAAGGGTTGCCTAAGACCTTCAGAAAACCCAGATATTTACATTATGATTCATAACAGTAGCAACAAAGATTAATTTTATGGGTCACCACAGCATGAGGAACTGTGCTAAAGGGTTGCACAGAAAAGTGGAGAGGCACTGGTCTAGAGGGTGTAACGCTAGCTGGGCTGTCCTCAACAATTCCTTTAGACACCAGGATCATTCTGCTGGTTAGCAGGGCTGGGGTGTGGCCTCACTATTGTTTAGCCCTGCCTTTGACCTCACATCCTGAAAAGTGGCAGTTGCTGCCCTGCACCAGAGCAGGAAGTGGGCGGGGCTTGACCCTGCTTGGTGGTTCTTGAGAGGAGAAACAGAGAAGTTATAACCTCTGCGGTTTGGTTTGTGTTGCAATCCGAGCATCAGGAAGCTGCTCTTACAAGGCCTGATGTGTAAAGTTGAGGGCACATAGAGCCCTGACTCGTGAAGGGGAGTGCCCTTCAGCCTCACAAGAACCACCCAGACCAGGGTGAGTAGTGAAATCATTCGATTAGGGGAAATCTCCCCCAAACATAACTCTGTCATTGAAATGGAATAGTTAAAAAGTATTTGCAAGACTGTAATGATCGGACATGCTTGATCCCAGCACTTGAGAGCCTACGGTGAGAGGATAGTCGTGAGGCCAGCCTATCTACAGTGTGAGACTTTGTTTCAAAACTAACAAACGGGGCTGGAGAGATGGCTCAGTGGTTAAGAGAGAGCCCTGACTGTTCTTCCGGAGGACCTGAGTTCGATTCCCAGCATCCACATGGCAGCTAACAAAACTAACAAGCAAGGATACTCCCACAGGGAGGTCCACACTCCTCCCTGCAGCTCATAAGGACCCAGATCCTGCCCTTGCCACATGCCTGCTTCAGCAAGTGAAGCCCTTAGAGATGGCTATTAACTGAATTCCTGTATGGCACCTCCCCAGGGTGTGACATGCTGTGGGCGATTCCTCTGAGAAGCCCTGGACGCCTGCTGGAAACTGGCGCCACACAACTGGCAAAGACTGTCTCTAAAAGCCCCTCTCAGGCCCCAGAGCCCCAGGGTGAACTTCATCCTCGCTTTGATCTTAATTAGCGTTCTGGGATATTAAAATCTACACCTACACTCTTCTAAACCAGTGCAGGGAGAGGGATAGTATCTCAGGACAATGCCAGGCGGTGGAGTTTCCAGTGGGTTGGAGCAGGCTAGCCATATTGCGGGGACAATAAACCCAAGGCCAGCTTTGTCCCTACACTAGAGAACCAAACATGGTATTATGGGGGCAATGATATATCTACAGAGAGTCCTCATTCCTGAACTTGCTGCAAGAGGGAATTCCAAGGAGGTAACTGGGCCCAGGCACTGGTGAGCATGTCCCAGCTTGGCCTGAAGATCTACTCTTCCTCCATGGGGCCACCTTCCCAGATTCCTACTCCTATTAGCTTATCTATTGTTGGGGTGAAGGTGGGATGCAAGCCACAGCCCATGAGTGGAGACCAAAGGACAACTTACAGGAATCAATCCTCTTCTTTCATTATGCGGGTCCCAGGGATCAAACTCAGGTCAGCAGGTATGTGTCAAGCGCCTTTATCCACTTGGTATCTGGTCAGCCAGATTGTTGTTTGGAAGACACCCAGGCAGCATGCTCCCTGAGAATAGCGCACCCTGCTGGAGCATCTATAGAAACTCCCGTTCCTGGGCAGGATGCAACAGACATCACCAAGGAGAGATTAAAGGGCCACCGCCCCAGGGGTTTTCCTTGGTTCGCTGATGCTCATTCATTCAGGACCCTTCTTCCTGTGCCAGGCACCACTAGGTTCCAGCCATAGTCCAGTGGGAGAATGAAATGGGGTCGCAAGAGGTTCAGGAGGCACAGTGGGGCTGTACTTGACCTAAGGCCAGAGACCCATAGAGGACAGGAAGGCCACAGCTGCTATTCCTAGGAGAAATCCCCGAAGAAAGGACCCAGAGTGTAAGTCAAAGAGACACATCTATGGCATTAGAGAGCAATAGATGTTCTGCTCTCTTTGTCATTTCCAACCCAGTGTCCCCTCCAGTCTATCCCAATGCACATGCCTTAGGTTGGCTCCACGCCCCTCCCTCCCTGGACAATGAGACCGTGAGACTCAGTGAAGCATCTCCTTAACTCAAAGCTCAAGGGCCATGATCTGAGAGTGAAATGTGTTGGGGACAGGCAAGATAGGGTGATGGCAGATATGTCAGTACATCATGAACTGTGGAGGTCAAGATGGATATCCACATACAACAAAGAAAGGGATTGCTGTCCCAGGTCAAGGGCCCAGAGAGTTGGGTCTGAGAATAGGACAAGACAGGCCCTGGCCAGCAGGTGTCCCAGAGAGTAGCCCCAGTGCCACTACGTATACAGTAAAGTAAGAAACTTCTGCACAATAGCAGTTTGTTTTCCTATGGTGTCCAGGTGGCTAGCTTTCTTTCTTTGGGCTTATGACAAGGATGAAAAGGAGAAGCTTGCAGAGGCCCATGAGACCCTTGCTCAGAGCTATGGGCAGTGGTCCTGTCTGAACTGAAGCTTCTATCAGGAACCAGAGACTCAGCCTGCCTCTAACTCAAAGCAGGATCTGCCTTGACAAAGACGACTGTCACCTAGCTTTGGAAATGGGAGGCAAGATGATGACCTTGTAATTGTGCCAATGAGAACCCTATCCTTCATAGTCGGAGGCCAGTGGAGTGACCTCTGCTTGAGAACCCAGCAGGACAGCTGGCCACTGATGGAGTCAGAGGGTGGCCACAGACCACAACCACGAGTCAGGGATGGGCAAAACCAAGGAGCCACAGGAACTGTGAGGGAGGGGTGTCAAAAGTCATGATTTGTACAACTGAAGTCAGAACAAGGTGGGAACAGATTCTCTTGGCATCCCCTTGGGACCTCAGTGTAGCACATGAGCCAAGCATGGGCCTCCTGGAGGTGGTGCTGATTCTAATGCCGCATGTAGTGGCACTCAGCAGCACACTTTAGTTCCAGCAGTCCTGTATGAGAAACAATTAAGGGAGGATTGATGTGGGTGGTATGGGATGTCTTTCTCTACACTGTGAATTATCATTGGATAATAAAGGAACTGTTTTGTCCTATGGCAAGACATCTTAGAAGCAGGCAGAAAATCTGAGCATAGATAAAAAGGGAAAAAGGACGGAGTCAGACAGAGACGCTGTGAGCTGCTGCTGAGGAGGAAGATGTAAAGAAATTTGGATAAGACAAGATAAATGGCAAGACAGATAAATAGAAATGGCTTAAGTTGTAAGTTGACCTATGGCTCAAGCAATAAGCCTGCGCCATAGGTCAAAACAGTCCCTTTATTAGCCAATGATATTCACAGCATACAAAAAGACATCCCACATTATGTGGTGATATTTTATTTGTGCTCTAAAGCTTGACTGAAGATCAGAGGGCAGAGCTATCCATAGAGACCAGGCAGTGGTGGCATACACCTTTAATCTCAGCACTTGGGAGGAGAAAGCAGGAAGATCAGGAGTTCAAGGCTACCCTGGGCTACACACAAGATAGATCCAGTCTAAAAGAGAAATAGCCAGGCAGTGGTAACTCATGCTTTTGATCCCAGTACTTGGGAGACACACACCTTTAATCCCAGCACTAGGGAGGTTGAGACAGGAAGTGATATGTCTGGGCAGAGAGAGGAATGTAAGGCAGGAGGAGATGAAGCTCAACCTTTTCTTTAGCTGGGGAATCTAGAAGTAAGGGGTGAGTGTGGCTAGATCTCTTCTTACTTCTCTAATGTTTCAGCATTTGCCCTGATATCTGACTCTGGGTTTTTATTATCAAAATCAATTAGAATTGGTGCTACAGAATGAGTTGTGCTGGCTCATGTGTTTGGAAGCTTCATTCTATCATGGTGGAGAGGCCTGGTGAACCACCATGTTGCAACTCAGTGGGGGATAGGAAACAGAAAGAGGGCATACAGGAAGAGGTTGTCACAGATACAGCCTCCCAGGACACACACCCAATGACGCACTTCCTCCAACTGGGTCCAGTCCTGCCTCTTTCTCTTCCTGGTAATGACTATGAACCAAGAGACTGGTTGTCTGATTAGGCCAGAGCCCCCAGGAGCTAATCATCTCTGGAGATGCCTCACAGATAGACCCAAACCCATGCGTTACCAACCTAGATGTTTCTTAATCCAGTCCCATTGACAAGACTCACCATGCCCTTCTGACCAGCCCTCAGTTTCTGCCCTACCCTGAAGACTGCTTTCCATACAACCAAAGAGCGATTTTTCTCTTTTTAAATCCTAAGTAGGTCTTGTCATTTGTCTGCTTGAAACCCTCCAGTGGCTTCTCACTTTCACAGTACTGCATAAACCCTGCAGCGCCTTCTCACCTTTCCTACTCAGCAGACCCTCCCCTCAGCCACTGTCCCCACAGCTTACTCTGTGCTAGGCACCATACTGCCCTATGGCTGGCTTCCACCTGAAGACCCACCCTTGCCCATACTGCTTTCTCTAGAGAACTATTTCCCAAACACTCTACTGCCCTTCTCTTCCTCAGTCTAGATATTCACTTGACTATTAAGAATTATAATTTGGGGCTGGAGAGATGGCTCAGCGGTTAAGAGCACCCTCTGCTCTTCAAGAGGACCGGGGTTCGATTCCCAGCACCCACATGGCAGCTAACAACTGTCTGTAGTTCCAGTTCCAGGCACACACCAAAGCAAATACATAAATAAATAAAGTTTTTTGAAAAAAAAAACAAAGAATTATAATTTGAGCTGGGCAGTGGGGGTGCACACCTCCAATCCTAGCACTCGGAGACAAAAGACAGAGACAGGCAGATCTCTGTGAGTTCAAGGCCAGCCTGATCTACAGAACAAGTTCCATGACAGACTCCAAAGCAACACAGAGAAACTATCTCAAAAAACAAAACAAAAATTAGAATCTGGGTTGCAAAAATGGTTTAGTAGTTAAGAATGCATGCTGTTTGTGGTGGTTTTACTAAGAGTGGCCCTCATGAGCTCATATATTTGAATGTTTAGTCATCAGGGAGTGGCAATATTTGAGAAGGATTAGGAGGTGTGGTTTGTTGAAATAGGTGTGGCCTTGTTGTAGGTCCTGTCACTGCAGGTGGGCTTTGAAGTTTCAGAAGCCCATGAGAGGCCCTGTTCTGTCTCTTGGCCTATGGATCAGAATGTAGTTCTGCTGTTCTGGTACCATGCCTGCCTGCACACTGCCATGCTCCTCGCCATGATGATAATGGACTAAACCTCTGAAATGTTAAACAAGTCCTCAGGTAAATACTTTCTTTATAAGATTTGTCTTGGTCATAGTGTCCCAACAAAGCAATAGAACAATGACGAGGACACTGTCCTTGCAGGGAACCCCCACATGTTTCACAACCACCTGCAACTCCTCTAGCTCCAGAGGAATCTGATGCCCTCTTCTGGTTTCCATGAGTACCTACACTCAAAGTGCACATACCAATGCACAGGCATACACATAAATCAAAATAGAATTTTTAAAGAATTACAATGCAGCATCAGTTTCACTTTCTTTCCTCTCTGTCATAGCATTTTTCACTAGGCAGGAGACAGACAGACAGACAGACAGACACACACACACACACACACACACACACTTGTATACTGTCAGTCTATTGGGGTGGGAACCATGGCACCCCATGTTTGTTTTGTTCTGTGTGTCATCCCTAGCCCCAGAGTGGTGCTCAAAGGGCCTAAGGAATTAATCAGTTCAGACTCAAGTCTAGATTTTACTCTAAGGGACTTCTAGGTGACCTGCTGTCCTTTCTTCATAAGGATGTCATTGTGGTGACACCCTCTGAACAGCAAGTACAGATGAGACTCTCTCTGTGAGGTAGTAGCCATTTGTAGTTCCCTATAGGTCCCTCTCCTACCAGGGACATCAGAATTCACTCATCTTTTATTTATTTTAGTTTAGGTCTTTTAAAAATAGGGTCTCATGGCCATAGTGGCACATGCCTTTAATTCCAGCACTTAGGAAGCAGAGGCGGGCAGATCTCTGTGAGTTCAAAGCCAACTTGGTTTATAGAGTGAGTTCCAACACAGCCAGATCTAAACACAGAGAAATCCTGTCTCAAAGGGGGGGTGTCTAACTAAGTAACCCTAGCTGGTACTTCATAGTCCTGATTCCTCTATCTGCTGAGTGTTGGGATGCCTGGCAAATGTAGCCATCATTTGGAGACTCATTCTTGAGATGCCTGTTAGGACAGGTTAGTTTTCCTAGAACCTTTAAGTTAAATCTTTTTCTAGAAATCATGCCTGTTCAAAACCCCCAGACTCCTTCCATTGTGTCCCCACATGCTGTAGATGGTTTGGAGTGAACAGAAGACAAAAGAGGACACCAAGAAATGACGCAGAGGAAACTTTCTGAGAGCCACACCCCTCTGGAATTTGAGACACCTGACCCAACCACATCAGGGGCCAAGAGAAGCTCTGGCTTCTAACTGGCCCAGGGATACAAGCTGAAGCATAGACAGATCATGTCCACTTCTGGGCCTCTACTTTGAGGTACTCTCTGGGAACCCAGTCTGGGCACACAGACCTTCTCTGGCTCCTAGACATTAGGTCTGGGTTCACTGTGACTAAGTACCCTTCTCCACAGGAGACTGTCATGGCAGAACCAGGACATTCAGGGAGATACTGTTTTTATCTAAGTTATTCTGTTACCAGTTAAGATTTGGGAATCAGATATTAGGGTAAAAAACGTGACAGATCAAAGAAGCAGCAGAGGAGTGACCAGTTGATCTCTTCTCCACACTTCCCATATAGAAGGGACTGTGAAGGGGCTGGAGAGATGGCTCAGCGGTTAAGAGCGCCGTCTGCTCTTCCAGAGGACCCGGGTTCAATTCCCAGCACCCACATGGCAGCTAACGGCTGTCTGTAGTTCCAGTTCCAGGCAAACACCAAGGCAAATAAATAAATAAAGTTAAAAAAAAAAAAAAAAAAGAAGGGACTGTGAAATCTCCAAGTCCCTCCCTCCTCCTTCCTGTGTATCCTCTCTATCCACATTCCTGGCCTCTCTATGGCTAAGTCCGCTCATCTATTGCTGGCTCTGCCCCCTGATTCAAGGTTAACTTTATTAACACAGTCTTGGGGTATAACCAAGCAATCAAATATCCTGTTACAGAGGACAACTTTCTGGGGACCTCAAGACTGGTGAGAGAGGCATATTTAAGAATTAATAACTGGGGTGATAGTGGGTACTAGAGGTTCATGGGGTGCCCAAATAGCAGAGTTCTCCCCCAGATCTAGGGCCAGGGAAAGGTAGGTTAGCCCTGGGGTGACAACTGTCCTTGCTGAGCGTCTAGGGTGTGGGAGGAAAAACCACTAATGGTTTGCCCTCCTTGATCAGGACCACCCATTTATGGGAGCTTTACCCACAAAACATGAGACCAGCCTCAATACCCACTGAGATGAATGGGTAATCAAAAAGTGCCATTTCTACAATGCAGTATTACTCATCCTTTGAAAGGAAGAAATTCTAGTGACCAATGGTGTCATGTGCCTCTAGTCCCAGCACTTGGGAGGCTGAGGCAGGAGGGTTTCAAGTTTGAGGACAGCATAGCCTGACCCAGTCTCAAACAAAGAGGAAAGACTTCTGACACAGGGTACAGTACATGAGCTTTGAGGCTAATGTTAAATATGTCAGACACAAAGGAGTAAACACAGCGTTTGTTTCACTTGCCTCCGACACACAGGATTTCCAGGTCTGTGAAGGAAGAAAATGGGATGAATGGTTGCCAGGTCTGGGGCACAAAGGAAGGGAAAGCTTGAACTTGGTGAACGGTATCTAATAGAGATGAGTTTCTATTTAAAGAGGAAAGTGTTCAGGAAGCCGAATGATGATGGCTGGTGGGACAGCTCAGTGCCAAGCCTCACACTCAGAGTTTGGTCCCCAGAGTCCACACGATGGGAAAGAACAGACTCTCTCAAATTGTCTGACCTTCATAACTCTCTCTCTCCTGGTGTTATTCAGTGGCCCACTGCCTGTGCAGCCTGTGTGAAACCCTACACTCACACTTCATAGCACCCTGACACACATACCAAAAAAAAAAAGCAGGTTCTAATTTCAACCACTGAAAGAACATATTTGGGTGTGTATTAACCACAGAACCTGCCAGATAGGATACCACCAGCTACATTCTTGAAGGAAGAGATTCCCTGTTAGTCAAAAGCATCCCTTCTAGAGACATAATTCTGACAGTCTTGGTCCTTATCAGGCAGCCGTGTGACCGTAGAGAAGGCTGTGCCTCCAGGTGCCACAGCACCGCATCAGTAGAGCAGGGTGAGGTAGCTCCTACCTAGTGAGGCCTGCCCTTCGCAGAGATGAGGGGGGAAGAGCTTACACACCTGGCATAGTCTGCGCCATCTGGCAAGTCCCCAGTGCAAAGGCTGATGCTGTTATCTTTGCAGACAAGAGCAGGGAAGCTGCTGAAGGAACAGGTATCACACCTGCATTCTGGGGAATGCACCTGCATGAACTGTATGGCATCTCTGCACCACCAGTGCCCTCCACAAACACTGCTGTTTATCTACACAATAGCTGCCAAGAATCAGTCAGTAGCTACAGCCAGCCATAGTGTGTGTGGCTAAGTATCCCCAGAATCTCCTGTTACAGGCACCCCCGCTATGCACTGTTAGAAGGTGACAGAACAAGGCAGGGTATCTTGAGGTCCCTTGAGATATATCCTTGAAGGAGACTGTGGGACCCCAGCCCCTCTTCACTCTCATCTGCCTTGGGATGAGCAGTTTTATTTCACATGTATGTCTGCCATGATGTGTTGCTAAACCCAAAGCAACAAGACCAACCAGTCACAAACTAGTGTCTCTGAAACAGTGAGCAAAGGCCTTTTCTCTTCGTTTGTTGGTTGTCTAGGGTGTTTGTTACAGTAATAGGAAGCTGATGAACATATATTGTTGATTATGCACTATTAGCTGATTCAATATCTATTCATTAAGAACCTATTCCATAGCTAGGCAGTGGTAGTACATGCCTTTAATCTCAGCACTCAGGAGGCAAAGGCAGGTGGATCTCTGTGAATTCAAGGTTAACCTGGTCTACAGAGCAAATTCCAGGACAGCCAGGGCTATACACAAAGAAACCTTGTCTTGAAAAAACAAAAACAAAAACCTGTTCCTAGCTCCAAGCACACAGAGGATCAGACAGAGATAGAGTTCCCAGAGATCTGGGAAGATTTGTTCTGCTTAAAAACAAAACACAGGGGGCTGGAGAGATAGCACAGCAGTTAAGAGCACCGTCTGCTCTTCCAGAGGACCCGGGTTCGATTCCCAGCACCCACATGGCAGCTAACAACTGTCTGTAGTTCCAGTTCCAGGCAAACACCAAGGCAAATAAATAAATAAATAAATAAATAAATAAATAAATAAATACTAAATAAAGTTTAAAAAAAAAACAAAAAACAAAACACAGACCTGCTATGGGACTATCATTTTGTGCACTGTAAATATTTGTCACTATAAATATTGGTTTAATGAAATGCTGATTGGCCAGAAAGTAGAGGTGGGGCAACCAGACTAGGAGAATTCTAGGAAGCAGAAGAGCAGAGTGACAAATGTCAGTCAGACGCAGAGGAAGGAAGATGAGAATGCTGCACTGAGAAAAAGGTTCCAAACCACGTAGCTAAACACGGCTAAGAATCATGGGCAAGTTTAAGAGTAAGAGTCAGTAATAAGCCTGAGCCATAGGCCAAACAGTTTATAATTAATGCAAGCCTTTGTGTGATTATTTGGGACTAAATGGCTGCAGGACCTGTTGGGTGGGACCTACGAACTTCTGACTACACAGACCAAATGAAACAATAAATTAGTGAGTATTAATTATACCCTTACATCCATCTCCTGCACCTGAATGTGACCCTACCCATTCTGCCTTCAAAGGCCATCTCTTCTAGAATAGTTGCTATGTGAATGAATGAACACTGAATAGCCAGTTCCCTCCAGTGAGATGCAGAGCCAGGACCTGCACCTCACATTTCTTCCACCTGTCCTAGCCAGCCCAAGCCATTCCCATAACACAGATTGGTTCAGATAGCCAAACCTGGGGCTGTGCGGGCTGCTCAACCATGGAAGCAGGTGCTTAGTGTGTGCATGGTCCTGACTTGGATCTCCAGCTCCCAAAAGCAAAAAAAGCCTTCCAAGCCACACTGCCAATGAGTGTCTGTCTAATGCTAAAGGTAGAAGAAAGTGCAGTTCTTCTCAAGGCTGGGTCATTTCCCAAACTACTGGCGGATGCCACTGACCCTGCCTTGCCATAGCTGAATATCAGTCCACTTTGTCTTCAGCTTCTTGTCTCTGCTTTCCAGATGCCCCAGCCTGCAGCTGACCTGAGGGATGGGACTGCCTTTGAAGAGGAAGACTGGGCTTCCCCTTGCATCTTCATCCATCTGCAGTGTCAAGGAGATACCACCACAGCCTTTGTCAGAAGCCTTAGGAACTCTCTTCTCCCTTGAAGACTGCCGCCCAGGTAAAGCTGGATCCTCAGCTACATCACAGAAAAGAACTTCAGGATGAGCTAGCGTGAAGTAAAGCTAGTAACAAAGAAATACTTCATTAAACATAGGAGTCATGCATGAAAAGGACAGTACATATTCCACAGATATCTGTACAGAGTTCTGGAGAGAGAATCACACTTGAATATCTCTCCATCCATATCCATGTGTGTGTGTGTGTGTGTGTGTGTGTGTGTGTAAGTATGTATGTCTGTATTGGTCAAGCCCTGGCTGGAATTAAATTGTGTGCCAATATACCTGGTTTATGCTTAGGTATTTTTATAATAGCTCCTACATCATGTTCTCAGGGTTGTAATCTCCAAGTTTTAAAGATTAAACAAAAACTTAAAATATAAATAAAGTTTAAAATTAGGTAAAATGTATGAGCTGGCTTATTTTTTAAAATATTTATTTATTATTTTATGTGTGTTGGTGTTTTTCCTGTATGTATAACTGTGTAAGGGTATCAGATCTTGGAATTACAGACAGTTGTTACCTGTCATGTGGATGCTTGGGATCAAACTCAGGTCCTCCGGAAGAACAGTCAGTGCTCTTAACCACTGAGCCATCTCTCCAGCCCCAGTTTTTTTTAATCTTAAAGAATTTCCTTTTGTTCACAGCAGGCATTTCCTTTGGTACAGTGGTTTTATGAGGTGTATTGTTTAGAGTTAAGAATGAGAGAGGAATATAACAAAGTGAAACTCAAAATTGTTGTTAGGTCCCAAAGACACTCAGGTGGCCTGGCTAACTGAGGTTCCCATTAGCATGTCGTCTAGCTTGGCTGGCTATAAAGCAGTGGTTCTCACTCTCACTAATGCGGAGACCCTTCAATACAGCTCCTCATGTTGTGGTGAGCCCCAACCATAAATTACGTTGTTGCTACTCTGTAACTGTACTTTTATGTTGTGAATCATGTGGATATCTGATATGTGACCCCCCACTGTGTAAGAGAGTCCTGGCTCTCACCCCTGCCCGCTACCCTAAACCTCTCCAGCGCCTGAGCTTCTCCCCACCTCCAAGCTTCTCTTTCTATAAAACCCTGCTACTCTGGCCTTGCATTCTCTTGGTAGTCAGCTGCTGTGGCGAGCCGCTTTTGGCCTGTAGAACGACGAGTTATTATATATACGATTTTTTTCGGATCACACTTTATTGGAGTATAGCTCAGTTGAGAAATGGTGGAAAGAAGACTCTGAGCCTGAGATTTAGCCTGCTTATATAAGGAAGCCTGGTGCGTGATTGGTGTTCAACAGAATGAATTAACATATGGCTGGTGATTGGTTTAAAGTAATATTTATTAGCATATGGCTGGTGTTTGGCCCAAAATAATGGCTCATTAACATATTTGAGGATCGCTTTGCTCTCTCGGTCTGTTTGCCCTCTCTCTTCTCTCTCTCTTCCTCTCTCTCTCCCTCTCCCCTTCCATGGCCTGGTTCAGTCTATTGGCAGTGTCTAGTCTCTTGCTTTCTCTCTCTCTGCTCTGAACTCTTTCAGATGCCTCTGGCTGTTCTCTCCCTCACATGAACAATAAAAACCTCCTCAACCATACGTAGGGTCATGTCCTCAGTTTCACTCAGTTGTAAACATAGTTCCTTTGTCCTGTGGAGAGCTCTGGCTTGTGTTGTCGCTGGGGAAACTCACACTATGTCTGTAGGAACGTTAGGTCTTAGTGTGTTGAGGTTTTGACTCTCAGCATGGAGACACACTGGATCCTAAGGGCGGGGCTGTTTCTCATGCCTCTCTAGTTTCCCCCTTTCCTCTCCCCTGTCTGCTATATGCTGGCATCTGGAGGGCAGGCAGTAGACAGAGGGAAAGGCCATCTAGGGCCCATTAGGACTGTAGTCACAGGAGGTTGGTGGACTTTACTGAGAGCACAAAACACATTAAATCCTATTGTACAAATTCTAGTTGGTATTTAATGAAAACTCAGAGTCAGATATTAGGGAAAAGCTAGAATATCAGAGAGAGGAAACAGACAGACCACAGTCAATTCTCACCCAGGCAATTTCTCAGGCCAAATAGGGTAAAAGCTGTCTTCAAAAGTCCTCTGCTGCCTGGCTGTTTGCTCCTACAGAACGCCTGAATCTCTGTTCCTCCTGCTTAAATACCTTCCCCTCATGCACGGTTGTCTCACTTATGGGTTCAGCAGATGCATCATAACTCTAGTGTTAGGATTAAAAGTGTGAGCTACTACTGTTTGGTTGTTAGGCCTTGAACTCACAGAAACACAGAAAGATCTCTGTCTTCTGAGTGACAGGATTAAAGACGTGAGTCATTCCACTCTCCGACCCTCAAGGCTTGACTGTGGGTAATTCTGATCTCTGATATTTCAGGCTGATTTTATTAAATATAAAATTTATCACCACAAAGTCCAGTGGACCAAAGATGGACAAAAAAAAATATTTCCCAAAGCCCAGCTTTTCAAATCATGGGCCACAACACAGCAAGCATTAATTCAGAATCAAAGGTGTAATGAATCCTGGGCATTTTTGGCAGTGTTCACCCAAGTTGCAAAGTGTGACCTTGAGGTAGCCTTGGTTCTGAACACACACCATGCACACTGTGCATGCCCTGGCACCACACAACACCAATGAATCCTGACCCTTCGGCTCAGATCTGAGACTGTCATATGGTACAAGCTGCAGTGTTCTCACTGTACATACAAAGTTTTCTGTTCTTACAAAAACGCTGAGGTTTAATTATGAAAACAAATGCCTTCAGTATTTCTCCACTGTCATTCCTCAGCATGTGTCATATGAATTTATCTTTGGGTTGCATTTAATTTCAAAAATTGCTGTTTGAGCTGCTGACTTGGAGTTTCTTAAAAAGAATATTATTCAATGAATTGCGTCTTCAGATTAGGACAGAATTTAAGACAATTTCTGGAATGGCTTTAAATGTATTCCTGCTATATATATGAATTAGTGCTCTCAACATTAACAATTATAATTCCGTCATTCCTGAAAAACACTGAAGATATTTTATGTTCTATAATATAAAATATTTAGTCAATGTTATATTTGCTATGTAAATATAATATAATTACATTCAGTTTACTGCTATACAAATTTGTTTTTTTGGTATATATATTTGTATTGGGGGAGGGAATAAAAAAGAAAGCAGCCCCTATAGTGAGCCCTATTCAGAAGCAGCTTCTTATTCCATTGGGTTAAGGAAGACTTTGAGGAAATAAAAGTTGTTTGGAAAAATCCGTGCGTAGTTGCTTTGTATGCTGTGATGGGTAGAGATGACAGGAAATGTGCAGGCCCCTCACACCCTCCATCTTGCCTCAGACTCTGTCCTGGAACCCTGGGGCGGAGAAAGTGCTATTCTCATTCCTGCTTCTTGGGATTGTTGACTGCCATGTAATGACAGAGCACCACAAGCAAGAAAAGCGACAGGCCCAGCATGTTGGCGAAGATGGCAACCATCCTGACCAGCTCCACTAGGCTCCGACGCTGCTGCTGCTGCACAAGCCCGAGGTAGGAGACTTTTTTTGTTTTTATTTTTAATAAATGGTAAAATTGGAGCTGGAGAGGTGGCTTAGAGATTAAGAGCACTGACTGTTCTTCCAGAGGTCCTGAGTTCAATGCCCAGAAACCACAGGGTGGCTCACAGCCATCTATCTTGAGATCTGGTGTCCTCTTCTGGCACACAGGCATAGTGGAGGCAGAATGTTGTATTCATAACAAATAAATCTTTTTTAAAAAAATGGTAAATTACATTTATACCTAAGAATTGCTTTTAAAAATTTTATGAATTATTTCCTGTAAATGATTGGTTTCAGGTTTTATGTCTCTATATAGCTAGGGTGGCATCCAAAGAGCAGTGAGTGAAAAAAAATAATTTGAGCCTTGCCCTAAAGCATGTTTCTCTCTAGTGTACTCCTACCTACCCTCTTTTCTGGGAGTGTGAGGACCTGGGGGCGGGGCCCAGGTCAGCGAGTGAACCCAGAAGCCAACGGATTTAAAAGTTGGATTCGAGCGGGAGAACTCAGCCAATCACTGCTGCACCTTGCCCCTTTACCCAATCCTGGAATACTAAGGTGTGTCGCATCTTACTTACAAGTATGTTTTTCTTTAAAGATCACCCCGCCCGGGTCCTTAACCTTTCCACTGTTTCGGAACCAGGCTATTGACCCGGGTTCCTTAGAACCTGTATGTAACAATAAAATCCTCATGCCCCATGTTACAGTATGTCCAGCCTCCCTGGTGGCGTGGAAAATTCTTACTCGTGGGCATAACAGGTGCAGATGGCCTGGCGAGTTCTGATACACGGGTCACAGTACTCTCCCTGTGCTCAACCAGTCCAGGTCATAGTGTCTCAGGCCCACCCCCCCCCACCCCCCAGGCAACAAGCATCTCAAAGCTCGAGGTGGATGCTGTGTTCCTCCTCTAGGCCCCACTGCCTAGAGGACTGTACAAAAGAATCATCTAGGTCCCGGGCCACTGTAGACCCTCGGACCTCAGCGTCCTCCTCAAGAGTGAGTAGGGACAAGAGGCAGGTACTAAGAACTGCTGCAAGCAAGGTTTGAGATGAGGCTTGCTTACAGGTTCAGAAGCTCTGTCACTCGGCTACCGATACCCCTACCACGTGGTGAGCTGTGTAGGGCCGAGGGTAGCTTGGCTACACTGCTGCCATGACAGGCTTGATAGGAACCAGCTAAATGGTAGACCTGAGCCTAAAGATAGACAGGTCTCCAATCCCCAGGAAAAGCCTTAAAGCTGGCACCACCCAGGAAAGGGCCAATCAGCATCCCAGGAGAAAATACCTAGCATTCCAGAGGAAATACCTAAGGTTCCAATCAATATGGATACCACCAGGTGCCCTTTAGCCCAGCACACACCTATTTCCCTTTATTAAAGATACTGTTGTTCAAATGGCAGCCAGTCAGGGTCCTGAACTCTGGAAATGCTCCCACCTCTACTACAATAAAAAGCCTACAACCCTCAGGCTGGGCACTCTGCTCTAACTGTGCATTGGACAGGAGTCTGGAAATTGAAATAATTTACATATGGTCCCGGACTCCTTGGTGATCTTTTGGGGAGATCTGGTCATAAAAATTATAGAGTGTGTATGTGTGTGTGCGGGGGGAGGTGGAGTCTGGCCTCCAGAATGATGGACCTACTTCTGGGAAGGACTTTCCAGATCTGCCCTAACCGGGGGTCTCATGCAGCAGCCCAGAAGAACTTGGAACCTGAGCCACTCACTCTGATCCTAGGACCCAGGTTGGTGGGAAATTTCCCACATCTCTTACTTACTCTGACAGGAAAGACCCACAGCCTCACAGGAAGAGAGCAGAAGACCAGATGTGCTCATGCCCCCTGGGTGAAGGTGCTTGGCCTTCAGTGCAGTGACCAATAGGGAAAGAAAAAAGTGGGTCAGTTCTTTTGGGGGGTTAGGGAGTGAGGGGTAATGTGATCTCAAAAGACGCATAAACCAGGGTCATCTTGGGTGTTATCTCAGCAAGGAAATTCCAGAAGAACCACCATGCTGCAGAGGCCAGCCTGCTTGGAGCTGGCATGAAGCCCTGGCCACTGGCTTTGAGAAAGAAGGCACAGACCAACATAACCTCTGGCCCTGGGGAAGCTGGCTACTGGGCAGCACTCTTCCTGAGAGCCCAAGTAGAAGGGAAGTGAGACCCGATAGTGAGATTGAGTAGGACAGGAAACAGGAAGTGGCAATACCAGACTGGCCCATGCCCAGAAGGGCTTTGGCAGGCCCCAGGGTGAGCCTGGAGTGCCACGTGGCTTTGAACTGCCAACCATCAAGCAAACACTGTTTTCCTAACCCATACACCTCCTTTGCTGCTAGCCAATGAGCAGCCTGCCACAGTTACCTGTCCTGATACCAGAGCTTGAGGGGCTCTTTCCCCTAGCCCTGAGGATAGACATGCTTTTGTGTTTTCCAGGCAGGTTTGAGGGTAGGCAGGAAGGATAAAAAGGTATGCTTTTAGAGCATCCAGGCAGGAAAGAACCACATCCGGGAGGGATGTCAGAATCATCAGTGGGTGTGCCTGTGATCCAGCAGGGATAGGCTTTCTCAGCTGGAGTGTCCAGGGAATGCCTGTTTCCTCAGACAGTGTCACACGGCCCTTGGAACAGTGATCTAGGCTTTGCACAGGCCCACAGATTCTGCCCCCACCCCTCCCCTAAGCTAGAGAACAGTGAGGGATCCCTGGGCACAGCCTGAGGCTATTGGGAGTGTAAGCGTTTGAGTGGGTGGGATCCTTGAGAAGGAAGAGCAGCTGGGGAGGTGTAGGCTAATGTGAGATTTAACCTGGTGCAGCCAACAAAGCCTGTCCATTTCCAGTTCAAATGCTAGACAGCTCTTCCTCCTGCAAGAGAACCTTGGGATGGACAGGAAAGGCCTATAAGCTGACAAGAGGGGACGGTATATGCTCATTTAGCACATTAGAGGCCCTGAGTTCAAGCCCCAGCACCACCAGACAGGATTTATCACTTCATGTCAAGCTCCACCTTGATCAGGCAAGAAGGTTCTAAACCCAGCAAATCTTTAATCCCAGCACTCAGCATGCAGAGGCAGGTAAATCTCTGTGAGTTCCAGGCCTACCTGTTCTACATGGTGAGTTCCAAGACAACCAGAGCTATGTAGTGAGGTCTTGTCTTAAAACAATAACCACCAAAGAGGAGGAGGAGGAAGAGGAGGAGGAAGAGGAGGAAGAGGAGGCAGTGGTGGTCTTGGGCATGTCATAGTTTATATGACACCTTCTTCTGTTTCCTCATTTCAGCTTTACCATAGCCCTAAGGAACTTTACCAGGTTGGCCTAAGGCTCTGCCATAGTTAGTGCTCTGTCAATGTGGGAAGCCTGCTCCCAGGCCCTGGGGAAGTTACTCACGGTCTCTACGGTGGCTACTACTTGGGCATGGCCAAGACAAGATGGCCGCTTCACCGCTGCCTCCCCAGGAATCCATAGACAGCAAGCACGCTCTTCAGCATGCAGGGCCGAGCTGCAAAGCTGTGCCAGGCCTATGCTCCCTGTCACCAACCTAGAAGAGGGCCCAGAATCTGTATTTTCCCATGGTTACACTTGAAGGGACTGTAGCTAGCACCAGGTCTGCTGAGCGTGGTTCTGGCAGGCCTGCCCTTTCCCATTCCCTCTTTCTTGCTACAAACTGTTAGACTGCATTCCTAAAGCAGCCACCAAGGTCGGTTCCCTTATTGGGCCACTTCTTTGAGGCTGACTACCAAAGTCCAGCTATCAAAGTATTAAAAACCCACAATCAAAAGCCCCCTTTGGCTACCCTAACTAATGTTCTCAATTAAAATTAAATAACCCATCCTAGCACAGGGTTTCCCCTTCTACCTTTATAAACTGCCATTTTTCTATGTTACACATCTGTCTCCTCTCTATCCAGAAACAATCCTTTGTTCCTCTGGGACAAATACCCCACGACTTTTCCCCCTTACCCTCTATCTTCTGAGAACTTGGTCTTGGGGTGTCCTGGGCCAATACTTTCCCAATATAACACTAAATGAAGCCCACCCACCATGACTTCAGTGGGGCCCCAGGCACACAGGCATACCTGCTCTTCCCTTACATTTGCCTTCCTCCTGATGGTGTCTTTGCTGAAGTTCTCACCAGAGAGCTTCTTCCTGGCCATATCTCAACAGATGAACAAGTCACTTTTGTGTGTAGGTGTACTTCACGTAATATTTGTAATAAAATAATTTTTTACTCTAAAATTATTTGCCATCAACCTGAAATTTAAATGTAATTGGGCATCTGGGTAGTGGTTTTGTTTTGTCTTTTTAGTTTTTGGTGATAGGAAACAGACTCAGACACATGCTAGATATATACGGGCTTTCCCACTGACCTACACCTTCAGCCCAAATAAAATTTTTAATGAACTATTTTGTTTTGTTTTGTTTGAGACAAGGTTTCTCTGTGTAGTCCTGGCTGTCCTTGAACTCATTCTGTAGACCAGGCTGGCCTTGAACCAACAAGAGATCGGACTGCCTCTGCCACCACTGCCCAGAAACCATTTTTTTTAAAACGAGTTAAATAAGATTTATTTATTTACTTTTATTTTATGTTTATTGGTGTTTTTCTTGTATGTATATGTCTGTGTGAAGTTGTTGGATGCTGGAGTTACAGACAGTTGTGAGCTGCCATGTGGGTGCTGGGAATTGAACCCAGGTCCTCTGGAAGAACAGTCAGTGCTCTTAACCAGGGAGCTGTTTCTCCAACTCCAAGATTTATTTATTTTCATTTTGTCCATATAGGTGTTTTGCTTGTCCACCACATGCATGCTTACTGCCCATGGAAACTGGAAGAGGATGATGGGAGCCCTGGACTGTAGTAGGACTTGGAATTACAGACTTTCGTACGGGTGCTGGGAACCAAACCTGGGTCCTGTGCAAGAGCGGCTTTTCTCTGCAAGTGCTTTTCTCTGCTGAGTCATCTCTGTAGTGCCTACTCTACAGGGGCATTGGCGAGTCAGGCTCAACCCTGGAGACTGAAGGCCCTGGGTCATTTGTGCGGGGAGACTGCTGGATGCTGTTCATTGAGACTCAGGTTCAGACTTAAATAGCCCGGGGCGGAGCACAGGTGTAAATTACCTGTGGCTGGAAATCACTGTCCTGGGGTAAATAACGCAGACCCAGGTGGCTGGAATTACAGACTTGTAGCAAACAACTCAGGCTAACCTGTTCTAATTTAGACTCAGCTGCTTTAAACCCCACAGGCAGGAAACCAGAAACTTACTGGAGTTAGTTGGGTCTTAAGCACAGAATGTACAGCCGGCAATCCACAGGCTTTGCCTCATGGCTCAGAGTGCAGGGAAGGGTCATGCTGGGCCCCACACATCTCTTCAACCCCCCCCCCAAGCCGTTTATTTGCTTCAAGAGACAAAGTCTTGTTCTGTTGTCTAGGTTGGCCACAAACTCCTGGACTGAGGAGATCCGCTCAGCTTCTCAAAACAACAGGAATGACATGCATATGCCGCCAGGTGTCACTACCCCTGCATTTGTATTTGCTATTTCTGGCAACCCTACAGTAGTGGGATTTTCTGCACCCCAACCCTGGTAACAGGTATATGTATGTTATATATAGGGCCACAAATACAGCTTTGGCAGCATCTCTGGCCCCAACCCTATTACAGGGATAAAGAAAAGAGACATCAGCTAAGGAGTTTAAAAACATTTGCTTCCTTGAGAACAGATTCAGGGAGAGACCAGGCTCTAACTTAGCTTGTACTGCTTATCCGATGAAAATGGCCACAGTGGGAACACAAAGCCAGCTCATCCAGGAATCTGCCAATCAGCAACTTCAACATGACTGTCTCAGCAGGGCCTTCCAGGCCCTTCTGTGGGATGCTGTAAATTCCCTTTCCTTCCTATATAATTAATAAATTAATTCATTTGAAACTACATCTATTCTATAGCTATTTTCGTTTTTGTTTTCTGAGGTAGGGTTTCTCTGCATAGCCCTGACCTGGAACTCACTCTGTAGACCAGGATAGCCTCAAACTCAGAGATCTGCCTGCCTCTGCCTCCCCAGTTTTAGGATTAAAGACATGTTTCACCCCTTCCCAGCTCTAGGCTGTTCTTAGGGAAGGAAAACTTTCAGTGACCATGGAAACCTGGAGCTGAAGAGTGTTCAAGGTTGGATTGTTTCCCCTTAGTACCCATGCAAAGGTTCTAATCACAAGAATGTGCCTTATTCAGTGGACCGTTTCTCTAGACAATGGTTCTCAACTTTCCTCACACCGCAACACTTTAAGCCAATTCTTCATGTTGTGGTGATCCCCAACCATAAAATTATTTTTGGTTGCTACTTTATAACTGGTTTTGCTACTTCTATGAATCAAAATGTTAATGTTTTTGGAGATAGAAGCTTGCTAAAGGAGTCACGACCCACAGGTTGAGAACTACGGTTTTAGAGGACCTGAAGAACGAACGAGCTGGTGGACACCAGCATGAGTTAGCCCTCTCTTTAAAGGTTTACTTAGTTTTTGTTTTCTGTGAACTACGTGCATGCAGTGCAGAGGAGGCCCCCTGGGGCTGGAGGTAACAGACTGTTGTGAGGCACCCTCTGGGTGCTGGGAACTGAACCAGGGTCCTCTGGAAGAGCAGCCAGTGCTCTTAACTGCTAAGCCATCTCTCCAGTCTCACAACTGACCATAACTCCAGCTCCAGAGGATGTGATGCCCTCTTCTGAGCTCAGATGATCACATACACACCACCACCACCACCACCACCACCACCAACAACAACAATAAAATAAAAGAAGGGCCAGATTTGGTGGAGCACACCTTTAATTCAAGCATTCAAGAGGCAGAGGCAGGTGGCTCACTATGAGTTTGAGGACAGCCTGGGCTACATGCTGAGTCCAGTCCAGCCAAGTGTACATAGTAAACCGTGTCTTTAGAAAACTAAGTAAGAGAAAGAAAGACTACCTTATTTCTCTCCTCTCTTCATACCCAGCATGCAGCACACAGCAGATCATCTGAAGTGACCCAGACTCCTAAGATCAAAGAGAGGGTCAGGTGGTGGTGTACATCTTTAATCCCAGTATTCAGGAAGCAGAGGCAGGCAGGTCTCTGTGAGTTCAAAGCCAGCCTCATTTACAGAGTGAGTTCCAGGACTTCTAGCATGACATAGTGAGACCCTGTCTCAGAAAAACAACAACAGGGGGCTGGAGAGATGGCTCTGGGGTTAAGAGCACTGACTGTTCTTCCAGAGATCCTGAGTTCAATTCCCAGCAACCACATGGTGGCTCACAACCATCTATGATGACATCTGGTGCCCTCTTCTGTACACTGTATACTTAATAAATAAATCTTAAAAAAAGTAAAACAACAACAAACCAAAAGTTCTCAAAGTGAGAACTAGCTCCAGCAAAAGGAGATTATCTGGCAGGAAGAGATTCTCTTAGAGGAGGTGAGGACACTTGAATCCGCCATTCTCAGCTCCCAGGCTGGGTGTCAGGGGCTCTGGCTATGGGAGCCAAGAACACTGCTTTGGGTGACCCATGTGTCACCAGGCTTCAAAGTAGGAGAAGCCTTCTCAGTATTAGGCAGGGTGGAAGGTGCCAAGGGTGAGCAGGACCCAGCTGCTGCTACCCAATCCTCCCGTCCCCTTGGTCCCACCCAGAGGTCAGTGCTCCCAGAAGCTGGAGCAAACAGCAGTCTAGCATTGACTTCATTGTGTCCATAGCAGGAGTCATATGGCAGGCTTGACTCGGTTTACATCTTATTAATGTGTTATCTATAAACAGGGTTTCATGTAGTACAGGCTGGCTTTAAACACTATAGTTGAGGATGACCGTGAACTTCTGATCTTCTTGCCTGTACTTCCAGAATGCTAGGATTACAAGTATGGTTTTTTTTTTTTGTTTTTTGTTTTGTTTTTTGTTTTTTTAAACTTTATTTATTTACTTATTTATTTGCCTTGGTGTTTGCCTGGAACTGGAACTACAGACAGTTGTTAGCTGCCATGTGGGTGCTGGGAATCGAACCCGGGTCCTCTGGAAGAGCAGATGGTGCTCTTAATCCCTGAGCCATCTCTCCAGCCCCTATATTTTACCATGTCCTGTCTTGTGGCCAGGGATCAAACCTAGAGCTTCTAACATGCTAAATAAACTGTATGCTCCACTTTGAGGGTTTTTTTTTTTTTGACAATTTGTGGAAATAAATCCAGTTTTGAATGACTGTTCATTCTGTCTTGGCCTCAGAACTAGGGGGCTGAAGCAGAGAGAGAGAGAATACTCTTATATGGACTCTATTCAGATTCATAGCGGGCAGATATGGAGGCAATATGTTCAAGTTAATCCCGAGCAAGCCGGATGCTTGGAGGGAAAGATGTCACCATCATGTGTGTCCTACCAGTAAGTGGTGACTGGGTCCTTCCTGGGCAGGGTGGGCCAGCAGAGGTAGGGGAAGCAGGACAACAGTCTCCCGCCTCCTGTCCACCTCTCCTCTAAGTCCGAGTCAGCTCTTTCTATTGAATTTCTCTGATGTCCAGGAGAATGAACTGGGAGGGGCAGTGGCTGGAGGGGCTGAGAGCCCCCTGGAAAGCAACATGCAAGGCCCAAAGCTGATAGTGGCTCATGGGGAAGCAAGTGGCTCTTCTGCTTTTCCTGTGAGTCCCCCTCAAATTGCAGGTCACTCGCTGAGCATGGGAGTCCCCCACTCAAGCCATGAGCCATAAAAGCAGGGACTACACATAAACCAACTTGTCACTTTGGGGTACAAGGCCCTTAGGCTCACTGGTTACTGGGAGAGTCGCTCTAGAGGGCCAGGGAGATTGCCCTTCTCCCTCAGAGTCCACTATGTTAGAAGGTGGCTGCTGCTATCTGGTGGACCCAAAGAGAAAGCCCTGAGCTGTGAGCTGGGTCTCTAGGCCTAGCTCTACCATGGGCCTGTCATGGGGAGGTACCTGTCCAGATTTAAAAAAAAAAAAAAAAAAAAAAAAAAAAAAATGGTTCCTGGCCCATGGTCCCCTGGATGCTGGCTTCTTCTAGTTGTCTAAGATTTGTTTTTGTTTGTTTTGTTTTGCTTTTTTGAGTAGACTTGGCTGTCGTGGAACTCACTCTGTAGACCAGGCTAGCCCAGAACTCAGAGATTTGCCTGCCTCAGTCTCCAGAGTTCTGGGATTAAAGGTGTGCATCACTGCTGCCCAGTTTAGCTTAGATGTTTGAATGAAGAGAAATGTGCAGGCTGATTTCTGCAATTCAGAATGTTTCATTACTTGAGGCACGGTGGGAAGGAGCAAAATGCATGCTGGTCTTCTCATTTACCCAGCTAGTGACCGGTGAGAGTGCCTCCATCCTGATGGGTACCTCTGATGGCTAAGCATGGGTATAGAGGGTCACAGATCCAGATTTGATTCTGTAGCGCCTTCAAAACATTGTGCCCCGCCTCCACCCCCCACTACTGTTTACTAATGCTCAGTATCTACCTTGGCTTTCATCTAGAATCTGGGAGCACTCAGGAATCCCCTCACCACGGCGCCAGCAGTGGACGAAGTCTTTTATATAGTCCCTTCATATTTTCTCCAGCTTTAAATTTGCATACTTTCCCTAGCACCCCATGGATTTGGAGCATGTGTGTACCCTTCAACACCCACGACTGTGCTCTTCCAAAAGCCAATTCCCAGGCTTCACGCAGCTGACTGGAGCAGCATCCAGGACATCTTTGTCATAGGATGTTTTGTTGTTCATGTTAACTTTCCAGCCTAATGCAGACTCAGCAGCTTAACTGTCCTATTCTCTCTCGGCCTGTGGGTCAGACGAGAGATGATGAAAGACTGTCAGCCAGCAGAGGGCGCTGCACACCCTCCGGGAGAGTCGCGGCCTTGCGCTACCTCCGGGGGGCGCCCGAACACTGCAGCCTGGATCGCCTGTACCGGCTTGGTGACGCCAACCTTAAAGACAAAGGGAGGGACACAGTGAAGGATGAGCCAAGGTGGAGCTGTTTCTCCCCATCCTTTTGCTGCCTGCCTTGGTCCATCCTAGAACTCTGTCCTGACTCGCAAGCTAGCCTGGCCTGCCCGGGAACCCGGCTCCAGGACCGCTCAGTGTAACGCACCATGCACGACAGCTATAGCAGATGGGGGAGGTGGGAATGGTACCTGGGTGCTGAGCCAACACGAAACTACTTTCCTCCAGGAATGAAATGGGGACAAAGCCAGAAATGGTCAGAAGAAAATGGTCACATTATCTCTGTGGGAGGAGAATATTTAGGCTCAGCATTTAATCCAGTCGGAAGTACTTTAAAAAAAAAAAAAAAAAAAACAACTTTCAATGGAGCCCACTAGGTCCTTGGCAGCTAGGAGGAAGATCACATACCTGCGAGGGTTAATTTTGAGAGTCATATTGACTGGGTTACAGTGTCCGTCCAGATCAATTGAGCAAGTGTTATTCTGGGTGTGACCCCAGGGCTGAAGTGGCTGCAGCAGAGCAGAACTTGGCCCCACGTCTCACCTCCTCCTTTATCAGATGCGCCACGCCCTCCGGTAGCACTTCCGGGAATGCGTTGTGCCCACAGGTGCCTCTGAGATGTTCCTTTTCTGCCTCCTACTTTTCCTTTATTAGGGTTTCCAACCAGTCTTTTGCCTAGGCGCGACCTGAACACAAGTAGTTTGATTTTCTCTAAGTGCAAAGTTAAAGTGGGTGCTAGTCTGTGAGGTTATGTCAGGTCTGGTGTCTCGGTCCAACTTTCCCCTCCTTATTGCAAAGCGGTTCTGAGCATTCAATATATCTCATTCAAGGAAGAGAAAGGAAGTGTGGTGGATAAGGTGCTTTTCCACATTTATCTTCTTATGTCAGAGGGAAAAAAGCTTTGTCAGAAATGTCCAATTTCTTTCTTTCTTTCTTTTTTTTTTTTTAAAAAAAAAAACTTTATTTATTTATTTATTTGCCTTGGTGTTTTGCCTGGAACTGGAACTACAGATAGTTGTTAGCTGCCATGTGGGTGCTGGGAATCGAACCCGGGTCCTCTGGAAGAGCAGACGGTGCTCTTAACCACTGAGTCATCTCTCCAGCCCCAGAAATGTCCAATTTCATCTTCACTGCCTAGAGAGAGCCATGAGGGCCCCTCAGAGAAAGTCTGGATTTACATTCTTAAGATCAAAGGAATTCAGCCGAGACTCCAGCAAATCCGAATCACGGCAGCAGAGGAAGGGGTGGAGGGAGGAGGGGAGCCCAGGCATCATGGTTTTCCTCCTCCAGCTGCTAGGTCCCAGTTCGTGTCCATGATGGGCAGGTGAAGAGCTCACACTTTAATCTGAGCCAGCTGGAGCCTCAAAAATGCTTTCAGCAGACAGAGCTCTGTGTTCTGGTGACTGGGGGCTGTAGGAGGCGGGGAAGTGGCTCCTGAGGATCCTTGAGGGCAAGTGAGGCAACACCAAGAAAGATACCAAGACATGGAGCCTGAGGGTTACGCTTGAGAAGGATGGTGGCCGGACCGTACTAAACCTGAGAGACCCTGGGTATAGCAAAGGCAGTGGTGGCAGGTCTCCAGAAGGGGGAAGGAGAGGCTTGAACTTGGGCCTGAAGTCCTGGGGGCTAGAAGGCCTTCACAAAACATGCAAGAGGGTAGCTCCTCACCCCCAGCTCTTATTTCCAAGAAGCCTTGAGGTCTCACACCCTCAGATAAACTGTTGTTCCTGGGAGAAGCACCCTCACCTCTTGAGGTCTATCAACACCTGCCAATTCCTAGACCTCATCTAACCCAGATTCCAGGTGGACCTGTTTGTCACTTCTAGGCTAGCCACATTTCCTCATCTGCTTCTGGATGGATCATGCCATGCCCTTTCATGTACTTGTGTTATTTATTTTGGTAAACTTTACAGTGTGGCTATTAACTGTGCTAAGAGGCTCATGTGTTTCAACACTTGGCTACCAGCTGCTTGCTGGTGTTTCAAGAAATTATGGGACCTTCAGGTGGTGGGGCCTTAGGGGAGGAAGTGAACTGCTGTGGGGTTATAGTTCTGGTAGGGCATTTAAAATTTAATATTTGTATTTGTAAGGGTTCTCTAGTGTAACAAAATTTATACACCCCACCCCATTAGAATAGTTTACAGGTCTAGCCAACTCAACAATGGCTGCCTATGAATAAAAGGTCAAGAATCCAGTGGTTGTGCAGTTCATGAGACTGGATGTCTCAGCTGGTTGTATTTACCAGAATTCCAAAATAGGCTCTAATGTCAGTGATGGAGTGAACTCACTAGCAAGGTTGAGCAAGCAGGCAAAGAGAGTGAACATTCTTCTTCTGTGTTCTTTATATAGACTGGCAGCAGGTGTGGTCCAGATTAAAGATGATCTTATCACCTCAAAAGATCTGGATTAAAAGTGGGTCTTCCTGCTTCAAAGGATTTAAGAAAGACACCCCCCACAAGTATACAGGCATCTGGGTTTTAGTTAAGACACAGTCAAGCTAACAAGATTGGTCATTGAAGTATTTGAGTGCTTTGCCTGCCTGTTTGTAACTCCCCAAGAATTAGAGTCAAGCCACCATGTGTGTGCTAGGACAGAACCTCTGATTCCTCACAAAAATAACAAATGCTCTTACTACTGAGCCATCTCTCCAGCACAGCGGCTACTTTTAAAAGACAAACAATCAAGGCTTTGCTTTCCTACCACACACTTAGACACCTTACAGTTTAGGCAAAAAAAAAAAAAAAAAAAAAAAAAAAAAAAAAGTAAAAAATGACCAGGACCTTGGCTGTGACCTGTGTGTGAACATCATTCTATTTTTCTCTAAGGGTTAGGTTCTCAAGTGTAATTGGGTTTAACATGGAAAGAGGCTTTCCCACTGAGCTCCCAGCTCTGGTAAAAAGATCTTTGCAAGCTTGTTCAATTATTTAATGATGTAATGGACCCACTCAAGGCTGAATTCATCACATCCCTTCCATTCTTAGACCAAGGTGCTGGGGTGGGGTGGGGGGGCTCAGGTGAAGGGCAGGAACTGCCAGGCCTCCTTTAAACACTGTAGCTAGAGCTGATGATTTCCATGGTTGTTGGGATCTTCCATGAGGGGATCTGTGGGCTCTGACACACCTCCCTTTCTTCCTGAGTTCTGAGCCTGTGGTCTGGCTCCAGCCCTTATCTTGCCATGCTAGTCTATGAGAATTCTAGAAGAGACTCTGCTGCACTTGCCACCCTCCTGGCCTCCTGCTAACATGGATGAACACAGACAAGCAGCTATTGTGAGCCTTTGGATTGAACCATTAGTGACTAGGTAAGGACAAAAGCCTTCACAGGGAATATACCTCACTTCTAGGTCTTTCTGCTATCAAATCTATATCAGATGCCAATGACCAAGCCCAGTATGTGTGATTCAATGTAAGTTTAACACTGGAGAGCAGACTTTTGGGATTCAGAAAAGTTCTCAGAATATATATATATATATGTCATATATATATATAAATTCTGTTAAAAACTCATCAACTCCACACCACAGATTAACCTTCCACTTTGTCCTCAAAAACTGTGGACTACCACAAAGAGCAGAATTGCTACCTCAAATCAAGAACAGTGGTTCTCAATCTGTGGGTCAAAACCCCCCTGGGGTTCAACAATCCTTCTACGGGGTCACCCTAGACTATTGGAAAACACAGATATTTACATTACAGTTCATTATAGTAGTAAAACTACAGTTACAAAGTAGCAATAAAAAATCTATAATTGGGGGACACCATGTGAGGAACTGTACATATCAAAGGATCGCAGCATTAGGAAGGTTGAGAACCATTGATCTAAAATATCTTTCAGAGAAAAAAAAAAGTGGTTCTTAGGTAAATGTCTTACCTCTCTTTCCTGAGTGGGAACTTCACAGAATCCACCCATCAGAAAGGAGAAACTGTTCTGTAACCCTGTCTGCACACGGTGATACAACACAATCAATTTAAAAATGAACTGAGTATAAACATCTCACTGGGGGCAGCAGAGTTGTATCTTGTAAGGTAATCCCTTTCAGTAAGTAAAGTCATGAATGGAATTCTTGGTAAGTGGGAAAGGCATTTCCTGCTTCTGTTCAGGAAGACAGTTCAGTTAGTGGTGTTGCTCAGGTCACTTCTCTCATTTTGTTTGCTGGGTTGATATCAGGCCAACAACAGAAGGTTCATGGACCCCCATGATGTGCTTCTAGGTGTCTATTGCCATTGTGTCTACAACTGAGGAGGTGCCTGCTGAGCTGACATGGGCATCTGGTGTGGCCTACCATGGCTATTCCTAGTTACAAACCCAGAAGAGAGGCACCCATCTGTTCACCACACATGCTGGGATATTCATAGTGGCACTGCTCATAATAGCCCCAAGCTGGGAACTACTATATCACACTGAGAACAGACCACCCACCACTGTGCATTATGGATGGGTTTCATGTACAATATTGAGAGAAAGATGCCAAGCACCAAAAGGCACAATTTCATTTATGTCAAGTATAAGAGACAGCTAAGTATGGAGAAGCCTGTCTGTGAACTATGGAAAGATTATAAAGGGGCTCCCAGAGTCCTAGCAAGGACAGTTCTTGACCTGGGTTCTGGTTATGCATGCATATTTAGTGAGCTGTATGTAGTTTCCTGTTTTATCGCAACTGAAAGAGAGCCAAAACATGATGGTGAGAAGCCTCATCCACTTGTAGGGGTTCTGGCTGAAAACTCCTCAATCTTTTTTACAGGAGTTAGGGAGCCTGTCAGTAGGGACACATCTGTCTCAGCAGGTTGAAATCTTTTGAGTTAGGTTCTCAAGGTTCTAGGTCAGGGGCAGAAACTGTGAAAAATGTCACAACCAAGCTTCCTGGCTTCACAAACTCAGCTGTTTGTATTGTGTAAATCTTATAGTAACAACCATCTGATTACCATATCAATGTCACTATAGTAACAACCATCTGATTACTATTTCAATGTCACATCTGGAGTAATGTGCACTTTTCCTTTTTTTTTTTTTTTTTTAAAGATTTATTATGTATACAGTGATCTGCCTACTGGCCAGGAGAGAGCGCTAGATCTCATTCTAGATGGTTGTGAGCTACAATATGGTTGCTGGGAATGAATTGAACTCTGGTCCTCTGGAAGAACAGTCAGTGCTCTTAACCTCTGAGCCATCTCTCCAGCCTGTTTCATAAGTTCATAACTGTTTTGCCTCCATGTATGTGTACCATAGATGTACCCGATGCCCGTGGAGCTAAGAGGGGAGGGTCAGATTCCCTGGAACTGGAGTTACAGATAGTTGTAAGCCACCATGTAGGTACTGGGGACTGACTTTGGGTCTTTGTAAAAACCAGGCAAAGTACATTTAACTGTGAAGCCATCTCTTCAACTCTCAGGATGACTTTAAAACCTAGCTCTGAAGAAGAGATCTTCAAACTGGCTATGGAGGATCATGGTCTGAGCTAGACACAAAATTCCCAAGAAGACTGAGAAGAGTGACGCTGTCCCTGTGATGTCAGCCTGAGTCATCTGCAGCAGGAACCTGGGATGGTATTTTGTGCATCCTCTAAGCCATAGAGGCCAGTTCTTGGAGAGTTGAACTGTCCCACACAGTGACGGTGTTAATACTCCCTCCGAGAATGCAGGAACAAACAGGGTGGGGAGGCAGTATGCAACTGGGTTTTCAAAAGAGGGGGCTGGTTATGCCCCATCCAAGGTCCTTGAGACCCCAAATCGAAAGCCAAGCCTCTAGGTCTACCTCAATAATGCCTGAATCCCACCTAAGGCAATGCTCTCACACACCTTTAATCCTAGCACTCTGGAGGCAGAGATCCACCTGGATCTCTTAGAGTTCAAAGTCGCCCTGGACTACATGAAATTAATCCAGTCTGGAGGAGAAACAGCCAGGTAGTGGTGGCACACACCTTTAATCTCAGCACTAGGAAGGTTGAGACAGGAAGTGATAGGGCTGGTCAGAGAAAAAAAAAATGTAAGGCAGAAGACAGGAGTTTGCTCATATACTTCCCTTCCCTTTTGGCTGAGGACTCAGAAGCATTGTCTGAGGATTCATGGAGACACATCTACACCTTTCAGCCTGAGGATCAGCAGTGGTGAGAAGTTTCTCTAGCGGCTTGTTCCTCTGCTTCTTTGATCTTATAGCATTTACCTCAATATCTGGCTCTAGGTTATAAGACCAATTAGGATTTGTGCAACAGGTACTTCAAGGCAGGTGCCCCTGAGCACACTACAACCACAGAAACCATGATAGGATGGCTTCAGAAGATCCTAATCTTCCATTAGTCAAAGACACAGCTCCATGGCTTGGCACACATACCCACTCTAACCAGACTGCTTTCCCTGGGCCCTTCATGTAGCAGCCATGGGACAGCAACTGTATTATCTTAGGATTCAATCTTAGGCAGTGGGCTACCTTCCTGTGATGCATGGGTTTTCAAACTCAAACTATATATATTCTTGTTCTTTTGTGATGGATGGGGATTTAGTTCAGAAAGCAAGAACAAAAGCTGAGGGCCAATACTAATGAAAGGGGCAAAGTGATCCCTTAATCCTTATGCTGTACCACAAGGGGTGCTACTCAGTGCCAGTTTGGGTCTGGAGTGCCCACACTGGTTTGCTTACAGGACTGATACTTGGTATCAGGCCAAACTTTTGGAAATTGGGGCCTGGTGAAAGTTAGGCTGTGCAGTCTGTGTCCTTGAAGGTGACAGCAGTCTCTCTCCTATTGTACTCACTACTGTCTGGCCACTATGACATTCTTCTGCCATGATGTACTGCAGCACAAAACCAAAGCAAAAGGGTCACATGATCATAGACTGAAACTACAGTCCAGTCAAACCTTCCTTTTAAGTCCACTCAAGAATTTTGCCTCAGTAACAGAAAACTGACTGGCAAGTTTGTTTACTTAGTAACCAGGCTGGTAAATAAGAAGAGAAATGGAGTTTGGGTGATTGCAGAAGGTCAAGTGAGAGCATCTTCAGATTGGGAACTAAGTGTAGTGCAATGTCAGTCACAATCATGGAGATGGGACACAAAACTTTTTTCATGTGATATATTAGGTAAACAAAGAGCAACTGGCAAAATAAATACAAATCTCTTTTGAATTAGGTATTGTGTCTTTTATTTCAAAAGAAAGATACCAAGGAGCAGAGAATGAAGCAGTTAAAATCAGCAAAGCTGCAAAGTAGGAAAGGAAGCTGAAAGGGAGACAGATCTGATTGGACGACAAAACCATCAGTGCAAACCCCAGGGTCCAAGGCTGCAAGCCTAAGTCACACAAGTCCAACTCTGGCAGCTTGCTGACCCACCAGCAAACAGGGCTCAGCCCTTTCTGCTGAATCCTAGTTTTGCACATTCTGGACAGGTCATGCACATACATGTTACACTTCAGGGTTACATGAAATTGCATGCAATTCATACATAACATTATTGGAAGGCACTGTAATGTGTAGCAGAAACTGCTACTTTCTGGCAAGTCTTCCTAGGGTGGATCAAAAGTGGTCCTCCACATTAAATCATTGGAAACTTTGGTGCCAATTTCAGGCTCTACCTGATCTTATTAAGCCAACCATTTGGTCTGCTCACCCTCTCTTCTGCTTTCCCTTCTTAAAGCACATGCCAAGCTTGGATGATGATGTTTCCCGACAATAAAATTGTTTCATACAGACTTTCAAACAATTTCAATCAAAATTTTACAGTAAGTTATAAGATTTACAATAAGTTGTAGTTTCATTTCTCCTGAATTTTAGCAAAGCCTATAATCCACAAGATTCACTGAGATAAGATACACAAGGCTCCAGCTGGCAAATGATTTACAATTAAAACTCTTCCATATAGGTGTCATCTTCTAAAGTCTGACTTCAGTTAGGCTGTCTCCATAGCTGACTGTAGATTATAAAAGTTCCAGTGCACAGGCTGCAAATATTTATCATCCTTTAGCAAGGAGAACAGCTCTGGGCATTTTTTTAAGGACACATATGCAGCAAAAGTCTAATGTGTTCTAAAGAAAGGTCACAGGCTCTGACTGTACACCTCATCCCAAGACTGTCCCTTAGAAGTCCAACCATTGTGCTATTCTAGTGTATTTGGTTTATCAACTTGAGGTCGGAGAAGAAAAATGTCATGTAAGGATCTAAACCTGGTTCTTTAACCAGAAAAGACCATCACTAACTCCCTAACTCCTAAAAAAGGAAAGTCAATGCTAGAAACAGCTTTCATGCTACATACGGGTTTACTCACTGATTCCCAGAGGCTCACCAGAAAGCTCAGAGGAAACAGCTGGCTAACATCAGGCAAAAGATTTAGACCTTCTCTCATGGGTCAGGCCCTGAGTTTTTAGCTGGAATACCCAGGCAACTGTCTAAAGTTCTGTTCTGGATAAAGCACAGGTGTAGTAGCCTTTTATCTGCCAATGGGGGACACTAGAGATTCAGTGGGTGCCTATAATTACAGACCGCAAAGGCTTCTCAAAAGTACCCCCCCTATTATAAACATGTATCATAGAGACGCTTTCTACCTACTACAGATGTCTTGAGATTGAGCAAATTATCCTAGTTTGCTCCCATTTATGAGGATAACTTTGATCCTTCCCATCAAATACATCATGAAAACCAAGTGTTGTCAAGGAGAAATGGATGCCAATACACATACCAAGAACCAGAGTGAAAGTACCCCGGGAAGACACGATGCCCACACTTGTCTTCGGTCACCTATCTTTAAAAGTAAGCAAGGGGTCAGAACACTTACACATGGTCAGGGAACACTTGGCCTGAGTTAAAAACAAGAAACTAGAAAGGAATGGACTTCATATAATAAAAAAAATCGAGAGGGAAGTGTAAGTGTCATTTTTTGTTTCAAGCTGACAGTGACACAGGACACAGTCACAAAGCTGGCTAACAGGACACAAGCATTCACAAACCCTGCTGCAGAACATTCTCTCCAGGAAAAAAGGAGGACTAGGCTGCTACCCTCAGCAGCTTGGTAGTCAGCAGCTCATGAAACTGAAGAGTACAGAGGACTTCCTACCACTGACAGCACACTGGAACCCAGGTCTAAACACAACCCCATGACATCAGCAAAGAACACTGGCCTTTCTGTGCGCACATGCCTCTACTGAAGCCACCAAGCTGTCCCAGTGTTTCAGCTTATGAAAGCACAGAAATAATGCAGAGTGGATCAACAATCACCAGTGCCTAACAGGACACTTCTGAACTCAAAATGGGCATCTACTGAGACTTTCTTATTCATAAATAAGGATGTAAGGTTTTCACTGAACGTAATCTAGTATTTTTAAAACATTCAAAGGCTGCTCTTCAAGACCAGAGAGCAGAGGGTTGGAGAAATGGCTCAGCAGATAACAACATTTCCTATCTTTTCTCAAAAGCCCCAAGTTTGATCCCCAGCTTCAAAAAGGTAGCTCACAACTGTGCATAACTCCAATTCCAGGAGATCTGATGCCCTCTTTTGTCTTACAAAGGCACCAGGCACATATGTGGTGCACAGATATACATGCAGGCAAAACCTACACAGGCATTTAAAAAAAAAAAAAAAATCTGTTTCTTGGGTCAAATAAAAACCAGCCAGAACTACAGAGGACAGGTGAATGAAGTAACAACTAAATATCAGAGGTAGAAGGGACCTTACAGACAAGCAATATGCACTTGGGGTCCCAACTCAATGCTGCCTCCTCAGGGTTCAGTCACACTAAAACAGGAACGTGGAAATAAAGTAGTAGTGTATATCACACAGGGACCGTATGTACCAGAATCCACTCAGAAGTGAAACAAGTTGTCTAGCATATGTAAACAAACTTCTGAAATTGCTCTACCTCCACCCCAGTGGTGACTAAACACTGTATCTAGATTTTTAACAGTTTTCTTTTAAATACCTATACCTTCCCAATTACCTTTCTCTGACATAACTCTCTTAGGCACTGGGCAAAGCTGGTACCACACACTATCTTGATCTCTCTGAAGGGCAAGCTCAGTTCTGGTACCTTCTGAAACACAAGAGAGGCCTGGTGGCTTTGGCATCAGGTAGGACTTGTGACTATAAAGTTATAAGACAATCACCCAGGACAGATAGAACTTATAGACTGGAGGGTAAAAATGTTTGTAGAAATTCTAGTTAGAATATCAAATGCCCAAACACGACTGCATCAGGCTTCAGTAAGGCAGTAGAATGACAATTTCACCTAGAATAAGTTGAAAATCATCATTAAAATAATAATTTTTTAAAAAGCTTTAAAAAAAAAACAAGGAAAGCATCTTAAAATCTCTGTAGATAGAATTGGCTAGAGAACACTGGATTTCAGACGCTTTTAGGTACTAAACTTTTAAAAAGGGTTGTGTCACATTTACTTCATGATTGTAACAGATTACATTTTCATTTTTTTCTTTTTCAGTGCTAGGGGTCAATCCAGAGCCTCATACACACTATGCAATCCTACAACAACTAAGTTGCATCTCAGTGTTAGAATATATGCACACTTCTCTGGGGTACCATTTTCTTTGTGTGAACTAACGCCTGCCTGCCTGTGCACACGTTCTAAGCCTAACTGGAAAACCACTACTAATACTCTATGAACTGGCAACATCATTCTCTACTTGTATTAGAAAAAAAAAATTCTTTTAAGGAGTCTATTATCTACTGCTAAAGGAATCTTCCTAGAGTCAAAACAAGACAGTTAAATGAGATATACAGATTGTCACACATAGCTCTTTCACGAAGCACATGAACATTTCTATTTTTTATTAAGACAGGAAGCCCTATTATCCTGCAGCTTAACTTCTGTTTAGAAAAGGCTAAATTTATGAATAAGCTCAGCAGTACACTTGAATTTCATAGTGCATGTCAGTCATGTGCTCTGCTTCCTCTCAGGCCTTACTGGGGTGCCTGATGCAGGTCTGCCATCACCCAGGAATCCTAGGGTCCTACACCAGAAGCTCTATCTATGGCTGTGTGTTATTGGAGTACCTGGTAAACTACAAACTAGTACAGTGACAGATCTCTGATCCAAAAGCTTAACTGAGGCTTTGATTTTTATCTATCTTATGCTAATGAGCAAGCACTGGAGACCTACAGGGCTCTGCCATTTCACTGAGTTTATAAGGAGAGCCTCTGTAACTGAAGGGAAAAGCTATTTCCCAACCCCTACGCTCCTCCTCACTCACATGTATTTGCTTCTCTAGATTTCAATAGTTATGATCAATGACTGTAGCAAATTATTTTTAACATCTTAAGTCACCAAGACCAAGTCACTTTTTACCTTTTCAGTGACTGCTGCTTGACTTAATAGTTGATACTTCAACACTTTTCAGATTCACATTTTTACCCAAAAGCCCACTTTTCTTTGTATGAGCTGACTATTCATTAGAATTCTACTAATGAGAAGTACCTGTTACCCCATATATTTACTGTACCATTTTACTTTCTTCTCTAATCAGCCTTAAAAGTTTAACATTTTGAATGTTTCATTTTTCCAACATTATAAAAAAAAATGGGGTGGGGCTAGGAAGCTAAGCTAAATTGGAAAAGTGCCTCCCTAGTAAGCACAAGGGCCAGAGTTAGATCCCAGAACCCATGTGGTGTTACAAATTAGTAAACCCAGCACCAGGAGGCAGAGACAGGGGGTCCTGGGGTCTCACAGGCTAGCTGAATTTGTGAGCTCCAGGTCAATGAGACCTAGTCTCAAAGAAGTAGGTGGTGAGGTTCAACACTGATCTTACATGTACATACATGTGCAAGTTCACCCAACACCAGTCATGTTAAACACAAGGGAATGAGATTTAGTTCACAGCCTATTTTGACTTTGGGAAGAGAGAAAGCCTGTATCAAGAGAAAGCCCCTCACCTCTAAGAATATTTGGCAAAAATAGATGGCTTTTCTTGAGAGATTGCTAATTTTAGATTCTTAGTTAAATAGGTTTATGTTCAACAGAAGACAATTTGTATAAGTACATGTTCTTTATATAAAGTACTGATCAGATTAATTGTTTAGTCAGATTCCTTAAAATACACCAAGTTTGAACTTCAAAGAAGTACTGAACTTATAAACGGTAAATGGCTCTCACCAAAATGTCAGAGGTATCAACTCTAGTAAACTCTTAGGATCCTTTTATATTTCTCAGGGCACTACCAGGAACAGGTTTAGGAAGGTGGGTTTTCTTACAACTTGATAAGGGGACAGGTACACACACCCTTTACACTCTGCCTTACATGACATCATGTTCATGATATGACCCTTAGGACTTTATGAATTGGTTTTATACAAAGTCTCTCTATGCAACCCAGCCTGACCTCAAACTCAGTAATCCTCCTGTTTCTGTCTCCAGAATGCTGGATATGTACACATGGTAATGTTCATAGGATTAGAGATCATGGTAAAGGGCTTACACAATTCTCAGGCCACACAAAGAACACAGTTCCTGCAGCTCACCTTCATAGCAGCCTAAAAGCACGAGTTCTTCATAGCAGCACTGAAAAGATGGATAAAATTTAGGAGACAGTAATTTTAGCCAGGCAAACTGAGAAGCTTAGCATCTGTTGCTTAATTCATTTTTGAATGAGAAGTGACTAATTTGTGGATAAAGCAGGAATTTGAGTTAGGACACAATGAAAAATCAGCTGGTGTTTTTACAACAGCGGGCTACAAAGTGGCTGCAAACTAATGTCAGAAACATATAGTTCACAAAGATGGAGGAGAGCTTGAGATAGAGGCTGGGTTCTGGTAAAAGAAAAAAAAAAAAAAACCAAGATTACTGTACTTCTAATGAAGAAATTACAGTTTCCAAATGGAACTCAGAACTGATACTTTATATAATAGATAAAAATGCTGAGGCTTATATACATAGAGACAATTTAAAGAGATCACCATAATGTAAAAAAAAAAAAAAAAAAAAAAAAACACTATAGATGGTACAGACTACTACATTTAAAATTAATTACTTGGCAATATCTTTTAATCTGCAAATTGTATAAACAAAAATGAACTGTGTAAGAGATGAAATATATGATCATGTTATAGAACAAAATATGGAGTAAAACATTTTTTCATCATCTTGACTATAAAAGACACCATATCAAGGATGATGAGAAAATATAAGATATAAGGAACATACAGCACTTATTTAAAAATAAAAGGCAGATAGATCATTACATATTCCCTTTGTGTTATTTACCATTCCTGACTTTGATGAAATCTTAAAGAACAGTGACATGATGTGTAAACTGTAAACAGTGAAGCCTTGGCTTCATTAACACCCATTTTCACTTGGTTTGGAATTAACACATTATTTCAGAAAATCATCTAAGTGTCACAAACAAGAAACATGTATATACTGAAATTTTATTTCAATCACACAAATGGAGTTAGCGTGTAGGAAATTTAAATGAGACAGTTATGGTAAAAACAGCAGAGAACTGAGAAACCTAAACAGGAAACACACCTGTGGCATGAGGATTCAACATTCATCAGTGTTTCATCTTTAGTTCTGATTCACATATTATGCTTGTTAATTTTTAAACTTAGGGATCATGATGACTATTCTTTAGAGATTTCAGCACCAGCACTAAGGTTTGTACATTCAGTTTGTTTGCTATTGACTTGTTAGCCATTTACAGAGTTGTCGCAGGTCAGATCACAGTGTTGAGGACAGCAATGCCTTCCTGTAGTAGAAAAGATCCCTAAACTGTACTCAGCTGAAAACATTCAACACACAAACGCAAAAACCCATCATCATAATATGGTTCCAAGGAACAGTTTTGGGAAAATAACCTAAGCTTCTGTTTCCCATTTTAATCACTGAAATCTCTAACAACGACAAGACTGTCATGTATGACAGTGGACATATAGAATAGTCCAATTAAGCTTCTAAGAAGGAACACATTTAACCATGTAGGAGAATGCAATTATTATGAAGGATATATAGCATGAGTCAACACTGGTTCTTTTTTTTTTTTTTTTATCATTTGCACAGACATTGTGTTAAATATTAGACCAAGGCACAAAACGTTTAGTGCATAAACCAGTTTCTTTTAGGACTTAGCATTTGACTTTAGTATTTTGTCTCACTTTGGACCACTTATACCCAGTACTCTACTTACTATAGACTATTTAGCAACAAAATCAAGAGTGATTTTTGATCAGATCTATAAGGGATGTACACACTTACATTATCAAAGCAGCTGCATAATCAGAAGTTTAACAGTAAAATGAAATACTATTTCTTTTAGAATAACTCATGAGCTTGCTGCATCTTTAATGTATTCACTATTACTGCATGACAATGAGTAGTAAGTAATGGGTAGAAAAAGAGTTGTATATTTGAACTACGAGAGCTCATCCCTCACAGTATAATCTAAAAATGAAGTTTCTACAGAAACAAACTCTTAACAAGGAAAAAAAAATCCTCATTCAACTTCTCTGTAATGACTGAAAAGTGTAGCATTTAGAAAACTATGTGTCATTAAGCTTTATTTTAAAACTGAGATGTATAAAATCTAGAAAGCAAATGAAAGTGAACTATTTCTTCCACTTTTTTAAGTAAAAGTTTTGATAACCAAAGATTCCAAAGCAAGTATGGCACATTAATAACTCAAGCATAAATCATGATGGAGAGCCTGGAGAAATTTTGATTTCCTAGATTTTTCCCCCAAGAAGCTAACATTTACAACAAAAAGGATTTCTGTCTTATTTTAATCTTGCCAATTATAACATAAAGGGGTGGAACACATCCATCACATGTACACACACACACACACTCTCTCTCTCTCTGGGTCTCACAGTATCAGATTCTTCCTACCACCCGAGTCTCACTTCAGTTTTATTAAAAGAAAACTGCAGAACTCCCCATTGGTTTCCCTTTATCTGGTGATTTCTGTGACCCTAACTGCTGCCATCACTGATACTTCTTGTATTTTAGCACAACAAAAGTCAAGGGCAGCTTCAAATCAGGAGCATGTACCCAACACCTGCAGAACGGCAGGGACCTAGTGATAGTAACTGCCAAATTCAGTGATCAAACTTGAGTTCCACAGTGACATGTAATTCATGTGAAGCTCGAATCATGCTTCAGACCATTGAAATTGTTGGTTAAATACAAATAGCTGAAGACATGATGTAAAAGATTAAGTACTTGTTTTTTTGTTAACATGTTTATCGATTAAAGTCACAAAATATTATAATTCATGCAGATAATTGAGAAAAAAAAGATAGTGCAGAATTAATTTTAAATAAAAAAATTATTCCTCCCCTTCCTCCCACATCCCTATATTCTACAAAATATTTCCCCTGGGACTAGGCCTTAAAAAGACCACTACATATTAGTGTGACATGCATTACTGTCTGTAATTTAAAAAGCTAACTTTGTGGTGACTGTAATTACATTATAAAAATGTCCGCATGCATAAGTCTAAAAAATGTTGAAAACCTACAGTAAATCTATAATAGAATGTTTTACATTTGACCACTGTTTGTTATATAGAAGTCATAGATTTGGTAAAGCATTGTAACAATTTAGGAAGGCATCTAAATCTTTAAATTCTGGATGGATTTTGTTTTAAACTACAAAACTGCATGAAGGCTAACCCGAAAGACTTCCTATCACTCTAATTCCTCACGTGGAACTAAACATTTTAGGATCTTTCTTATAAATACCACCCTTTGAAAGCACATACAATTCCATTTGTTTCATAGTTTATGATCTTAACTATTCACGGAATATCAAATATGATAGGAAGACAAACCTGAGAGAAACGTTTACAATGCAACAGCAGAACTTGCTAAATTAAATTCTTCATCAGCGCCCTTTGAAAAAACCTCCTAAGCCTTTCTCTTTATTTTAGCAATGGATTGTGGAAAACGTGCAGTTTCATCTAGACATGAAAATATTTCTTGCCTGACAGGTTTAGTACTGCTAGGGAACTCAAACACAGTTCTTCATCCTGCGGTAATGGTCAGAACAAGAGCAGCACACTGGGAGGGGCAGCTGATTGCCAGAGTCACTGTGTCTGAAGGCTTTCAGAGGTTGGTGCTTTTCCCCTCTTGACTACTGTGTATCCATTTTCTTCTTACAGCTTAAAAATCATAGGGGGTTGTTAACAGTTGGTTTGTAGGAATTTTTGTTTTTCTCCAGATTCAAGTCCTGTCTCTCCTTAGTTTGCTTCTCTATGCAGTATTTGACTTGCTCAGTTCCTGCTTGATTGCTGTAACAGGGAAGAAATGGTTTTTCAAAGTCAATATACCAGGAAGGAGATGTAAACAAATAATTCATTCCCGAGAAACCTTAAGAGTTGTGTTCTAACACTGTTATATAAAGACACAAAATTTAAATCTCCACTGTATATATCTTTAATCACAAAGATTCTAATTACATGGGATCATTTTATCTTTTTTTTTTTTTTCCTGGAGCTGAACCCAGGGCCTTGCGCTTGCTAGGCAAAAGCTCTTCCACTGAGCTAAATCCCCAACCCCTACATGGGATCATGTTTACTTAGCCTCTTCCAGGTTCTGTGGGCTCCAAAACAAGGGTGTGCAGTGGATGGATGAGTGGAGAGGTCTTAGGGAAATATCTGCCTGACTAGTTTCCACCAAATACTACACTTCACACTAAGACATCATTTTTACAAATAACTCCCGCTCTAAGAGGACAGCACCTTCCCAACAACCTAAGCAAAAGCTGGAAGCTGGCCACTCTGAAGAGCAGTCTGAAGGGAGCAATGTCCCCAGTACTCACCATCAATAAGCTCTTCCTTCAGCTTTGCTAATTCTTTTCTCATTTCATCTAAAATGTCCTGAAGCATCAAGAGAAAACAGGAAACAATTAAAAGGATGAAATGACATCTAAGAAGTTTCTTATTCAGATCAAATTTTAAGAGCATCATAAAACATAGTTCTTTTGTGTGTATGTGCATAACTAGAGGACAGTCTTGAGTATTATTCTACAAGTGCAGGTGGTCTGACCACATGGCATCCCATCATGCACCTCCGCCCAAGACAATCTCTTAGTGGTCTGAAAGTCACCAAGAAGGTCAGGCTAGCTGGCCAGGGAACCAAGGACACACACAGCAATGTGGCCAGCTTGTTCACGTGCGTGCAGAGATCAAGCTCAAACCATTGTGTTTATTTACAAGGGAGCACTTATATTCCCAGGAAACCTCCACCCATGGCTTCTGACCCCACTTTCTTTCTTTTCTTTTTTTAAAAAAGATTTATTTATTATGTGTGCAGTATACATAAGAGAGTACCAAGATCTTATTATAGATGGTTATGGGCCACCATGTGGTTGCTGGGAATTGAACTCAGGACCTCTGGAAGAATATTCAGTGCTCTTAACCTCTGAGCCATCTCTCCAGCCCCCCCTGACCCCACTTTCAATTCTATTTCTTCAAAGCCCTACTCAACTCTGTTTAAGTATTTCTTTGTTACCCATTTCTGCTTCTTCTGAAATAATAAAACATGAAACAAAAAGAGTAGAACTTAGACAGTTCTGTTATTCCCAGAAGTATAATTCAGATAGCTATGAGACCCAGTCCTCTGGCAGTCATCCAAGATGTGATGCAAAGATTAGTTTAAAGGGAAATGTCCCTGGACAATCAGCTCTTGGCAAATTTGTCACCACATCTGAAGTATGGCAATTTCTTAAGAATCACCACAGCTGCCAAGTCCTACTTCAAGTACCTAACAAAGCAGTATCAGCCACATACAGCTGCTGAGCTCTTAAAATATAGTCTAAAAAGAGATGAACTGTAAGTATAAATAATTCACCAGATTTTAGGCTTAATATTAAGAAAATAATGGGGCGGGGAGCTGGCTCTCACAGAAGACTCAGGTTTGGTTCTGACTCACATGGTTGTTCACATCCCTCTGCAACTCTAGTTTGAGAGGAGCTTAAACCCCACTTTTGACTTCTGAGAAAGGAAATAATTCATTAAATAAAAATTTAATGAAATTATTCATTAAAATATCACAACATTGGCATATATTTAATTCATTTTTATTTGTTCATTTTAAACAAGTTTCTTTATTTTGCCTACATGTATATATGTGTACCACATGTGTACCTGATGCCACAAGAGGGCATCAGATCCTCTGAAACTATATGATTTTAAGAAAACATCTGGGTATTATGAAGTGGCTCTGGGCCTCTGCAATAGCAGCAAAAGCGCCTAACCACTAATCCATCTCTCTAGCCTCACTTGTTCATTCTTTATGTGGCTACCACTTCCTATGTGTGTGTATATATGCATGTATGTATACAGATGTATGTATGTACTTAAATGATGCTCTGTCTCCATCAATAATTGTATATTCAAAGTTAAAGGGACAATGAAAAAGAGCCACAATTTTGATAGGTAGAAAGCCACAGCTATCTTTGGAAGGAAATGATTCCACTTAAATTATGTGGGTACTAAATTGCACACTTCAGAAAATTTAAAATTATCTCTTAAAATTCATTAAAGAAAAAGCTTTTTGTGTATGAATGTAGTTGATGACTACCAACCTGTTAAAAATTTGCCCCCAGTAAGTTATTTTTATAAATCACTTGAAATAAAACTGCTGGAGTCAAAAGTTGAAGATTTGTTTTTGCCAACCTGCTTTTTTAGAAATTCTAAGTATGCAAGAATGTCCATTTCCCATATATTCTTGCCAAAATAAAATTTGTTCAGATTTGTTGGGTCTATTTTTGCCAATATGTTAAGAGGAAGGTGGAAGCCCAATGTTACTGTAACTGCAAGCTTTGTCCTTACATCTAGGCTTTAAATTACACGCCCCGCCATGTCCCTGGCCCTGCAGCTGAACGTAAAAGAAGCTCACTGAAACAGAAGAGAATCGAGATGCACAATAAGGGACAGATATGGCCACTTTCTCTCAAATATTTGGAACTGTGTGATCTTTTAGAGCACTCCCAGGATTCATGCAGAATGTATGTGTATAAGGTCCCCTGTAGAGGAAGATTAAAGGAAGCTACACTAAACACCAACCTGCTTTAGTCTGTCATAGTCGAGTCCTTCTGTCTGGACTCCATTTGCACTGGGCTGTGTCGAAGGAGTAGATTTGGGTCTGTACAAAAGAAATTTCCAGAACACATAAATTATATTTACAACATTTAATGAGTTTGCAACTGTAAATTTGCAACCTCAATGCCAGATTTAAATTAATTTCTTAAACACATTTTGCTAAAAGTTAACCACCAAAATTGTAGGACTGATTAGAACAGGAAGCAGAAAACGTCTTTCACTTTTCTTAATTTATTTATCTATTTTAAAAAAGAATAGAAAAGGGTGACAATATGGTGAAGCTCCTTTAAGAGAACAGAAGATAGCACTCCCTTGGACCAGGTCACACATGGCATGCTGACCATGGCCATGACAAAGTGACCAGATGAAGCCCCTAAGGCCTATATAGCACAAGTCATGTTTGGTGCTTTTAAATTTTTATATATGTATTAAATATTAAGAAAATCAATAAATGGAAAGCTCTAATATCTTGAATATTGTATTTTAACATAGATCAGTTTATAAGTTGAGCCTCAGTTTGTAGGTAAAAATAATTTAGTAAGCCTGTATTTTTGTCTACTTGCTTCCTTTTTTAAGTATTAAAATAAAAATGCTGAAAATTACTATTAGGTTAGAAGCATACTCAAATATCCAATCTTGCCATAAAGTCCATAAATTTACTTGTTTTAAAAAGGAAAGAAAACAGAAAAATAAGAACTGGGAAATTCTAAGACAGAAGCTGTCAATTATGACTGTACTTTCAATAGTTAGCTTTCTTTAAATTTTTTTCAAGGAATAATGAGCCTTATCAATTAGGCATATTTCAAATATAAGATCCAACATTAAATAAATCAGTCATGGCTCCCTCTCCAATCCTGGAATCAGTGGTTCCCTTCTTCATTTTCTGGTTTACAACAGTAACCATTCTACAAACCATTAGTGAAGCAAATATTTCAATTCTGCAGAGTACCAGAGTTTTCAAATTAACTGAATCAAGACCCAATATATTTAACTTGCTATAAAGTTATATTTCATAATTCTTAAGATGTAACACTTCAAACCCAAAGGCATTGTTCATGGACATGAAATACTTAGTTGGCTTTAATATAAGTCAAAATCATATTCCTGCTTTAAAACTTGTTATGAAACAAAAACAAAAAGCCCAATTTTAACTTATTGGGTATCTGTTTAAACAGTAACTTCCAGAAACTTTGTTTAGTAAGTACTGAGGATTTATATAAGGAAGTGCTTCTCTTCCCATGAAAACACATCTCTCTTTGTTGAAGATCTTACTTAATTACTAAAGATCTTACTTAAGATCGAAAGTCTTAAGATCTAAGACACAGAGCAAAATATCCAGTGTTTTGTGTATAGTCCGGTATAGTAAATAGTCTTGAGGGTGGCACACTGCATTTTATACACCCTGGATATTTATCTCTGTTTTCCAGAATTAAATTATTAATCTGCTTTGTATCTTTCTCATTTAAAGTCAATTCATTACTTTTTCCTAAGCTATGACTATTTCTCAATTTCCAACAAACAGGTATAATCTGCTAATTATCTGAGAAATATGCTATATTATATAAATACATCTATACTTGTTAAACAGTTAAAAATGTTTATTAATAAACAACGGTGCAAACATGCAACTTCAAAAAAAATTTAATTCATGCTAACATGCAAACCACCACCACCACCACCACCACCACCACCACCACCACCACCACCACCACCACCACCACCACCACCACCACGAGAATTAACTTAAGGGGGGAACTTTTCATACTGAAGGAAAAGAGTAATCACCACTTCATTTTATTTTATTTTATTTTTTTTAAGGAACATTGTCCTGGCACTAGGTGTGAGAAAAGAAAGTTAGCGTAGAAGACTTTGCTATTAGGCACTGCTTTTCTCTATGTTTTAGCAGATTTTCTTATAAACCTTTTGTTCAGAACAATTAGCCACCCCAAAGAAGCAAAAAGGCTGGACTCTATGAAAAATTAACTAGATGACAAAATAAACCTGTCATATATGTTGATTGCCAGTGGCATAAAAGTAATTTTAGAAAATAAGAATTTGACAGTGTCCAATTGCAGAACTACTGACATTGATATCCTCTCTATACATTACTTAATTCATGTGTTCAGTACACCTGATATACATTTTAAAATATAGATGTATATAACATTAATGTATTTCTTTTTTCTTTAGAGACAGGGTCTATGTAACCCTGGATGTTCTAGAAATCTCTTTGTCAGAAGCTCTCAATCTTCCTAATGCTGTGACCCTTTAATACATACAGTTCCTCATGTTGTGGTGACCCCCAACCATACAATTATGCTTTTTCATAAATGTAATTTTGCTACTATTATAAATTGTAATGTAATATGTTAGTTAAGTAGGATATCTGATACGTGATCCCTGTGAAAGGGTTACTTGAGCCCCCAGAGGGGTCATGTTTAAAAACATTGCTCTATGTAGATCAGGCTGGCCTCAGAGATCCTTCTGTCTCTGCCTCCAGCGTGCTGGGATTCAAGGAGTATGTCACTGTGCCTGGCATACATTAAAGTATTTTCTTTTCTTTCTTTATTTTCAATACAGGATTTCTCTGTACAGCTCTGTTCTGGAAGTAGCTTTGTAGACCAGGCTGGCCTCAAACTTGGAAATCCACCTGCTTCTGCCTCCCAAGGTTGAGATTAAAGGCATGCATTACCATGCTTGGCTATTAATGTACTTCTAATCAAACACATTTCAGTTGTTTATGTATTCATTCATTTATCTGAGACAAGGTCTTACTACACGGTCTAGGATATCTTTAACTCATAGCTCTGCCTCAGTTTCCCAAGTACCCTTATTTATTATAGCTGATAATAAAGCATCTGCAAACTTTTAAAATTGTTGCCCTTTTTCAATTAAGAAAGAAATAGATGATTGATTCTGCCCCTCCCTTGGTGAGGTGGTGGAAGACAGTGCTGAAGACTGAACCTTTACATGTACTAAGGACATGATCACTGATCCCTACCCCCAGATCTTTATGTTTAATATTTTGAGGTTTGGGTTTTACGGGTTTTGTTTTTTTTCATTAGAAAAAAAAAAATCTTATGGCTCATTTATAAGCAATGTGCTCAGAATGCTAGGTACCAAATTGTTCAAGACACTCCACTACATCAAGGGAAAAGCTTCATCTATAGTACAAAACAATACTGCCCTGTGTTGTAGCAAAACCAGAACAGAACCTTTGATTCTGTCCTTTAAAGGCCTTATCACATAGTCATGAAGAAAACAACCTTTGAAGGAAAATGCTAAAGTTACCAACACCATAAGATGATCTGAATTTTCATCCTAGCACTTCTGATGTTTATCATTTGTATTTCTTTGAATCCAACCATCAAGCAACAGCAGGGTTCTACTCTAAGTGTTCAAACTACAGTCTAATGTCTCCCATGTGGTGATTACCAATCCAGGTAGAAAAAGCTCAACCCTACCCTGGACATGTTATTGAAAAGTCTGAAATCACAAAGTCACAGCAGGATGATACCTGTGTAATGAATCATAGGACCTGTTGTCAAAAACAATCTGATTTTTCCTTGGAGAATCCCGTCTATGAAGGGGAAAAACCATTTAAAGGGTATACAGTAGAACTTAAAAAGATAATTCCCACGACACTACTGATTTATAGGCTTCTAGTTACAGTAAGCAGAACAAAAATGAAAAGTATTAATTATCCTTAAAATATCTATCTTACTAAAGTTAAAAGGGTATTTTGATACTAATTTATATGACACAATGGCTACTTTTATAGGCTACAGCTGCCTATAAAAATCCACAGGAACATACCAATATTAAGAATGTATTTTTACCATGACACTCTTGCCTACAGTTAACTCACAGAAATAAATCAGTATTGTTTATGGACACTATCTTTCCTTTCTTTATTTTTGGAGACAGGATTCATGTAGGCCATGCTAGCCTCAAATTTAGTAAGTAGATGATGACCTTGGCCTTTCTTCTGGCTCAAACCCCCCCCCCCCAACTCCTGCATCTCAGTATTGGGATTATAGGCATATGCTACCATGTCCAGTTCATGCAGGGCTAGACACTGAACTCACTGAACTCTTTGAGCATATTAGGTAAGCATTCTGACAACTGAGCTACACCAACTGCTCGCTCCACTTGATTTGTTAGAGAAAAGGTCTCTTGACTAGTCATCAAGCCTATCTTTTTAACTTGACTATGATTAAAAATATTTTTTAATATTTTTGGATATTTTATTATTTACTGATTAATTTGATTTTTTCAGATAGGGTCTCACTATGTAGTCTTTCCTAGCTTGGAACTTACTACATAGTCTAGGTCAGCCTTGAACTCAGAGATCTGCCTGCCTCTGCCTCATAAATGCTGGAATTAAAAAGTGTGCCACCACACCTACATTATTTAGTTTTTTAATTACATAAAAATGGGTGTTTTGCATACATTTATGTCTATATGTGCATGCAGTACCTTCACAAGCTAGAAAACATCCCAGGAACTGGAGTTACAAATAGCTGTTAGCTACCATTTGGGTGCTAAGACTTAAACTTGGGTCTGCTAGAGCAACTACTGAGCCACCTCTCCAGTCCATAATTACAAGTTTTGACTGAGATACAGTAAATTAATACTTTCTCTTCTCTTGCAGTCTTTAGTATCTTTAGCTGAATTTCAATATAAAACATAAAAGTTTCTTCTAAAATTGTATTTTAGAAACTATTTAGAGACTAATGGGGGTATTATTGGTCAATGCTCTACCAGATTTCCATTATTGTTCTATGTTTTATTGTTGTGGGGCAGTAATACTATTTCAGTTATGTTGGAGAGGCCCTGGGTTCTTTGGAAAGTTGTCAAAATATTTAGGTTAAAACACCATTTACTTGCAAGAGAAAAAAAAAAGTAGATGTAAAGATATAAGGCATGTAACTGTTTGGGTGACAATTGCATCTTAGTATCTGCTACACTGTTCTTTTAATTTGAATTAAAAAAAATAAATGTTAAAGAGTGAAACTATCCTAAAATATCAAAAAATCTGATTAACAAATGTGTCAGCAGAATTTATCAGATAATCAGGATTAGCAAAAATATGAATCCAGTAGTTGTTTAACATATGGATCATAGGTGCGTTTGCTTTCCGTTATACATCTAAAAATTCTGTATGATAAAACTGTGTTAACTTCCCTTTAGACGCATACGTAATATAAAACTTAGATCAATACCTGGAGATGACAGGTGACTTACTGCCATTCATTGTATTTGTTCTTTCCCAAGGTTTTCTGGTTGGTTCTTCAAAAATAAGAAACAAGTGTTATTAAAACAAAAACACCTCAGGTCCTTCCAGATCATTGAAAATTAACACATCAAAGAATTACCATTCTATGTACACAGTAGTAATACATATACAAAATTTAAATTCTGAACTGTAAGAACTCAAAATTGTATGACTTTAGAACTTAAAGAAATTCAGGAGGTAGAGGCAGGAAGAGCTCTGGGTTTGAGGCTAGCCTGGTCTTCAAGGTATTCTAAGCAGGTAAGACTACATCCTGAGATCTAGTTTAAAAACAAAACAAATCAAAACAATAACAAAAAGTAAATAAGTTTCCTTAAAACACCCTATATTATAAAATCTAAATAATCCAAATGATAGTGGTAATAAACATAAAGAGAAGATGCCTTTAACTAGCATAGTTTCTAATAGAATCTAATATATTTGAATGTACTAAAAATCTTTTTGTACAATAGTAAATAAAAAGTATAATTTGTGATGTTTCTACTCAACATTTCACATAAATTCAAACAGCTCCAAATAAATTTCAGAATCAGTTAATTCTAGAGACTTAAGGACACTGTACGGGCTTTGGATTGTGATTTTCTAATTTGGTAACTCACTAATGTTGTGTCACTGACCTCACTGGATGACTTGATAAAATCCAAAGTGAAACTTTGTCATAGAGAAAAAGCCTTTGAGTCACATTCAAATCAAGTTTATCTGTAAGTCATGCTCACACTGTATAGTTTTATATAAGAAACCTTGTTTCATCTTCCAATGTCTCCCCTCAAGTGGCTTCTGCACATCCTCACTCAGAAAGCTTTATAGTCCCTTCAAACTGCTGCAAAACTAAATTTAAACTCTGTTGAAGCCCTGCTTTGGGTTCTGAATTGCTGTTGCCAAGGCATCTAGAAAAAAATCTTAAAGTCAGCACTGGTCTTTCCTCATTTCATCACCATCTAATTCTTCCTCTTGTTTGGGAATAGCTAAGGCATTCTGTCAGTGAACACACGAATGACAGGTTCCAGGGTTGATAAGAAAACAGCACAAAACCAAGAGGCCCAGGATGGATGGAATAAGAAACACATCCAACACACTAACCCAAGGAACGGAGGACAGAAGCTATACCAGGAAGGAAGGGGAAGAAGCAGTGAGACAGCAGTCAAAGAGGATGCAGGTGGAAATAATTAAAAAGTTGGTGGATGCAGTACAAACACACTTTAACAAACACATGAGAGCCTTTCTCAATTAGACAGAAGCCCCCATTAACCTCCTTTTGTTCATCTGGCTTCTTTACAGTCTCACATTGCAGTTCAAGGTAACCTGGAATTATATATATATAACTATACATAATTATATATATATATATATATATATATATATATATATATATATATATATATATATATATATAGTTCAGACTGGTCTCAAACTTGTGGTAATCCTCCTGCCTCAGTCTGCCAAATGCTGGAATTGCCTAGCTACCTTGTTAATCATTTGGGTTTTTTTTTGTTTTTGTTTTTTTGAGACAGGGTTATTCTGTTTTACAGCCCTGAACTCACAATGTAGACCAGACTGGCCTTGAATTAAGAGACCCACCTGCCTGTCTTCTGAGTGCTGAGATTAAAGGTGAGTTGACACCACTGACTGGCTACAATGTCAGTTTTAAAAATTGAACGAAACAAATGAAAAAGAAGATCTAAACCTTTCTAAATGAATTCTTGATTTCATATATGTGGATTACAAACAACTGAACTTTTTATGAAGGTAATAAACCAAGCCATGTTTAGAGAAAAACCAAGGTGGACTGTAGAAAACTAATTCACAATGTTAACAACAGGAATAAATCTATTCAACTTTTTATTAGTATTTTTTTTTTTTTTTGAGTAGGAAAATGATCTGACAGGAAAACCTACTACTGTAACTTTCCTACCCCAGTATAATTTCTAACTATATACCAAATATTTCTCTTTATATCTACAGATAAAGGGAGAGTTTGTTTCCCCAAATGAGAATGTTTTGAAATATATTATAATGCTACCTAACATGTGCATTTCATTTCTTCTTCTAAGAAGTGTTTAAAATAGTTCCCTCTAATGAATAACCTCAAGTCCATAGCACAAAGAAGACACATACACACATATTATGGTTATTTGACAAGACAACACGAGCAAAATCTTGGGTTTAACAGATTTCAGTCAGGAAGAAAATCAATGATTTCTGAGATCTCAGTGAGCAGGAGAAAGGTCACTGCCTTCAAATACACATAAAACACTTTAACATTCTTGGTGAGCAAGCAGTCTCTTGGTCCAAACATGGGAAAAGAGACTTTTTAATTGGACAGTATTAGCATTTGGGGAGTTTTCTCCTGAACTTACCAGGTGTACTTGTTGAAGAGGCCTTAGAAGTTATAGGCTCTGAATCTTCCTAAATATACAGAAATAGTCATATTAACATCACATTCCCAGAAATGCTACTTTCTGCAGCTAGGTTTACAAATGCTTCTCCCGTGTTCTTTTGGCCATCTATTTTGTTTTCCTTACATTCTGGCTTACACATGTTTTCTTCTCTGCCTTTCAGTCTTCTCAAAGTTCCTTCTCTGGTAAGTTCTGAGAATCTGTACTAGCCAATGCTAGGATATAAGATGGATTTGAGGAATGTTATGAGAGGAAGCCAGATGGCATAGGAAAAACAATATGGCTGTATTGAATGCCAACATACAGAACAGGCTCGAGAAGTTCACCAAACTGAAATGTGGAGTAGGACATGAAAGGTGTGCTCCTAAGGGACATAGCTAATAAATGCAGGGCTCCTAAGGGTGATGTGTAAACTGCTGATTTAATGTAATTCTTCTATTTTTCATTAGCACAAAGAAATTGAGAAGCCTAACAGAAAACTTTTAAGAATTAATTCATTTAAAGGTAGGTGTAAGAACAGAATCAACTTTCTACGTTTGAACTTCAGTACTTTTCCCACAAACCCCCAAATTCAACTCAATTCACTAAGAATGAGATTACAATTTCATGCATAACAACTCAAGCCATTTTTAATACGCGTATAGTTGGTACAGAGATTTTATATTCACTTACACTTCTGTCTTCTTTTTGTTCTGTTTCTATTGTTGATCCCTTTTCAGCAATTCTTCTCCTGGGAAGGCAAATTGATTAAAACTTTTTATATTTCCTACCTATCTTTGTCAGTCTGCCTGTCTACTCTTGTTCTAAGAAGGAAGAGGACAAAATCATCAAAGTGTACTTGATTCTGGACATACCCATTACTATAAAATTTCTCACCTCCTGGCCAGCAGGGCACTCATTTCTTCCATTAAGCCACTACCTCCTAAAGGAAGGGGCCCATTTCCACGACCAGGATCTGTTTTGGATGAGGCCAAGTTCACACCCACAGTATTCCCTCCACTTGGGAAAGAGCCATCCTCCACCTTAATGAGAATACACACATAATAATTTCCTATGTAGATAATAATGTTTACTAACAGTCAAAACAAAGGAATAGAACATTGTTGATTTTAAAAAAAGGGGACTTTTTAAATTTGAAGAACCAATAGAATGAATAACATTGACTTTATTTATCAATGGAAATTCTCTCAAAGTGAAGATCACCAATAACGGGAAGAGTATTGCCTTTCTATATGATACACTGAAAAAAAAAAAAAACCCCACAATCCTGATGGGCTATTTTCCCCTCATCCCAAATACACAATCTGAATCTAATACTGAGGGGAAAATATAATAAACCAAACAAAGATAGTTTTAAAAAATAAATGTCAGTACTTTTAAAAGGTAAAAGATTGAGAAACTGTCACAGATTAAAATAAGAGCCGTTACAATTAAATTTAACAAATAACCTTGAACTAAAAATATGCCCTATAAATCATTAGCTATCATCTTCCAAATTTACACTGAGATAGGAAATCATGGTCCCTTTAGCTGACTCTCAAGTCATTTAGAGCAGGATCTATGTATGGTAAAGGAGACACATGCAAAGAAAGAAGAAGCAATGGTGGGGTCACAGAGACTCTTTTTACTACCCTTTAACTTTCCTGAAATTCTAAATTTTTGGTATTTAATCAATAAAGTCATACCAGCATAATATAATAATTTCACTATTTTAGACATTTAAAAACAATAAGACGCACATTTAAAAGTTCAGTAATTTGGTAATTTACCCGAGACACTTTCCTAAGTTTTGCTCCCGCAATTGCAGCTGCAAGTCCAGTTAAAGGGCGATTGTCTTCTGACATGGATCCAGAGAAAAATCCAGATGCTGGGAGGGGAGGGGCAGGAGGTGGAGGAGGAGGGGGAGGAACCTGATTAGGAAGAGGAGGTGGGGGAGGTGGTGGAGGAGGCCCAGTGGATGGCAGTGGGGGTGGTGGAGGGGGTCCAGGGGGAGGAGGAAGTGCTGAAGTGTGGGTAGGGCCTGCTGGGAGGGGTGGGGGTGGTGGAGGTGCAGGTGGTCCCACGACAAGGCCTGAAAGGAAGAAAAGTTAAGAGAGCCATCAATAACACAGCTAAATCATTCAGATATATAGAATGACATTTTAAAGTAAGTTGACTCAGACATTGTACCATAAGAGATGAATTTATCATAATACTTTAAGTCTAGACTAGATACTAGAACTAGCCAAAGAATACACAACCATTTAATATTTGACCCCCCCCACCAAGGAATTTAAAACAAATGCTTATATTATTTTAGAAAAGTATGCAATGTTTCACACATGCATGCACACACACTTACAGTTAGTACTGCCTAAGATAAGAGACCCAAGATAATACATGTAAAACAATGGATGTTGGGATAATATACTTGACTATGATGACAAAAAGGTATCTGTTTATTGAAAGACAACATGAAAACTTTCGAGAAGTGGGTCTCAGGTTTAGTATCTTAAGGTGATTCTACATGTAGATTTAACACATAGCCTTAAGCTGATAATCACAGAAGAAATAAAATGAACTAATATGAGGCAAAGCCTTAAAATAACTGGGAAATAATTAAGAATTTAAATATAGAGTTGTTTTAACCCTCAAAGTAGAGAATATAAAAAGTATTCAAATCTTGCAAAAAAAAAAAAAAAAACACAGAGCAAAGAATTTACTTAATATTAAAATACCAAATCAATGAGTATTTACTTAAGGCTTAAAAGGGCTAACTTGTTTTTGTAAAGGTAAGAGTTGAGTTTGCACACTGGGTAGGTAGTAGCTGTCACTTCTGAGGCCTGAACAGGCATAGATGGGGCTGAAAATGAGCTGTCCCATCTGCAGACTGAGTTCTGAGCCACAGCAGGAAGACAGGCAGACTCACAAGGCTGATTAGATGTCAATCAGATATTAAATTAAACTTTTTAGAAAAATCTGGTAAGACATGATCAAAAAGTTTGTTTTTAACAAGGGAGGATATGTTTAAATTTAGATTATAACATTGTTTCTATCAACATGAATTTGTTTTCAGCATTCTCCCTACATCATAACTTACAAACAACAACAAAACAGGGTCATCATGTGTCTCTACAGAACCGAGTCATCCTCATGTATATCCTCCACACTTATTCGACATACAGTCCCTTCCCTGCTGCCCTGCAGCATGGCTTGTGTTTGGGAACAACCTTCAAGGACCTTCTGCTGGCTCTTATACCACGACTTGCAATTTGGGCCATAGAATCCTATGGGGGTGCGCACCAAGCCTGCCAATCCTCTCTTTCTGTAAAGGACCCAGAGGCTACCCACCCTCAAAGTCTATAGGAAGCTCAATATAGGTGAGGCTAAAATTCAGGGTCATAGAGCAGAAGTGCCCCAGGGCAAACAGATCTCCCACACCAAGTATTTAGATCTTATATTTATAGCACAGATAATGAAATGATTAAGTTTTCCTAGTGAAGTTTAAAATAAATGTGTTAGTATGGGGTCCTTAAATATTAGAAAGTATTTCCTACAATTCTTACTTCAAAAGATTCAGAAACCTAAGTCTATATGGATTATCTCCCACAATAAATCACTATTAAGGTCCCAAGATTAAAAAAAAAATTCTTCAATTCTTAAAATAAATAAAACCCCACGTATTAGTTTGTTATAGAGATGCTCAATTATTAAAACCATCCGATCCATTCTTCTAGGCAGTCGACGTTGTTGCTCTACACTACTCTGAAGTGACTAGTAGTCAGCAGCAGTAGGGAAGCCTTACCCTGTGGGGTTGGCGTCTCGGCCGGCTGAGAGGCTGCCTGCAAGCCTGGCTCGGAAGCAGAGGAGTCTCCCAGCTCAGGATTTAGAGGGGTCTCCACAGAGGCAGGGGCAGCTGCAGGAGAAGGGAGAACACTGGGCTTGGATGAGGGAGTTGAGGCAAGAGGGGTGCCTGGAGGAGGAGAAGCCTGTAATCCACAGTGTGAGAGTGAGGCGAGGGGAGGCAGCGGTGGCGGTGGTGGCGGTGGTGGTGGTGGTGGCGGCGGCGGTGGCGGAGGAGGTGGCGCTGCTGGCCCTGAGGTAGGCGGTGGAGACACTGGGTATGTTACAGAGTCCAGCAGCCCATTGGGTGCTGTCGGTGACGGAGGCATTTGGGGCACAGGAGAGGAGACACAAACGGGGAGGACAGGCCTTGGGCCAGTAGCTTTGCCAGGAGGGCTGCTAATCATTATCGGAGGAGATGGAGGGAGGGGCGAGAAATTGGAAGTAGACCAGGCACAGGACTTCGCAGCTGGAGGCTGAGAAGAAGATGTGTTCACAGGAGAAGAAGGTCGAGAGTTTTTGTTCAGAGGACGAGGAACTGTAGCGTAATGGGGAAGAACAGGGTGGAAGGCTGAACCTAGAGATGTTGCAAAACGTGTCGCTGAGTGTCGCAGTGGTGGTGTAGGGGGTGTGGAAGTAGGTGGCAAAGCAGTCACTACAGCATAATCAGGAGTGGCATCTGACACTGGAGCTGAGATGACTTTAGCATATGATGGAGGAGGTGCTGAAGGAGGCTGGCAACTGGAATACTCAGGAAGTGGAGCACTATACAGGGAGCTGTCTGAAGATGGAGCTGGACATAAGGTGGAAAGCAGCGGCAAAGACAGGATAAAAAGGAGAGAGAAAAAGGGAGCGAGTGAAGCCACAAAACCAGACAAATGTATAAACGAGACTACAGTTAGTACCAGAAAATTAGGCAAATAACTGTCTCCACTTGAGAAAATTTAACTTGTAAACCTTTTGAAATCCGAAAGAGGATGGAATAAGTACTTTTAAATATGTGGATTAATACTCTATCCTTCCTAAGAAAAGGATACTAACAGTCTGAACTTTTATTATTTAGTCCACTGGAACAGCATCAAGATTATTACAAAGAGCAAAATAAACTGAGTTGTTTCAAACCTGGCAAAATGTTTAGTACAAAGGGAAAGAAACACCCAACTCAGTGTTTATCAGTGGACATTCCTATCTTCTCCAGACAACCAGGCACTTAAAAACAATAAATGAGCTTAACCAACTAGCTATACTGAACCCACACTGGCTTCTGATGTATTCTTTAATACTAAACACCTTATGCTTTACCACATCATACACCTCTATGGCACTTAATAAATTCCACCAGATTATTTTTCACAATACCAGAAAATGTTTAAATAAGCAGTTACTTTAAGAAAGACTATTTTCGTCTATTTTAATTTTTTTCCTTCAGAAACCTAACTATAACCAAGCTAACTTCTTGTTGTATGTAACATAATACATACAGTATATGATAATTTTAGGCACAAGGGAAATACTTTCAAGATCATTATAAAAAAATCTTTTGCATAAAAACACATTCACACTTTATAGCTGAATTTTAGGGCGGCAAGAAAAATTAAAATGAAAGAACAAAAATTCCCAAGCGTTTTCTTTTAGTTTCTAAGCAATAAAAGAAACACTGAAGCAATAATTGCTGAGTATTTATCCTAACTCCAAACTGTACTGCTTATTCCCAAGTATCCTACACGTGAAATGACAATTCACGGTTGCACAGAGCCGTCCCGGCTCAGAGGCAGGAGACTTAAGTGTGCAGACTCCTTACCAGCACTGGACACTCTGTGCTCCCGCTCCAGCTGCTCCAGGCGCTCTCGGTCCTGTCTCTCCTTCTCCAGGCGCTCCAGTCTGTCCCTTTCCAGACGCTCCATGTGCTCCCTTTCCTGCCGCTGCCGCTCCAGCTGCTCCTGTTCCAGGCGCTCCCTCTCTAGCCTCTCTCTCTCTAGTCGTTCTCTCTCCAATCTTTCCCTCTCTGTTCTCTCTCTCTCCAGCTCCTTCTGTCGTTGCTGTTCTTGCAGCTGCCTGGAATTAAAAATTGAATAAATAAGAATAAAGCCTGTGGCCACTACTTGCACATACAGGAAGGCTTCCTTACAGATACCTCAGATTTTATACCAGTGGAACTAACCTCTCAATAGCCACATGGACTCAATCAACACAATTTTTGAGATGAAAGTAGCAAATAACACCCCCATTTAATCACAATGTCATTATACTAATCAGAAGATGAAACAATTATAAGACAAAGTAATGTCCTTTTCTTAAAAATGTAACATTTTAACTGCACAAGTTACAATTCCAGAAAAAAAAAAAAAAGATCATAGCTACAGTTGAATAAACATTTGCTGAATTGAAAACAAATAGTTAAGATATAAACTATACATCAATGAAATTTATTATCTATAGATAACTACAGTTAATATTTTGTTATACCTTTTGTTTTACAAAAACACACGCATAAACTTTAAAATTTAATCAAATCAGTATCATTGCACCACAACTCTAAAATCTAGTTTGTCTCTAACAAAATACACACTGGAAAAATTACCCTAAACCCTTAGTCTGACATCCTTAACTCCTATGAGCATATCAACAGTATTGCTTAGCTCTTGAGTTTAAGCAGTCTCCAGTGCAGGATATAATTACCCTGACATGCAGGCAAAACACTGTATATATAATAAATAAATCTTTATAAAAAACTAGATAGAAAAGATAATTTTTTTCAAAACTGTGCATATAATGAAGAAACTCAACTGAGGTTTGTATTAAAATTTTAAATAGGGGCTAGAGATATGGCTCAGTGGTCGAGTACTGGCTGCTCTTCCAGAAGACCTGGATTTGATTCCCAGCATCTACATGCTGGTCCACAATCATCCATAACTCCAAGTTCCAGAAGATCCAGCACTCTGTTGTGGCCTTCAAGCAAAACGCCCACACATATAAAAATAAATTTTTCAAAAAGAAAAGTGACCACTGCTAATTTGAAAAAAAATGTAGGTTTTAGGATGTTTATACTTTGTGCTTCTAATTCTTTTCATTCATCTCAAAATTATGTGTGTATACACACACCTCCATATGTATATGCTTATATATAAATCAAGCTTACAACAAAACAAACATTAGCTTACCACCCTAACAAGTCCCCACCTATTTGCTATTTTAGCTGACTCTTGTATCTTAACTTTAGATACGCATTTTCTTATGGCAAAAGCCTTCCACAACCACCTGCACTACACGCACACAAGATATGGCCATAAGAAAATAACTTGACTAAACAATAGTTAGGATTATACTAACACTATATAAACACTGTCTACAGCTGAGCTACATGGTATTCTGACTGCAATTCATCTCCATTCTAATTGCTGGGCATTAAAAAAAAGGTTTTAATATGTTTCTTTAAGCAACACATGGCTTTTAAATTATAAGTAAATTCTGCTAATCATCACAGGTAAGATAGTATGGATATGATGAATCTGTAAAGTATTAAACAGACATGTATAACAAAAATGTATTGAGCATAAGACTGCTCGCTCCACCAGTTAAAATAATCTCTAAAGACTTCCACTCTATAAAAGTTAAGAGTGTCTACTAAGAGAAAAAGCACAATGTCAGGGAATGCTTCCAAGTTTGTTGGTAGGTAACTCAAGTGTGCAGATGATATATCTGCAAATGACTGATGTTTTAAGAGAGCAATGAATGCTGTTAGCCTGCTCATTGAAAAGATGACTATGTATAGTAACTGAAAAATTAGTATCAGGCACAAACTTTCTGACTTAGAAATCCTAGGCGGCATAAATAATTCCTACCTAAATTGTATGGCTTACACATTTGACTATAATGGTTTAACCTATAAAGTGAGACATTACCAAATCTTTTTAAGGAAGCTTGCTTTCCTCAGGATCATCACTACTAGCTTACATACTGTAAATTAATAAAGTCTTCCTTCCTGGAGATCATATACATCCAATTGTTGTTTTTGACATTAGCAGAATCACCTTAAGATTTTACTAAAGCACAAGTTTCTAAATTCCAGGCTGTGGGAAAATTCAAATAGGCTTGTTTTCTTTGATTTAGATATACATTTTCAATAATTTAAACTGTTTCTGAGAAAACAAGTATATAACTTTCCAGTATTTCAAATATATTGAGTAAAAATATAAACAATAATTTTCTTCTATTACTTAAGTATTTTCTCCAAAACAGCAGACTCCAAATGCAAATAGATGCTGAAAGAACTGGCCCACAATAAAATGCATGTGCGCACACACACACACTTAGTTTATGTTTACTTAAGACAGAGTCTTATGAGGCATGTAGAATATAAATAAAATGTCAAGACACATTTTATTCATTCATCTTTACCTTGAATGATGGTTGGGTAAATATAGATTTCAATTTAAGACAGAGTCTCACTATGTATCCCCAGCTGGCTTTGAACTCACACTAACCCACCAACTTCTGTCTCCCAGGGATTAAAAGTATACATTACTATACCTGATATAGTGACTGACCTACCTTTTATTGAACAATGTGGGCATTTGATCTCTTTATTAGTTAAAAAAGAAAAAAAAAAAAAAAGAAGAAGAGGAGGAAACATATAAAAATACAGTTGGGTTTTTTAGCTACAAAGCTCCTGAGATAAGAGTCAATACTTACAACAAAATCCGACGCGTCCTTGGTCCATCCTGCCTCTGAAGGGTAATGGGAGTGCTGTACACTTTCATTACTTCAGCTCTTTGGTTCTATGCTGGGGTTATTATTCCCCTTTTATAACTTTCATATAGTGGTGATGATTTGCAAGCTATTTATAGGTATTAACTAAATTATCATCTATGCTGAGACGAGCACAGACTGACTCATGTTTCTTAGAATATATTTTTCCATCACAGCCAAAGGAGTCAAATATTAGTAATGAGTAGGAACCAGAAATTGATTTAATGAATAATAGACACACAAGTAGAAAACTATACTGTGGTATAATAAAGGTATTAGATTACAACATTTAAAAGAAATATTTTACAAACTAACTTCATACTGATTAAAAAAAATAAAACTTATAAAATCAATTCCTTGTTTAAAAGTCAAACAGCATTATAATGCATCTTACCAATGCTCACCACTTCTGGTCTCTTTCCACAGAAGCAATTAAGTTTTCAACATTCTTGCTTTTATTTAATGTTTCTAAACACAACAGTTTCTTTAGAAACATTTCTTCTTTGGCTGGAGAGATGGCTAGCCATTAAAGGCTAGGCTCACAACCAATATAAGAAATACTTCTTGTCTTCTCAAATTGAGATGTCACTGTTTTCCTACTAGAAAAATTATTTATTTCCTATGATCTGGGTGACTGACATTGGGGATTGAACCCACGGCCTCTATGAGCTCTATCCTTAAACTATACTCCAGCCCTGACTCCTCCCAGTCTGGTTACCTCCCAATTCCCTATTCTTCCTATAGTCATAGCAACATTTCATTCCTTGCTTATCCATTATACTTATTTCCCAAGGAAATTTCTTATTCATGTGGTAAACACTTATGCTTTTCTAAGCTCCCCCCATATTCCCACATCAACCCTATATATCCTTTATCACTTCAAGCTCTCCACCAGAACTGTAAACAATCTCCTTTGTATGGTTAAACATGTCAAATACTCAGATTTCTTACTTACTCATTCTATTCTCCTTCCCTTCAAACTATCAAGAGCCCATGAGCTTCCTGATTCCAGGCAGGGAGGCTGTTCCCAGGCTATAAATTACTCTTTCAAGTTCAATCCTTCTTTTTTTAGATACCAAAAATGATATATGATTCTTGATTTCTCCCCTCATTTTAATAGTCTACAACATCCAGTAACTTCTTTTGAAGCTATGTAGAAAATAAAACTATTTTTTGAGACAGGGTCTCAAATGCAAACAGATATTAAAGGTACTAGCCTACAATGAAGTCAGTATGTTCATACAAATTAAACACAAATATATAAATGATATAAAAATTCAGTCTTGAACTCACAGACATTCACCTGCCTCTGCCTCCCAAGTGCTGAGATTAAAGGCCTGTAATACCAATGCCAGGCACAAACTGTCTTTTTTTAAAAAAAACTACTTATTTTTATTTTATGTAAATGAGTGGGTGTTTTGTCTGGATGTATGTCTGTGCAGTGTGTGTGTAGTGCCTGCAGGTACCAGAAGAGGGTACTGAACCCCCACCAGAGCTGAAGTTATAGACAGCTTTCAGATGCCATGTGGGTGATAGAGGAGCCCATTGCTCTAACTATTGATCTATCTGTTCAACCCCATGTAAACTGCCTTAATGATTTCATACTTCATACTGAAATGGGGTGTGTGTGTGTGTGTGTGTGGTGTGTGTGTGTGTGTGTGTGTGTGTGTGTGTGTGCTGGCTACTTCAAAAAAAATCCACCCCTAAGTGAGGTTGTATTATACACTTGATTTTAGTGAAAAGGCAGAGAAGGGATAAAATTGTGTTACAATTTCAAGTCTAACTCTAACCCAATCCTCAGCACACATGAAAAAAAAAAAAAAAAAATCCACTACATGGTACAAGTCCTCAATCCCAGAGGTGGGGATGAGAATTCCTGCAGCCTGCTAGGGATCCAGTCTAGCTGAATCTCCTTGCCGCAGGTTCAGTTGTGTGGAAAGCAATTAAAGACACCGTAAGTCTATTTAATGTATTATTAGATGTATCACAAGTATGCTTTTTATTTAAAAAGCAGATAAAATGGAAGCTACAATTTCAAAGAACTACAGGACATGATGCATTATCAGTGTCCATTGGGTCTGCTGCAAAAGAAGGAAGTGTAAATGTGTGGATTTACCTTCTCTGGATTTCCAACTCTTCTTGGGATGGGCCATTTTGAACTTGAGCAGGTAGTTGTGAATTTTGTCTAGGCAATGTTGGCCCTATGAGGGAGGGAAACATTACAGATAAATGTTACCATTCTACCTAGCTGGGTGCAGGAAATTAAACCATGAGAACATAAAACCATCACATATTTTAAAAAATGCATCTTCTTTTTGTCTAGCAAAATAAAATATAAGCTTTACATAACACACAGCAAATGAAAGACTGCAACATAATACTGTCATCATTTTTAAAAGGCTTACTTGAAACAAATGGAAACACCAACAATAAAGGAAAAAAAATAAACATTTATATATGAAGAGCTTGAGTAAAACAAGTGTGTTCAATGAGCACCTGCATAGGCACCTGAGCTTGACATTCTCTAAGACAATGAGACATTCTGTTTGGCAATTGCTCATGAGGTGGAGAGGAAGAACTTAAATGAAAAATCAGAATTAAAAAACTCACCTAAATAGAACACTGGAAATGAAAAACAGGAGAGAGAGAGCATGAGAACCTCATTACTAGACTGAAGTATGCTAATGCATTTATTAAACGTGCCCAATTTGAGCTGCCATTTCTGTTTCATGGCATGGCATTTGCAATACTGGTGAAACAAACATTTGCTAAACTCTTGTATTCTATGTTAACCTATGTATCTCAATTTTTAATGTTATAGGTAATCTTAACAACTTTTCATTTGGGCTAAGAAAGGCAGGGGGTGGGGAGGAAGACCCTATGTCCACACCAGCATGAACTGTAATGAGAAACCACCAAGCATCCATTCTCACATCTACATAGGAAGACCCTATGTCCACACCAGCATGAACTGTAATGAGAAACCACCAAGCATCCATTCTCACATCTACATAGGAAGACCCTATGTCCACACCAGCATGAACTGTAATGAGAAACCACCAAGCATCCATTCTCACATCTACATATCATGTACATCCATCTTTAGCATCTTAGATTGCCACTGAATTATGGGAAATCTTGTTATTAGATATAAAAACTAAGTGAGATACATGCTGCATATGGTATAATACATGAAGACTAATCTAAGGTTGAGCTAGAACAACTGTGAAATCCACAAGAATGAAAGCAAGAAGTACTGACAATTTTCTTCTGTTCTTGAGAAAGGGACTTGTGACCCTGGCAGTCCTCAGAGTCTTGTAGCACACTACTATAGGAGAGTAAATCAATGCTGTGTGCACTACAACTACTACTGTGGTCTGTGAGGGAAGCTCATGGAAGGAGCTACTGTATCCTAGTGGAGCAGCCCCACGGCTGGAAGCTAAAGTTCCTCGGGGTGTAATACAGCACTGGCACCTCCCAGGTGTAGGAAACAGAAAAATAATCTGAACTTACCTACAAAATTCTTCATCTCTTTACATGTTTTTAATCATTTAATTTGTCCTCTAATGACAAATTAGATGACAAAAGCGGCAATGTATTTCATTAGATATGTCCACTACTTTAAAAACCAAATAAATATAAAACCAGCCCCATGTAATTAACAAGAAAAAACAAAAATGCTTTAAAATCAAAGTCAAATACACACATGAATGTTTACATAAATGAAAATATAACCGTCATCTAATAAACAATGTTTGTAAAATTAACACAATGACTTTTTGAAAAGAACTGTCATATTGTGCTATCCTCTAAGGTTTACTATTTCAGAAGGGCAGAGAAATATGAGTTGGTAGGATAAATTTAAGAGCCTATAAAATTGGGGAGTGTAATTTACAAACCTATACTTGTATTTTAAAACTATAAAATGAAACATTTGGCAGGGCCAACTTAAAAGACCATTATGGCTTGCTTACTTTTAAAAAGACTGAGTGTTTCCTTAAAACTTCAGCCAGTGTAAGTAAGTGATGAATCAGCTGGAAGTTTACTCTCATGCTCACATCTAAAGAAGACACTGTATCTCAATGACCCTTTTAATAAATTAAATCTATAAATTCAAGTCAAAGACGTTAAAATTTCAATCTAACCTTAATATTAAATAATTTTTGTTCATTTTTAGAACTAACTTTGGGTCCAGCACAGTGATGGGTACCTGTAATGTCAGCATTTGGAGGCAGTCACAGGAGAATCCTGAGTTCAAGGTCACCTTGGCCTATATACATACTATCAACAAAACAAAATGATCAAAAAAAAAAAAAATCCTAACAATCCCGATATGACTCATAAAACAAACTGAATAGAGAAATTCACTAGTATATTCTTGGCACATCAGTTGAGAAAAACTTCAAGGAATCCTGTTAAAATGGGGATTTTGATCTAATAATAACTTACAATTCTTTGCTATGTAGCTTTATGGTAATGAGCCATTTGTTTATCCAGGCATTCTCAAAAATCCCTCCCTTTAGCATTTTTTTGACATCTCTATTTAATCTGCTTATTTTGTTTTTCTACTTCATCAATATTGCCAAGCTATAAAAACTAGTGTATTGAAATATATGTGCAATAATTAGACACAATTTAATTAATAAACATACTGTGGTAACTTATGAACTAAAGGTAAATAAATACATTTCCCTTCATGTCAAACATATCAATGGGTTATAAACTTGGTAAGATGTATCGACAGTATCACACAAACAATAGAAAATAGAAGCTAAGTTTAGGCAAGGCTATCAGTGGCTGTACTTTTGGGAATGTATATTTTCAAACAGGCCATATCCCTAAACGAGTATCTATGTTCTCATAAAATATAAAAGTTACTTTCATAACCGTCTCAGTGGGCAAATGACAATATTTTAACATGCATGGTATGGAGGTTATCAGTTATCTTTGTGAAGGGGTGGGGGTTGGGAGAAACCACCAAGGTGCAGAAATGAGTGGTACTCCTCTAGTCCTACATGAAAGAATGGCAACAGCCCAATCAGACAATGGTTGGTCCTAATTTTCCCAAGGCTAGAAGGTGCAAGGCAATGTTCATCAATTTCTGTTCCTAATAAAGACAACACAGCAATGTTGCGGAGAAGCATCCTATACATGATGGAAATCTGGTATAAACCCCTCTCTTCAATAGAAATGGCGGTTCAGTCTTGCCTTCAATACTGAGTTTTTGGTTAAAGCACATTTCACTTACTCTCCCCATTTTAGTTCTCATAAATCTGATCTCACATTTAGCCATAGACTACTTAAGAACACAAAACTAAAATACAAGTACGTGTTATTACATACAATACAACCAAACTTAAACTTGGCAATCACACTGTAGATTGTACACAAACTGAAGGCCATTATGAAAGAAATGTTTTAACTTGTTATTTTATAAGTTTTAAAAATTTACCTTTATTAATTAGGTCAAATCACTTTTTTCCCCATTAAAACTGGGTAAACTATCACTCTACACACGGGTCTCAAGCTTTCATGCACAAAATTACAACATAAAGTATGTTTTCAAAATGAGCTGAAGAGAGGCCTAATCACAAGTATCAGTGATTGCTCATAGAAGCCCAGGAGAACCCCAGGAAAAGACATAACCAGAAAAAGTCACTAATTACAAGCAATCTTCAGTGCTAAGTTGGCATCTAGGAGGGGGGAGGAGGAATTTATAACAAGTTGGAAAATAGGTGCTCAGTGCTGTGATCATTAGCTGGAGCAAACTATAACTCAGGTGACTATGACATACATTGGAATTTTCTTTTTTCCCTTATTTTTTTTAGTATGTGTTTCTAAATCACTAAGTACATCAACTTAAAAAGGATGTTCCTTTAAGAAACCATACCAACAATATTTAGAAACTACACTAAAAATTCTAAGTCACAAAGATAAAGAACACACACTAGCAAATTTATTTATTTATTTAGCATATACAGCCTTAGTTTTCTCTCATGAAATAATCTAGCTAGTCAGGGTATGAGTCAAAAAGGCATATGTGAATCAATAAAAAGTTCAAATTATTTAAGATCCTTTTTGAAACTTGGATTTTCAAAACAGAAAGATTCAGAATTAAATAGAAATGAAAAATTCAATCAATGATATGTATCTACATAAACAATTTCCTTGTGCATAATTTATATAGATTTATATATGCATATGTGTATATGCATATATATAAATATAAATATTGATCAGCTCCAACCTGGGGTGGCTAAGTGACATACCTAATTTAACCATGCAAATACATGTATCTAAACACATGTATGCTTATGAGAGTGAGCATGACAGAAAACAACCTATAAGCCTAAATTCACTTCTAAGACACAGAAATCTAGCCTACTAAACGAAGGAGGTTGTCATCTGAAACCAATCTTAATAGATTGGTTTTAATAAAAAGATTTTAATAAAAAGAAAGATTACATCTGCCTGTTCAACATGCACATCTAGAATTTATTCAAGGTAAACAATACTTCTTTCAAATGAGGCACATTTACATTACTCAAATCATACGAAAAATGCATATACCCTTTTCTTTTAAATTAAATTGAATGTGAGCTCCCCAAAATAATTATAACTTAAAAAGTCTCTCATTTATATTGGAAGAGGTGAACAGAAATAACTTTAAGATCCTAACTAAATCCTCACTAATAAGCCAACTCAAAACCACCTCCACGAACCACACAATTATTACAACATAAAACAGAAGCTTGCTTTACATCCCAGATACTACAAACCAAACTATGGCCTAGGAAACAAAAGTTATGGAAATGTGCAATTTGTATGTACCACAGCTTGAAAAAGTAATGTAAACATAATGTTGCTTACCACAGAAAATACATCGCAAATTAGTGCTGTCCTGGGTAGCAGTAACCTTGCTCTGGGCTGCAACAGACACCTCCATGTTAGAAGCTTCGAAGGACAAGGGGGCCATCTGAAGAACTTCACATTAACTAAAAGGTGCTTTGAAATGTTCAAAATGTACTTATGCATAACTCCTATCTAGATCCTCATCCTGGAAACTTTATAATTTTACAGCTTAAATATTTCCTGAGTTATACAATCAAAGAATGCAATCTGCATTTTAAGACTGTTTTCTTTGAAACATTAGTGAAAATGAAGTACAGGAAGTTAAAATATATGGCCAATAGAATTAACTTCATGAGGTATACCCTCCCATTTAGCAGACCCACATTCAAAAAAATATTCAGGGGAAATGCTTAAGATTAATTTAATTAAGATTGCTCACTTACTAAAAGGCCGTAATAAATATTCACTGTTATAAGGTTACTTTGTACTTAACAATAATCAACAAGTTTACAGAGACATGTTTTACTACTATTTTTCCCTAGATATAAAACCATACTTAACAAAATGAATTACTAAAGAGTCTTTGTGGCCATTTAACCTAAGTGATTTACATTAAAATTTAGTTTATCAATGAAATAAACTCATAAATCCTTTTTAGAAAGAAAAAACTCAGAGAAAGTGATAATTTTTGAAAAGAGGAATGCTTTATCTAATCAAGGCAATATTCAAATCTGGGTGAGATAAATATTTTCTTACTATTAATAACATGCAAAAGGTACCTCAATAATTTCTCAGAAAACTCTTTTCGGCAAAGAAAAAGATTTTCTTTTCTTATAAGTACTAGCTAAGGAAACAGTTAATAGCTTAAATCATGTTGGATTAAGAAAGAGTATATTAAAGCAGACAGGACTATACTTTAGTATATTCTTTAATAAGGTAACTCCTTAGTAAAAGTCAGAGCCAAACCAATTTATATTCAAAGGCTTATCTTAATATGGAAATAAGTCATAAATAAAAATAATTTTTCATCATTTTTAGCAAGACAACATAATCTAATTAAATCTTAAAGTATTAGATACAGTAGGTACTTCTAACACCAATATAATAATTGATAATGCCAGCTTTGCTAAGTATTTCCACTCACCCAGCTATCAAAGATGCATGCACAATATTTAAGAGTAATAACATAACTATAGGCACATGAAGACAAGCTAACTCAACAAGATAATGTGACCATGCTAAAGGAGATAAACATTTTAGGAAAATTATGAGAATTACATTTTAAATTGAAACCCCTTTATAAAAATCTTGCTCACTTCACATTTATAAATCATTCATTTATAAATGCTACTTCCACCAAACCTTTATTAGTAAACATGCCTAATTACCAGGTTTTACACTTTAGTTCCTTTAATCTATATTAAACAGAAAAACATACATAGACAAATAAAAAACTCACATGAAAAACCTGAGAAAATATTTTGCTTCTGACAGCAAAGAAGCGGCCCCATCCCATGAGCAATCATTTCAGCAGAGAGTCACCTGACAATTGTCAGAATGCAGGCACACTGCAGACTGTTTCCAACCTACAACTACTAATCTCTCTCACAACTGAACTACTAAGTCTATGTACTTGTCATCTTTCAGCATCTTCTTCCTGGCGACTTTTATTCCTGTTAACATGTAAACCACTGATTCACTTTCTGATAGGGTTGCTTGAATTCCACTGCAGTCTGCATTTCCCAGAGATACTAAATGATTCATTCCATCATATACAGAAGGCTAACAGCTTCCTGCTTATTGTTGATGCCATTAACACCAGTTTTAATGCTAGCATTTATCTATGAAAAGACTTTTTTTTTTTTTAAGCAAGCCACACAATAGAAGCTTAGTTAGTGCTAAGGGAACCATGGTGAGATACAAAGGAGAACAAAACTAAAGCAATGAAAATTAATCAAGAATGTAGACTTTGACATCTTTATATTTTTACAAGTAATATAACTTTATCAACTACTTTGGCCTTTAATCTTGTTGCAAATGCTCATCTGTTTCTTAATGTAATCTGTGAAAGTTACCCTTCAGTCTTTACCCCTGCCTTTACTATATTCTTTATCATTGACTTTTTTTTTAAACTAGGAAACAAAGACTTTTAAGTGAAATAATCTGTAACAAAAAATGACAAGCTTTTTATCTTTGATCCATGTCATTCTATTGCATATTTTATTATTACATATATAACTACTACTGCAGACCCTTAAAGCATTTGTACTTTTAAAAAATTAGTGGTTTCTATTATTAACTATTAGCCATCTTAGGGTGATTTGTAAGGGTAACACTGTCCATCTCAGCATTTTGTATTTTTATTGGCTTTCTTTTTTTTTTTTAAACTTTATATATACTTTTAGGTGCAAGTGCTTCTATCTGCAGTTATGCCTACATGCCAGAAGAGGGCATCAGACCTTATTATAGATGGTTGTCAGCCACCACAATGTGGTCACTGGGAACTGAACTCAGGACCTCTGGAAGAGCAGCCAGTGCTCTTAACCACTGTGCCATCTCTCCAACCCACTAGCATTTTGTATTTCTAAGGATTAAATAAGATAATGTTTGCTTAAAGACTGGTTTGGATATGACTTGCCTTCCTGGAAAGCTGGTCACTGAGTAACAGAGCTCAATGTTATAGCATTCAAAGGAATGGTATTCACATTTCTGATCATTTCAATAAAGCCCAGCACAACCCAGAGGAAATAAAGGCAAAAGACTTAAGGTTTGTTCTAAGGCTAAGGTTAAAAAAAAAAAAAAAAAAGTAATTACTATATTTTTTATAAAGTCCCTAAAACAGACTAAACAGATTGTATTTATATGTTTATGTGGTGATGCATGCCTTTAATCCCAGCACTCAGGAGGCATGAGGATCTCTGTGAGTTTGAGGTCATCCTGATCTACAGAGCAAGTTCCAGCACAGCCAGGGGCTATATATTAGAAAGGCAATGTCTCAAAAGCAAAGTGTGTGTGGGAAGAAAGCCATGAATTTGAGAGGGAACTGGGGGGAGGGGAGGGCATAAAGGAAAATTTGAAGGGAAAGGAAGACAAAAATTACATAATTTATATTTTAATTTAAAAAATTTTAAAACCACAACCAAGTCCCAGATTGCAGGCCACTATTCAAAGACAAGAGAATTACAAACAATAAATTTATTCAAAGCAATGTGTGGAGATATTTTGGGTATGCTCTAATAAATAAAGCTTGCTTAAAGATCAGAGGGCAGAGTTAACCACAGAGTTAGCCACAGAGGCCAGGCAGTGGTGGCACACACACACCTTTAATCCCAGCATTTGGGATCTCATGCCTCTGTTCCCAGTACTTGGTAAACACACAGGCCTTTAATCCGTCTCACAGGAAGGTTGAGACAGGAAGTGATATGGCTGGGCAGACAGAATCTCAGAATTCAATCTGAGGAGCATTCAGTTGGAGGCATTCCACCTGAGGATTGTGGAGACAGGATCTTCTCCTTTTGCCTGAGAAGTTGGCCGTGGCGCTCTCTAGATCTTTCTTCTTTTACTTCAGTATCTGGCTCTAGTTTTTTATTATAAGACTAATTAGGATTCATGCAACATGTTTCTCTGTGTAATGTTGGAATTAAAAGTGTACGCCACCCTTGGTAGGATAATGTTGCATTTTGAACTTTATTTATTTGCCTTGGTGTTTATCTGGAACTGGAACTATAGACAGTTGTGAGCTGCCATGTGGATGCTGGGAATCAAACCTGGATCTTCTGAAAGAGCAGATGGTGCTCTTAACCGCTGAGCCATCTCTCCAGCCCCGTTGCATTCTTAAAACACTTTTACAGCACTATTTCAAATTTTGTTTTGAAACATATATGTTTAATGATAGAAAATCATCTATCTCAATAAAAAGGAGCACTGTGTACTTATAACCACACATGAAAAAAAACCAAAATCATCTAGATCTCTCAATTCTTTATTTAATCTAGAGCACTAAGTATATGTATTTGACTTCCTCTCCTTTGCTACCAGAAGGTAATATTCCTTCAACTTATGGCTTCAAATGAATTTTATCATTGACTTTTTTTTTTTAAAGAAAAATAACTGCAAAAATAAATAAGTTGCAGATCATTTACTATACTGTACGTTTTGTTAGTCCTTTAATTTTAACCAAGGCACTACAGACTATTTCTAGCTGAAGAAACTTTAGGAGTCAGCTCAATTAGATGCTCAGGGCTTATAATTTACCAATCCTGTCATGTACTGATGTTCTAAAGACAACATTAACCTGTGGCTCTTCATTCATTTTGATGGTTCTTCTTCCTAAGCACAGATCAAGACCTGTCCAACAAAACTCTTTCATGTCCTCCTGCCCTTTGTCACATAAAGGTGTCAAGTATGTACTCAGAGAAACAACACATTTGTAGTGGTAACATGTTTAGTTATTAAAGCATTTGCTGACTTTCAACCAGCTTTATCTATTCAGTTGTACAAAACAGAAACACAGAATTTGAAAACTCTTCTCCTCTTATTACTTAGCCAACTCCAAAACCTTTCCATGTTTATTAATACAAATTTAAACTCAATTTCATTTTACTGTATGTATATTTCTACTTGTGTTTAAGATATTGTTTATATAATTGCTTTAAAATTATAATGTATAATTAAAAATACAAATTAATAATCATTTAACAAATTTATAGTTGTGTTAGTTAAATTTCTTAAATATGCAAAAATATATTTCAATTAGATAATTTTTAAACACTTCAGGAACCTATAAAATATAACATTTTAAACTATTTTAAAAACTTATTCAACTTTTCTATACAGTAACACAGGTCTGCTCCTAACAACACCAATCTACTTCAAGAAAATAACAAACATTAAAAACTCCATGTAGAGTTTACTTTCTTTGTTGCAAAAGTTAGTCATTAGACAAAAAATTGTTCTTGCCTCAACTGCCTGGCAGTATGCTATATATACTAGACATATAAGACCCATAAAAAAATGACCTCTAAACTTTGACAAATCAAGCCAAAATGGTCCTTCAAGTTCCTGCTCCACAGAGAAAACTGTCAAACATTCTTCAAAACACACAAAAAATGTTGACTGACAAACTATGCCAAAATAGGCAGAGCAGTCCTTCAAATTTCCTGCCTCACTAAAAAATATGCCAGAGACTCTAGGCATACAGGCTACAGATAAATGCCCCACCATTACAAAAAAATTTTAAGTGACTGTCCAAGCAGCCAGATGTCATCTCTGTCATTTCTAGATTTTAAAAGTTGCTTTTATTTCCTGTTTACTCAAGTAATATTATATCCTTCTGTGGTCTTCATTGTAGTTAAAATTAGCTTAAGTATAGTTTACTAGTTATTATAAAACTATATTAAATATGATACTTTAGACTCATAAAGATATGTGATAAAATATTTTTAATTTTGCTAAATACAAATAGACTAAATATTATAACTATATTTTTTGCTTAACAGCTGTTTTGTTATATATAATTTTACTGTATTAAAATTAAAACCTTCATTTTAATTAGACAAAAAAGAAAAAATGATGTGGGATGTCTCTGTGTATGCTGTGAAATAATCATTGGATAATAAACTGTTTTGGCCTATGGCAAGGCATCTTAGAAGCATTTAGGATATCTGAGCATAGATAAAGGAGAAGGGCGGAGTCATGAGAGGTGCGATCCAGATGCCGAAAAAGCCAAATATAAAGAAACACATAAGCCACAGGCCACGTGGCAGGACAGATTGGTAAAAATGAGCTAAGATGAGAGAGCTAACTGGCAATGAGCTCTAGCCATGGGTCAAACATCTAATTAATATATAAGCTCTGTGTGTTTCTGTGGAAATGTGGGTCTGTGGGTTTGGATCATGGTCCAGACAGGCCACAAACTTATTATTACACCTTCCTAATGTCACTGACACTATTCTTATGTAATGACCTACAGCTTAGGAGTGGTCAGTGTTGAGAAGCTTAGCACATACTCGGGGGGGGGGGACCACAATAACACTTTTGTTACCTCCCCCCCATATTTTTTATTTTTCTACTTTTGTTTTATAGTGTACATACTATGCCAACACCTAAGTGTGTATATTTGTTTACGCAGTATCAATCAATTTGGCTACTTTTCAAGAAGAACTAAAACAAGTTTTTTTGGTTTTTTTTTTTTTTTTTTTTTTTTTTTTAAAAAAAAAAAAAAGAAAAAGAAAAAGAAAAGAAAGAAAAGGTCTTACTGGAGCAAAGCTTCCAATGATAAGTCAAAACTCTGAATGGCTCCATGGTTAAAAACATTGGCTACTCTTCCAGAGCACTCAGGTTTGGTTCCTAGCACCTACATTAGGAAGTTCACAACTGCCTCTCAGTCCAGCTCCAAGGCATCTGCTATTGTTGGCCTCAGTAAGCAACTATGCATACATGTATAGACACAATCACATAAGTTAAAAAAAAAAATTAAACCAACACACACACACATTCAAGATAGCTCTGTGCTTTCACAATGAGGCTTATTACATGGAATTAAATACAAGATTTTAACATACATTATTTGAAATGACATTTAAAATTCTTTACATGGGACTAGCAAGATGGCTTAGAGGTAAAGGTGCCTGTCACCCAACCATATAAGTCTGCCTGAAGGAAAGAACCAATCTCACAGAGTTCTCTGATCTTTGTTTCAGACTGGCATGCTATTGCATCCAAATATCACTACCTCTCAAGAGTAAAAGTTCCTTTGTTTTACTATCATTTTAAAAAATATGTTGTATTAGAGCTGAGGAGATGGCTCATGGTTAACGAACTTGCCTCTCAAGTGTGAGTAATGAAGTTTGGATCCTCAGAATCAATGTGTCAGGTGGGTTTGGTGGACTGCCTACAATTCCAATTCGGAAGTCAAAAACAGTATACTTGAGCAAGTCCTAAAATGTCAGCACTCAGAAGTCTAAGGCAGTAAGATTTAGAGTTGACTACAGACTCAGTCTAAAAAAGCAAAACAATGTCCTGTTCAAGTTTTTAGTGCCATGCTATGTTATACAGTCCATTGTTTAGATGAAACATTAGTATATTCAAAAAGAAAAGAAATAAACACAAAAATCACACCATCATTTGTTGCCAAACATAAAAATAGAGAGAAATTTAAATCAGGAGTGGCATGTTCCTGCTCTTATCAAGGGGATGGACAGAAGACCTGGGTTCAGTTCCCAGCAACCTCATGGAAGCTCTTAACTGTCTATAACTCCAGTTTCAGGGGATTTAACACACACACACAAAAGTATACCTGCAGACAAAGCACCAATGAGCATAAAATATTTTTTAAATCTATAAATCAATTATTTCTGTTTAAGCAAGCTGTACAATAAACCTATTAAAGTATCTTAATTACTTCTGATACTCATTCTCTCCATCATTTTATTTTCTTCATTGGCAATTTCCACAGAAAATTTAGTCTTCCATTATCCATCCTCAAAAAACAAAACAAACAAAAAACAAGATACAAAGCAGCAGAAATGTATTCTTTAACAACAAGTCACTATAAAAAATCTAATATCCACAGGCAGGACCTAAGCTAAATTCTAGCTTCTCATGGAATTTGCTCAATTATTACTTTACACAGTCTGCTTAGAATAAACTGACTGTCTTACTAAACTGGAAGATGCTTAAAGATAACATATATACCATTAAATTTTAGAAAAGAAAGAAAGAAATGAAGAAGGAAGAACATGATTCCTCCTAGGTGTAGTGAAGGAGATTTACTGTGTAAAAAGGAAAAAGCATAGCCAGAGAGGGGCAAGGACATCTAGGGGAGTCCAGAGTGAACATAATCTTGAGCAGTGCAATGAAGGGGGGTAACACTAGGTAAACAAACGGCTGGATTATGTGGAGAAGGGAGGCCAACTTCTGGACTGGTTAAGTTTAGGGTAGGAAACAGGTATGCCAGCCATATTCTGTAACAGGTAGAAATCCAGGAATGCTGGGAGAACCTGGCAGCCAAGTCTGCTTTGATATTAGACACCTCAGTCATTTGTCCTAGGTTTGAGACCTAAAACCACGTTTATTTTCCTACAGCTAGCAACTATTATATACTTTGGTAGGTAAGTAATTGATACAAGTAAAAAAAAAAAAAATCCAAATTTGAAGCTTTTAATGGACTATAAAGTTGTCATAAACAGCCGGGAAAAAATTGTAGCTAAAAGCAAGAAAAATGTCCTGTTGACAGTTGTTTCCAAGAGTGAAGAAAGGCTGGTTGAAGAATGTGAAACTCAAAAATAAAACTGTACTGTTCAAACCAAGAACAAAATATCTTCGCAAAATGGAAGAGATACAATTTCAAGTGAATTTCCCAATGTTTCCATTAACAGCAGTGCAACAATTCTGGCTTCCTAAGAATGAAACTTTGAAGACTCAACATCTATTTATGCAAATACTACATTACTGCACTAAATATACTTGAAAGCTACATTTAGTCTAGCTTAATGGGTCTATAAGTTCCATTTGAAAAGAAAATCTAAGTTTTATAGCCTGATATAAAAGAGATATTTTGGTGATTTAATTTTTACATGCAAGTAAATGCTATTATATTTGTACTATGGCTAACTCTGGCTTTGCTGGATTGATTTTATAGAGCTCAGAAATTAATGGTTTAGAACATACTGAAAAAAAATAGGGAAGAGAAAGATGTACACCACAAATCTCATGGTACTGGATAAGGGCTGAGGTGTAGGTATTTATGGGTCTGGGTCATAAAGGCACCAATAGAAGCATGTACCAGTCTAACAGAAAGCTGCTGCAGGGTTGTCTGGGAAACTTGCCCACCCTACTTCCTCTTAGTGATGCACTGTCCTAGTGTCAGTACACCTGTAGGAGACTAGGAGACCCACTGGGTGTTCATCACTTAATCTAGTCAATACTTTCAAACTAGGGGTATATAAATCCAAGGTTTGAGAATGAAAGATTAGGACAATTTCTTGAAGACAAATCCCTGAGTTGCATGTATTCTTACACGAATGGCACTGGTATAACAGACACTCCAAGCAGATATGGTGGTGCATGCCTTTAATCCCAGAATTCAGGAGTCAAAGGCAGGTGGATCTCTTGAGTTCAAAGCCAGTTTGGCCTATACACCGAGTTCTAAAACAGCAAGGGCTTTGAAGAAAGACCCTGTGCTGGCTAGTATTATGTCAACTTACACAAGCTAGAATTATGAAAGGAGGGAGCCTCAATTACAAAATACCTCCCTAATATCCAGCTATAGAGCATTTTCTTAACTAGTGATTGATGGGGGAGGGTCAAGCCCATTATGGGTGGTGTCATCCCTGGGCTGGTGGTTCTGGGCTCTATAAGAAAGCAGACTGAGCAAGCCATGAAGAAGAAAGTACCCCTCCATGACCTCAGCATCTGCTTCAGTCCCCAGGCTCCTTCCCTGTTTGAATTCTTGTCCTGATTTTCTTCAATGATGAACAGAGATATGGAAATATAAGTCAAATAAATATTTCCCCCCAAGTTGCTTTGGTTATGGTTTTATCACAGCAACAGAAACCTAGAGACAGACCCTGTGTCCAAAAAGCAAAATCAAACAAAAGACCACCTGAAAAATTTTCAGAAAGCATAACTTACCTGCTTTTTTTCTTGTGAATCATCTTAGACATTACACTCACAGAAATAGCAAGTCTACCTCAGAAGAACCATTTTTAGTAACTTTACACAAGTAGCTATATTTGCTACATTTCCCAAGCACCACTTTGTGCATTCTTTACAGTCTTAAAGATATTTCTAATCTTCTCTATTACAAGTAAAAGCCATAAGATCAACAGCTTTCAATTATTTCATTGTTTCTTTATTATTCTAATATCATACAGTACAATATCCAAACACGAATACAAAAGTTCTGTCCATTGACACTTTTATTTAAAATATTGGTTAGATATTTTTAACTTGTCTAGATTATGAAAACAGGAATGCATGGTGTTAATTCAGAGGCAACATACTAATGTGTATGTGGACATGAACAAGCAGCTGGTGCTGCTATACCTATATAGATGTGTGAAAATTTTTTTCAAATTTAAAAGCTAAAATCTATGGGAGAGATTTATCTGCCATTCTGTGTTGCGATTACATCAAGACAAATGGTTCCTAGTCATTTCTTCTATCAGTTAGAAGACAGAGGCTATCCAATTCAAGTCTGTTTGTTCTTTGTACCCTATAGAGATACCAGACTGATCGAATGACATTTAGTAAAATGCTCTGATGAACAAAACCCATAAAAATTGCAAATGCAAGTGAAACAAATGTGTGTAAATTATTACACCTGTGGAGGAAAAGTATCCCAATAATGAGATGATCCCTGCAGGCCATTGCAGCAATACTGTTATCAAAGCAGCTTAGTATAAGGCAAGTCTGAAGACAACTTGCCAGATAGGTAAGAAACAAGAATGCAAGGCAGACTACAGGACAGCAAACCAGATTAAACTTTTTAGAGATTATACATTTCAGATTTACCACCAAAATATCTGCCTCTTAGTTTTCATAACTCCACTTGGAGCAAGACAAGTTCTTCAACCAAAAGGTTTCTTCCTAAAGCAGACATGAATTCAAGAGACTTCATGGAAGAGTGGGACAGGAAGAATCTAAGAGTGAGATTGGGAGGGGGGCTATGAAATGGTGTTGTCTAGACCTTGACATGGCTACTGCACTCACAACTTGGTGCAGCTATGGTTGCCCACACAAGGTCAAGGCAACAAGATCAGACAAACATTCCAACAGGAAGCACTAGCAGGACTCAATGTTAAAATCATAAAATACCAAGTATATAGAAAACAGAGCCTAAATGTTTAAAAGACAGAACTACAAAAATATCAATGATTACCATCTTGAACAGATGGTGGTTTCACACTTAAAAGACATTTTTTTTTTTTTAAATTGAGCATGAAAAAGGTTACCACACTTACACTGTCCCTTTCACTATTAGAGGACAGGGTGGGGGTAGTGAAGAAAGGAACAACAAACAGTCTCTACCCTCATCTCATCTGCAAAGCCCCACTTTCAAATGCCAGCCTCTTGTGATGTCTTTTCTTTTGGGGTGGGGGGAGAAAGTAAAATACATTCAATGAAAAGAACTAAAAAGAAAATGACAGAAACAAAGGTTTCTGTGTTGCAGGTGTCTACCTATTAAAAAGATAGAAAATAGAAATAATTCCTACTTAATAGACAATGTAAAACTGATACAGAAACTGTTAATAGCAGCAGTTCTCAAGGTCTGTCTCAGAACTTGTATACTCTTGAAGATCTTGGAAATCCTGTTGACTAGGTTCTATCCCTACTGTTTTTGGAGACAGGGTTTTTCTGTGTAGCCCTGGCTGTTCCTAAACTCACTTAGTAGACCAGGCTGGCCTGCCTCTGCCTCCTGAGTACTGGCGTTAAAGGCATGTATGTAAACCACCATGCCTAGCCACAGGAGGGATTTTCTAAGAGATCTATCCCAGTTGCCTTCTAGTCTCGAAAAGTGATCTCCCAATGATATGTGTATGACCACCGCACCACTGTGATGTCACCTGGCCTTCCCCAGAGTCCAGCAAAAAGCCTGTGCTATAAGCCCCCAGTATGTGCTGAACTGTCAGCTAACAAACTTCTCTTATAATACAGACATTGTTTGGTATTTCATTATAGGAAAATGAGCTAAAATAAAGCCCTTTGATATTGTTTTACAAATGGGCTATTTCTTTTTGCATTAAATAAGCTGCAGTATGTTGTTTTCATTGATGTATAATAAAAGGATTAAAAAAAAAATGGAGCACTTTGTGACCTAGACAGGAACTCCCTCAAGTGTCCTCAAGCTATATTTACTGACTCCCTAAGTGAGGGTTTTAAACAATTCCCTATTCTACTTCTGGTTTAGCAAAGAAAATCATAGTAAAAAACACACAGAACAATCTAGGTGTAATCTTTGTGATGACAGTCTGCACATGGTGAAACAGGCTAACTTTTATTATTTATCTACTCAATTTCTCTTTTAATGACTAAGAAGAGCTAGATGTAAAATTACTTCAAATATAAGTCAATATAAATGCTAAAAAAAAAAAAAGCTAAACTGAGCAAATAACAACACTGGCATTTAAGTAGCCCTTGGAAACCAGAAACCTTATCCCAATTCTAATCTACAACTTTAATTACTTCTTGTGGGTAAATGGAAAGACCAAGAAAATAAAGGGAGGGTGAGAAACACTGAAAACAGCATTAAGATAATTTAGGTGTGGGCTAAAGAGATGGCTCAGCAGTTAAGAGCACTGCTCTTCCAGAGGTTCTGAGTTCAATTCCCAGTAACAGCATGGTGGGTCACAACCATCTATAATGATATCTGGTACCATCTTCTGGTGTGCAGGCAGAACATTGTGTACATAATAAATAAATCTTTTTTTTTTTTTTTTAAAGATAACTTAGGCCTAATTCATCCAGTGCAGGTGAAGACATCTAATTATTCTCTTTTGGAAAAGAATTAAGAAATTAGTTACCCAAATAATTTTCTGATTAAGAGTCTAATCACAATGAAATGAAGACTTAGGCTTTGAGGTGTAAGAGGTGGGACCCAGAAAGTAAAAATGATTGAGTAGTTTCTGTTCTTTTTCAAAAGTTAGACATTATCAAAAAAGAGTCATTTCTTAAAAAACATGTATGTATTTGTTATGTCGGCATATTTTGTCTTTGTACCATGTCCTGTAGTGTAGTCCAGAAAGGCATCAGATCACCTGAAACTGACATTAATAGATGGTTATGAGCTGCCATGTGGAGGGTTAGAACCAAATCCTAGTCCTCTGCAAGTGTTCTTAATTGCTGAGCTATCTCTTATTATAACAGACCTCTTTAACTTAGCATTTAGAGTAACTCTGTCCAAATTAGCTGGATGTATAGTTAATCTTGGAGTTTCAGTGACCTTTGAAAGAACAGTCATGTTCAGTTCAGTCACTGTGGCTACACTGTCCCTATTGGTGTCCTGTGCAACCATAAGATCCTTGACATTCTTAAAACACCCTCAGTCATTAATTAAAACTTCTGGATAGTTTCAGGTAATAGTATCTCTACAAAGAGCTGATAATTGTCAGTCTCAAAGCAACTTACAGTTTGGGCATTAGTGATACAATAAAATATATTGTATCAAATAAAACATATGGTGTGTTTCCAAGACTGAAAACCATTTCAGTTACTTTAGTTTTCAAGTTGACCACTGCTCTGAGAACATGATTATGCATCTCCAATAAAAACAAACATTCACATACATTATGCTAATAATAACTAGTTCTAACATTGTTTCTCTAATTTTATTTCATCTTTCTATATTCATGCATACATACTTGAGGTGGTATGTACATATGCAGGTCCAACATTAGTGTCAGAATGCTATCTGTCCTTAGATATGACTTTATCTCTTGTATTAGTTATGTCTTGTTGTCAGAATAGAACACTGAGAACACTACTTTTCCTTAATTCCCCTTTGCATACATAAATGCACTCAAATGCTTACTTTTCAATGGACAATAATTTTCGTCAAAGGGGAGGGATAAAAGTAAAAGTAAAGAAGATGGAGGAAATCTGACAGTGTACTTTTTTTCTCAAAATAAGTTACTTCACATAATTTTTTAAATTAGACTCCAAAATTAACATTTTATACTTTAAGAATGCCAATAGCCCCTGTGCCATCTAATTCCCATGCCACACTGATTAACCATTCTCATGATCTGTAAATGAGGAACTTCACTGGAGTATATGACCAGTAAAGTTTATCCTAGATTAAGATCAGAAGCACTGTAAGTAAACAACCAAGTCCAGCTCAGAAATGCTGTAATGACCAAATGAGAACATAAGCAAAAGCTAAAAAATGATAACACGGTGGAAAGACTGCACTCAATAAGCTGGTTGCCTCCACCTTACTATGTTCCTTTCTGTGGCTAGAAATCAGGTACTGGCAACTGATTAAAAGGTTATTATTTTTTTAAGGGCCGATCTACATGCTAAAACTTAACAAAACAAGTCTTATATCTAAGGGCAAACAAAAAGCAAGAGAGTGCTCCTTTAGACACACTTTAATTTTACAGCCTCGACAATCATAAATAAATCTCAAATCTGTGCTGGTTAAAAGGCCACACCTCTAGGTCAAGGTGATACAATTGCTCTCCACTACATCTTTCCCTCTCTACTGTGTTAAAGACCAGGGCACATCTTTCTCATCAATATTATTATGACATATGTCATCCATGTTCACCACTCCACCACTTTTGTACTACAGCACAAGCCTGACTACTCATCTTAAGACAAATGATAAAATGTCAAGACACCACCAGGCTCCTTCCCACCTTTCTAGTCTTATCTGTTGAAATTACCCTATGCCCAATTACCCTATGCCCCAGACTACATAAGTTCTCATGCTCCAACCACAACTCGGTTGGTTGTCTCTCAATTGTCACACACCTGCCATAACAAGCCCACTTAAAATATTCTCTCACTGTGGAGGCTCAAACACCCTCTGTTTGCAAAGTTTGCTCTGACACTAGAATTTTCTTTGACAATTCAAAGACTTTACTTCAAACTTTATTCATGAACTGAAGCAATGTTCTGGCTTTTCTAGCTAGCTCTAGGCCAGGTATGAAATCCAAGAAAGGGATGGGCTTTACCATATTGACGTTACTCTCAGTGGCTACCAGCAGAGTACAATTTTGAAATTATAAGCTTACTGTTGCTCTTATTCATATCAGCAATTTAAAAAACTATAACTAGGAACAAGTATTTTAGGGTCTGACATGATGGAGGACAACCTTAATTCCAGCCCTTAAAAGGAAGAGACAGGAGGATCTCTGTGAGTTCAGGGCCATCGTGGTTTGTATAAGGAGTTCCAGGACAGCCAGGGTTACACAGAGACCCTGCTTCAAAAATGAAAAACAAAAAAACCAAAAAAAAAAAATCAAGAATTTCTAAAAATATTCTGAGATTTTAAAAATTCCAAGTATATCATAAAGATATTATATAATGCTGAGAATAATGCCAATGTTTATATAGAAGTAATGTTAGACCAGGTTTATGTTTTAAAAACTAACAGAATCTCAAAATTTACGATAATTGTGATGAAAACTTCAATGATAAGAATGTTAGCTCTGGATGTGTTCTCATTCACAACAGTTAAAAAGCAAACCAAAAAGTCTTTCAGTTAGTGGTAAAACATTTTGAAGTTTTTCTTTTGGTAAGCTATGTCTAATCATGGCTGAATAAAAACAGAATTATCTAACTGACATAACATTTTCTTTAAAAATAAACAGACTTAAAGAAATGATTTCCTATCTCCAAATGATTTAAACCATTTATCAAAATGCAACAAGGCTGTGCAAATTTACCTCAACAAACCATCAACAGGATTGACATTGTAGCTTATATAATCTATTGCTATTATTTACAGAACCCTATAAATATACTTGTTAAGTAAATACAGAAATTAAAAAAAATGTTGATTTGTATAAAGTAAGACAATTTCCATCGGTAAAAAGAAAAGTTACACTGTAGCATTTGGTATAAAAGCAAGAGCACTAATTTGACTCCTTCAAAAAATGCTACATGTGCTTTTTTTGTTAACTTCCAAGTATAACTCACTGTATTTAGCACCTCCTGTACTTTCCAGTATATTAGATAATTGCATACTATGTTAAAAACAAAATAAAGGAAAACATTCCTGCCACCCACCTGTTTATAAAAAACTGAAAATATTAAACATATACATGAGGGTAGCTTATAAAGGTTAGAATGACTAGTCTAAAGAACACTGCATTTCTTTTCTTAATTTAAAAAAAAATAAGATTTGCTTTTAAACTGTTGTGAATGAGAACACAAGCAAAGATAACCTTATCGTTGAAGTTTCCATCAGATTTATTGTAAATTTTGAGATTCTATTTTTTTTTTTTTATTTGCTTTGAAGGATAGCAGCAAAAGAAGGAAAAGATGTAGAGGCACTGGCCAGGGCAAAAAGAGACAGTACTGTGGCCAGGTACACAGTGGTGGTCCACATCTTTAATTCTAGCTCTCCAGAGGCAGAGCCAGTCAGATCTAGATCTCTGTTAAAGGCTAGCCTGGTCAGACAAGACAACACAGAAAAACAAAAGAGAGAGAATGTGTGTGTGTGTGTGTGTGTGTGTGTGTGTGAGAAAGAGAGAGAGAGAGAGAGAGAGAGAGAGAGAGAGAGAGAGAGCGAGCTGCTAAATAATGCTTTGGAGATCCATTGAGTACCTCAGTGGTTGTGAGCCCTGCCCCACATTAATCAGGGAACCTCCCTCCCATCCCCAACTTCTAGTCTACTACTTGTACTGAGCCTCAGAAAAAATTGTTTGAACAAAAATATCCATGACCTTAAAGTCTGAGAATCATTAAGAAAGATTAGCTGATAATGGCAATGTTTGATTCTCAACACTTATACAAATATAAGCAGTAATAGTGAATATGGAACAGGCTTTATAAAGTGGTAAAACAGGCTGAGAACGTTACTCAGTGGTAGAGTACTTGCCTAGCATGTACAAGGTCTTGAGTTCAGTTCAATTCCCAGCACCATGGAAGAATGGAAGGAAAGAAGGAATGAAGGGAGAGAGGGAGGGAAATAGTAACAAAGTACAAAGAATAAGAGAAATGGAGATTAGTACGATCAAAGTACATTATGTATATATATGAAAATACCAACATGCAATCCATTATTTTGTACAAATAATATAAACTAATAAAATTTTATTAAGAAAAAAATTAACAGGTAGACTGATGCATAAAATTGTTCTGCCTTAACAGTTAAGTTTGCCATTTTGTTTCTGGTCATCTGTGTTGGGTGACAAAAGGGTCTGCAGTCAAGCTTTTCCAACAGCTTGGGTTAGCAGACAGCAGATGGCTGTCCTTGACCTCACAGAGACCACCAGCCTCTGCATCCCAAGTGCTGAGATTAAAGGTGTGTGTGTGCCACCTGGTGACACTCCAGATTCTTAATCTTTATTTCTTCCCATGCTTCCAATTCAAAAACAATTAGTGTCATAAAAATTCAGAAATTGGTATTTGTAATAAAAAGTAATTTCTCAATAAATAAATCAGGTCATCTACAAATTAACCATCATGATGTTTTGTTTTCTCTGAGAATGAACAAGATAGAATAGAACCAAAAGCTCATGACAAAGATAACTAACTTCAACCAGTTTATACCACAATGGAAATAGTGAAAGAAAAACACCACAATAATCCTATATACTGCATACACAGTAGGAAACCATTGCTTTTCCTATTTGCAAGATTTCACATAATTCAAAACTGTATTTCTTAATGTTTATTGTTTTGCAAGATAATGTAATTGAATTTCTCCACATTAAGACTCAATTTCAAATAATCAGGATCAGAACAAAACCAATACTCTCCATTTGTATGTTAAAAAGTGTAGTATTACTGATAAAAACAGTATATTCCATTTGATAAAAACAAAAACCAACATCAACAATAATTTGAACTTTGTTAAGTGACATTTAGTCCATAACTGAACCCCCTCTGGAAGGCTGAGAAACAAAAATGGCAGCTGGTTCCAAACACAGGAAGACAGAAGCTGCTATGCACACACTCTTCAAATTATGTAACCAACCTATTTAAGATACATGAATCATGATTCTAGTTCCTTTCCCAATCCCTACAGTGTAAATCTATTCCTATAATATATGCTAATAAAGTACAGGTGCCAACAAAAACAGTGAAGTGACAGTATAGAAATGATCTACATAAAGCTAGACTTCATTATCTTGTTTTTGGACTAAGAGACAAACCAGAATAAGTTCCAGTGGTTTATTTCCTCAAAATAGATCCAATGAGAACAAAATATGTCCTTAGTTAGATAACTGATTTTCTCCAAAGAAAACACTATATAAAACAGGCAAAATAGCATAAGACCCTCTACAAGATCTCAAAATGCCCATTCTCCTAAAACATATTTTTAAAACAAATGAGTTATATGCCTTAATCTTTTTCATGCTTCAAATATTTTCAAAGTAAGATATAAATAAAACATTTATAATGGATTTGTGGAAATCTTTCTATTTCATCAAAAAAATATCAGTATTTCATAATATTCCTCATAACCTATATGAATGCTATTGCTAACCTTTATATCATTAAAATCACTACCAAACACACAATATGGAAAGGAATTATATGTATTTTTTATACTTAACACTTTTTGATTATAAAATTTATTGTATTAAACTGAAAGAAAATTTAATTTATCTCTAGCAAAAAATTTCAAAATACTTGAGCTTTTTAAAGTGAATGATTTCTATTCTTCTTTCTAAGCAACACCCAATGATGGCTTGGACCAGCTGATGGCTTGCCTTAAATCTTCAAACAACCTTTAGTACAGTGGTTTTCAACCTGCTCTAAAGTGAGTCATGACCCCTTTGGGAGTCTAATAACTTTTTCACAGGGTCCACCTAAGACCACTGGAAAACCCAGACATTTATATTATGATTTATAACATTAGCAAAATTATAATTATAAAGTAGCTACAAAAGCAATTTTATGTTTGGGGATCACTACAATATGAGGAGCTGTATTAAAAAGTTGCTGCATCAGGAAGATTGAGAACCACTGCTTTACGGGCTGGAGAGATGGCTCAGCGGTTAAGAGAACCACTGCTTTACAGCCAAGCTTTTATCCATTAGGAGATCTTACAATTTTAAGCCCTTAGGATCAGCAGTGGCTTAAAAAGTGTATTTTAGAAAACTATGTATTTTTTCATAAAAAGCAAATAGCATCATACCTAGTGGCATGACTGAAATTCCAGCTACCTGGGAATCAAAAGGCAGGAGGATTGCCTGAAGTAAAAAATTTGAGGCTAGCTTGAACAGAGAAAGAGACCTTGTATTTCATGTCCTAGTATCAAAAATTATGTTTTAGAACAGAATAAACAAATCTAAATAATATCCAATGAAGTTTAAGAAATAATTAGACTAAACTCACAGGATTATGCTTCCAGACTATACTTTTAACATAAAGAAGAGTTCACATTTTGTAGAAAATAACTTAGGAATTAACTTAAATATATATATATACACAACTTAAAAGTTAACAAGGATGGTTTGTTTTAACATATACATCACATTTCAGTTGAAGAACACAGGAAAAGCACAGACACTTTACCTGCTTCCTGTGAATTTAACACTTCTAAGGCATGCATCATGGCACTTGCGAAGACATTGGCATCTTCTTTGCTGCCAAAGTTGAGACCATACACCTGTCTAGCATCCCGCCATTGGTGGAAAGTCTGTGTAGCTTGATTGTACTTCAGCCCTTTAGGAATGGCACAATTTATCACGACCTAAAAGACAATAATTCATTATAAAGGCAGGCTGGTAACTGGGAAAATAACAGAAGCCAATACAATCACTGACTGGGTTCCTAGCAGACTTTGTCAAAACTATTTGGAATAGCTAACTAGGGTAAAACCAAGTCTACAGAAAGAGTCTACAGAGTCTGATGGAACTTCGGCTACTCAGGATTACAAAAGGCCTGCTCTGAAATAGTAAATAAGCAAAAGCAAAGCAATGCACCTCATTAAATATTTTGTTAAAAAAACTACAAATACAAAAGTAAAACATTAACTGTTAAGGGCCCTCGATCCTCCCATCCTGAGATGATCTCTAGCACTACAAATTAGTTTTATAGGATTTAAGAAAAAGAGAGTTACAGAATCCATGTCCAGAGATTTATCTGTCCTCTTTCCTCAGATTCACACTTGAGAGATACTCTGGTGGATGTGCAACTGTGCTTTGTTCATTTTCATTGCTTTACGTAATACTCCTTTGTATAAACTATCATTCTGCCCATTGTTGCATTAACATTTTTATTGCTCACAATTTGTGGCTACTACAAACAACTGAACATTATATTAAACATCTGGTATATACAGCACATATTTTTACTGAACATGCATCCACGAGTAGGATTAGTACAGGTCATATGTACATTTAACTTTACTACAAAACTCCACATAGCTTGTTTATTCCCACATAGCTTTCTAAGTGTGACCCATCATTTACTCTTCTAGAGCAGTATATGAAAGTGTTATGACTCCATATACTGTGCAGTATTACTGCTGAGAATATTGGTCTTTATAGCAATTTTGGTGGGTTTAAATGTGTATCTTTTGTTTTAGTGTATACTACATTATTTTGATCACTAATGAAGTCTAGTACTATTTCAAATTCTGGGGAAAAACATTATCCTATTGTATGTGCATAATGGGGTTCAGAGAAAGCCATGCATGTCATGAAACATGTAGAGGTCAAATGACAACTTTGTTACATTGGTTCTCTTTCCTTCTTTAGGTACATTTTAGTAACAAAAGTTAAAGTGCCAGGCTGCATAGCAAGTGCCTTTACCCAGTAAGTTATACGTAGGCTTCCTTTTTGTGTTTTCTTTGCTCCAAAATACTTCTTCTGTGAATTCCTGCTTACATTCATTAAAAAACTTTTGGTCCATTTCTCTTTTCTTTACATATTATGCCAAAGGGAAGGTATTTATATGACAAATATAACATTCCATTAACTTGCCTATTCACTCTTAGTGATATTCACTTTCTTTTATTTCAAATTAATAAATGTTTTTTAATGTTTTTGTGTTCTGCTTAAGAAAGCTCTCTAAGTAATGAAAATACTACCTTATTTTGTCCTATGGAAGCTTTATTATGGTTACTATTAACATCTGGGCATACAGTATGCTTTCACAGTTAATCATTCACTAAGTTGTTACCATTAAGTGAGAATATATATACTTATTTGATTTTTTTTCAGCTTTGTTTGTTTATTTGAGACAGGGTCTCTCTATTATGAAGCCTTGGTTGTCCTATAATCTGCTATGTAGACCAGGTTGGTCTTGAACTTATAGAGATCTACTTACCTCCCAAGTGCTGGAACCACAGTAGGCCACATTTCTTATTTTTATGTATGTATGTATGCATGTATGTATGTATGTATGTATGTATGTATGTATTTATTTATTTGCCTTGGTGTTTTGCCTGGAACTGGAACTACAGACAGTTGTTAGCTGCCATGTGGGTGCTGGGAATCGAACCCGGGTCCTCTGGAAGAGCAGATGGTGCTCTTAACCGCTAAGCCATCTCTCCAGCTCCCATTTCTTATTTTTAAAGACCAGTTAAAATATTGTCCTTCCTCAAAGGTTAGATGATTCAAAGAATTAATTCCTGTTTTTTATTTATTTGTTTTGAAAACAGGATCTCACTATACAGCAACTGCTGGCCTGGATCTCACAGAGATTTGCCTGCTTCTGTCTCCCAAGTGGTGGTATTAAAGAAGCCTAGCATATTTGCCTCCACATGTGATTCAGACATACATGCAGGCAAAACATCCATATATGTAAGGAAAAAAGAAATGTCCAACAATTTTCAAAGTTTTTAGTTGTTTTCTTTCTTTTCTTCAAGGGAGGGTTTCCCTGTATAGCTGTGGATGTCCTGGAACTTACTCTATAGACCAGGCTGACCTTGAACTCAGAGATCTGCCTGTCTCTGCCACTTGAGTGCTGGGATTAAAGGCATCAGCCACCAACCCCCAGCTATTTCTTATCTTTTAGTTTTCATTTTGTTCATCATGAACAGTATCAACTTAGCTCAAACCCAGTGGTTCTCAACTTGTGAGCCATGACCCCATGGGGGGTGTCAAATGATCCTTTCACAGAGGTCACATATCAGATATTTATATGATTCATAACAGGAGCAATATTACAATTAGAAAATAGAATGAAAATAATTTTATTGTTGAGGTCACCACAACATAAGTAACTGTTTTAAAGAGCCACAGCATTAAGAAGGTTGAGAATCACTGGTCTAACCTAAGGGATCACTCTGCTGGAGGATAGAGGAAGAGAGATAGCAGATAGTATAGCTGAACAATAGGCAGCCATGAGTGGAGTTCTGGGTAGAGAAACTGAGACTAGAGGCTGTGTAAGGCAGAGAAACTGGAGCAGAGGATAAGGAGAGGCTAGGGATGAGGAAGGGGCCACAAACCAAAGATAAGAGGTGAGCTAATTTCTGTGGACTAACCCAGCACTATGAAATTTTCTCATCAGAGAAGCACTGCATTTTTGATCTGGTGTCCTAAGAGTTTCACTGCAATGGATGTTAGGCAATCACTTATGTAAGGGTAGCAAACTGCAGTTTCTATTTCCCAGGGAAACTCCTAAATCTCCTCAGACCAAAAAAAAAAAGCATTTTCTCTTTGTCCTCTTCTTATGGTATGCAGGCTCTCTGAGTCCCAATTTTGTGCAGAAGTTTCAATGCCTGTTCGCTACACACATGCATGACAACTATAAATTCCAAGCTATTAACACCTGACAAAACAACTTCAAATTGAGGGTTACTGTAGCATCCATTTACATCTTACCAGAAAATCATGGATCAAACTTTCATTTAACAAGAAGTCACAGGACACCAGATAGAAATTAGCTATATTTTCTCTGAAGCAAGATGGTTTTAAACATTAATTAGATTACATCTTTGGAAAACACTTTTCCAAAGGTACTTAGTAAATCTACAATCCATAAAAATCCTTGCTGTTAGTATACAATGAACACCAAGAGTCCTGACCTACCTTTCCCTCTGCCTACAGGTCCTGATCAGAATCTGATAGGAACCAAGACATCACATAACCCAGTTACTTTCTTGAAAATTTGGAATTGGGAATTACCAAAAGCTCAGTCACCTTAGGTATGAACTGGAAAGAAAAGCCCAATTATTCTAGAATTACTAATGCCTACCATTTATGAATTTAAAATGCTTTCTGAAACCATTTATATACTCAAATCCTTTCTCTAGCCTCATAAAATAAGTAAATAAGTGAGTTCCATAAGCATACAATGTGTTCTTTACATTGTAATTCATCTTTGACAATTCTGAATTTAAATGATAAAAAATGGTCATTTGGAAAGCCAAGTAAGACAATCTAATGAAGACAAAAACAAACAAACAAAACCATCCATCTGTTCAGTGAGGCTCAATGGATATTAGTTCAATCTTCAGATCCTCAAAGCAGCAAGAGAAGCCAGACTCCCAGGAGCTGTGCTCTAACATCCACATGTGTGCACAAACACAAATTATAAAGGATTTTAGCGGACCCTTACCTGATGATCTTGAATCTTTCTGCCCACCACTCTGAATGTGTTGTTGCCTGTATGGTGATATATATGTACTCTGCTGAACCCAGTTGAGCCACCAGCTGGTACCCACTTCTTATTGGCATCATCATAAACCATTACAGCAGCTCTTGCCTGACAGATACTCTGTTCACTGTAAAGAAAATAAAATAAAAAAATGAAAATTCAAATGAGATATTTAAAATATGTGAGGTATGCCACAACCTGGCACTCAATCAACAATGAACAGTGGCTCTAACCCCTATGGATGGAATCTAATAAAAAACAAAACAAAAGCAGAACCCAATTCTAAGTATCAGCACCCAGACTGGGCAGCTCACAACCAGTAATTCCAGCCAGGAGACCCAATCCTCTGGTTTCCATAGGCACTTGTGTACATACACACACCACTAAAGATAAAAAAGACTAAGATGATTTCTAAGGATCTTGCTAGATTTAAAATCCCTTTTACAGATAAATACTAAAAAAGGAAAAGACCAGAATTTTTGGTTCCTAACTATCCCAATTACTTTATTATGTATACAATATACAGAGGAAGGTACTAGATGTCATCATAGACGGCTGTGAGCCACAATGTGGTTGCTGGGAATTGAACTCAGGTCCTCTGGAAGAACAGTCAGTGCTCTTAACCTCTAAGCCATCTCTCCAGCCCCCCAATTACCTTTTACTAAGTGATACTGAGACACAAAAAGAGAGACAAGGCCAATTTCTTACTACACATTATATTCACCTTTCAAATTTTTTAATGTTCTTGGGGGGGAAACCTGATTACATGCCACCTTACTCTGTCACACTTCTTTTTCAATATCATACATCAAAAGAGAACATAAAATCAGGCACTGTTGACTACTAACCCAATTAAACTAACAACCTCTAGGGCAGTGGTTCTCAACCTGTGTGTCACAGCCCCTTTGGATAGTCACATATCAGATATCCTGCAAAACAGTAGCAAAGTTAGTTATAAAGTAGAAATGAATGACGTTATGGTTGGGGGTCTCCACAACATGAGGAGCTGTATTAAGGGACCATAGTATTAGGAAGGTTGAGAACCACTGCTCTAGAGGAATAAGCCTACTTTTGAGTGATCAATATAGCTGCTCCCAAATAGTTCATGCACTTCCCATCTCATTTGTAATAAAAATATTTGTTCAGTCTACCAATTTCTGCTTCAAGTGATCTCAAACAAGACACAGGTTTGTTTTTCCCCAAACACCCTCAGAAATAGTTACCCACACTCATGCTTCTCTCCACCTATCCAAGAGGGACAATGAACAGAGCATGCAGGAGGGGGTTTGTGTGTGCATCAACAAGACAGATCACAGGACCTACAGAAGTCACTTCACTGAATAATAAATCTGCTTCAGAGAAATCAGTTATAATTTTCCATTAGGGAAATTCTATGAAACCTAAGCTGTAAAGAGCAATGAGGTGTAAGTCCTCTGGTGCTATGTCAATTTCTATGCTGCCTAGAAATTTCCTGGGACTAGAAATAAGTCAATGACTAAAGCCTGAATTTTTTTTTATAAGAGCATTATCTGAAGGTATCTGCCAGTACAGAGGATGAAAACTCATTACTCACAAGAGAAACACTAAGTGACAACCTTCTTCTAAGTATAGCAAAGGTGATTGAAATAAGCAAAAGTTAGTGCTTCCTACAGTTTACAACTGCAGAAACAAATTTACTATAAAAAAAGATAAACTTGTGAATTAAAGTTCACAAAAGTAAAGCTTTTAGAGTTCAAAAGTTAGTACTGGTCAGGCTCAGTGGAAGAAGCCTTTAATCTTGGCACTTGAGAGGCATAGGTAGGTGGACTTCTGTGAGTTTAAGGCCAGCCAAGGCTATAATATAAACAAAATTCTATCTTTAGGATAAACAAACAAATAAATGACATTTCAAGAGGCCACTCAGGCCTGATGGCTTGAATTAGATGCAACAGTACACACGTGTAACTCTAGCCATCTCACAGGAGACAGAGACTAAAACGGGACACTCACAAAGACTCATAGACCAGCTAGCATTTATCTACCAACTCTGGCCACACACATTAAGCTAATGGTAATCAAGTGTTTTCTCTTGTTTATTTCATGGACTTACAAATCTAAAAAACACATTGGGTGAATCAATACAGAACAAGATGTTAATATTTTGGTCTATAAGCAATTTGGGTAGATTAAAAAAAAAAACTGTAGAGGGAAGACAGTTTCCTTTCTTGAAACACAAAAATAGGAATAAAAAAGATGGAGAGATGGCTCAGCAGCTGAGGACAGCTGCTCTTCCAGAGAACCCAGGGTTCAATTAATTCCCAGCACCCACATGGTTGCTCACAACTGTCTGTAAATACAGTCTTAGGAAATCCAGCCTTTGCAGGTCCCCAGCACATGTGGCACACAGGCAAAATACTCTATATACAGGCAAAACACATACACACATTACAAAAAAACAAAACTTTAAATGATCAAATATGTAGTAAGTTTAGTTTTCTAGATATTTCTATTTTCTCCTTCTATTTTATTTTAGTCCAATAAAATCATCAAAGATCTGCTTTAAAATAAGATAGCTCTGTAAAGTACAGAAGGGCACATCTGTAATGCTAACACCCAGGAGGATCAGGGCAGGAAGATCCAAAATTTAAAGTCAGCCTGGTTATAAAGAAAAAACTCTTAGCTAATTATGTCTGTTCTCAGCCACATAGAAAGCATTGCTGGTATATATCCAAGAACAGAGCATTGCATCTTTTATATGCACTATGACAAGTCTCAAAATAAAAACTTGTCAAAATCTTCACATTTCTGAATCAGTGAAACAATTATGAAAAAGAGTAAATAAGTAAACTACTAAATGGTCGTTTTGTGAAGATTAGATACTAAATTAGCCATAAACAAAACCAGCATTCTTATGATGCAGTGTAATTAGTGTACAGAGTTGATTATACTTCATGTTCCTAATGTTAATTTTGTTATTTTCCAATGATACAGCATTAAAAGGCTAAGGAATGCTGGTTTACCCTCACCCCCACTACACACACACACACACACACACACACAGAATAAAGAAACACATTATTAATTTATGTGTAATTTTGCAACTTGGTCAGTTATTTCTGAATATATATTCCTGAACAAGCAGGTATATATAATGGTAGAGAATTTTCATCAAAAATAGGCACCAGTAAATAGATGTTTATATTTAAGGGGGGAAAAACCCTTATCTTGTATATACTATTTAGGATAATACAGTAAAGCATTTTCTAAAGAACAGCAATTCCTTTTCAAAGACACTGTCTAATTATTTGTTAAAGCATAAATACCCCAGTGCCTCACACACAGTAGGTACTCTTTATACGCTATTCAGTAAATAATCACACCTGACAAAAATCTGACTTATGAAAAACCTGAATCAAATAATTTTCCTTTTGTTAAGTCTTCCTAGGGTCCCCAAAGCAACCATTAATTACTTCCTTTTTTACATTCTCCTAGTTGAGATTCTCTGGGGAGGCAGCACTTGAACCATAGCAAAGAGACTAGTAAAATACTGGTAGGCTTGAAGTAGAACATGACTTACATCTTCAAAACCATGGCTCTATCTACCAGGAGCTAAAGAGACTGTGGAGAAGGCATTGGAACTAAAAGCAGAAGCAAGAACACTAGACTAGAAAACAGGAGAAGAACATGTGCAATGTTTGAAGTATTATAACACAAAAGATAAAAACTATGAACATAACTAGCATGTTACTAATATTCCTGCCTTAAAAAAAAGAAGGCATCGTTTTGCTCTGAGCTCCTTCACTAGGTCCCAAAAGATCAGTTCACATGAAAATGGAGTCATTAATGCCAAATGCCACACAATCAAAATAAAGGTTTAAGTAGACAGATCCTCAAACAGAGCAGTTGCTTCTCTGTGCCTCCTCCCACACTTAAAAAGGAGGTCCACTTAAGTCAGAGTAATTCATAATAAATCTGAAGTTCTCTCACAAAAAAGCCGATTGATGGTAATAAGCCTGTGTCCCCCATTATTGTAATTTGTTCCCATCTTACAAAACCCTAAACCTATTTTTAATTCCTACTGCTCAGAATGAGCTCTCTCATGAGAATATACAAAGATATATGAAATAAGATGTTAATTTTTAAGCCCCTCCTCAAGACACTGACTACCCCCCAGACTCCTGGGGGGAAATGTAGAAGAGGCTAACAGTCCTCTTGTGGGCCTCCGCCTTCCTCACAGAGCACCACCAACTACACAAAGTTCTTTTCACTGGACTTTGTTCCTGTTTCCTCAAGTCACCTTCCCTTCAAGTTCATGGGTTTCCAAACCCACTGTTAGTTTGTCCTGTGGGAGTGTAAGTGACCTTTGGGGCTTTGCAGTGACTGAAAAGTCATTGTCATGAAGTGTAGCTTTAAAATTAGCTGTCAGCAGACACAGTAAGTGGCAGGACAGCTAAGAACCTAAACACTGGCATTTCAAATAAAGAAAACACTCCACCCTCATCCCAACTCTCCGGAATAGAAATCACTGACTACCTGATTGTGGGGATTTCAGGGCCAAAGCTACAACCTAACTGTTGGGCAGCAGCTACAGGATTGGGATCCTGACATACTGACCTCAAACTCACAGGCACCCACCAGCAGATACAAATAGGGGCAGCAAACAGGTCTTTTGGGTTTTTTTGTTTTAAAAGCAAGAAACCCATCTGGGATGTAGCCACTTCAAATATGTAGAAAGGCAAGATGTATCATTCATCACTTTCACAAAAGCAGTATTAAAAAATTTCAAGAGGTAAAATACCAATGTCACTGAGTTCTTTATCCCACAATATCCAAGTTCATACACAAAATTTAAATGCAACCAGGAATAACATTTGATTCACAGTCAAGAAAACATGTCAGTTCATCTAAAGCAAAATAGTGCATTTTTGAAAATATTTTAGTAAACCTGTTGGGTCACCTTTCAGAATGAAAAAAAATCCCTTAATCATTATTCTTTTCTCATAGTGAATATGTAAAAAGGAGGTTTATTAAGACATACAGACTTAATGTCTGATATATTTTGGTGTGTGATATTTATTTTGTTTCCAAGTTTTTAAAATAAAATTTGTTACTATCTCCCCAAAACAATAAAATATTTGTATACTCTACAATATGGATATATTATGTCACTGAATGATTCTTTCAACTGTGCTACATATTGAAAAACTTCATGATAAAATATTGAGGAGAAATTGATCAATGTTATTACTGGGCAGCTAGCTATAGAACACCCAAAACTTCATAGTTACACTGATGGTGTGTTCTGAATGTCAACTTGATACAACCTACAATCATGTGGGAAGAGTCTCAGTTTTTATGAAGTGCCTAGATCAGGTTGCATGATGAGGGAGAGAAGTCTTGATTATTAATCAACGTAAGAAGATCCTTCCTCAATATGGACAGCACTATTTCACAGGCTGGGCCCAAACTGTGTGAGTAGAGAAAACTAGATTGGTGAGCAGGCAGCCTGGATGCATCTGTTTATTCTGACTGGATATAATGTGCTGAGCTGCTTGAAATCTTGTGGTGTCTTCTCCTCTATGATGGGCTGAAACTTGGAATTGTAAGCCAATGCCACTACTGAGTTCTTTAACTGTCCTGTGTTGCTTGGGTAAGGATTATTTGTCGAAACAGAAATGAAACTAGAACAGTTCCAATATAAAATGACACAAAAAGTAAATGTGCATCTTCATTTTAATAAAATGAAAGGCCAAGGACGGACATGTTTTATTTCTTACATTCACTCAAATAAAAATTTTAAATTGAGAGACTGCAAAAGGACTCACTGGGTAAAGGTACTTGTCACGTGAGCCTAGAGAATGGAGTCCCTTGAACCTATCTATTAAAGAAAAAAATCCAATTCCAGAAAGTTGTCTATTAACACAAGCACATTGTGGTATGTAGACCCACCTGTTCGCACACAAACACAATAGTAATAATTCAAAAAATATAATTGATGGATAAGTACTGTGCTGACTAATGCTTCCCACTAAAGCTCAAAGACATTTACCATTAAGGCTTAAAAACAGTCTAGGTGTCAACTAACACATGTGTCAAACAGTATTTCCAGTCTACATTTTTCTCCTGTGCTCAAAAGCCACACAGACAGCTTCATACTGTATATTTATACACAACTAATCTTGACGCATAAGGCATTTTCCTACCCATTTTTCCCTTACCCTAACTGTTCCTCTCTCCCCATTTCCCTTTCCAAATGGAAACAAGGAAATGGTCCCCAAAGGGAGTGGCACTATTAGGAAGTATAACTTTGCTGGGGAAAGTTGTCGTTCTAGGGGCAGGCTTTGAGGTCTCTTTTGCTGAAGCTTCTGGCAGTTTGACAGTTTACTTCCTGTTGCCTGCAAGATATAGGACTCTCAGCTACCTCTACAGAACTAACTATGTCTGCCTCCACGCCACCATGCTCCCTACCATGATAACAACTGAACCTCTGAAACTGTAAGCAAGCCATCCCAATTAAATGTTTTCATTTATAAAGAGTTGCTGTGGTCATGGAGTCTCTTTACAGAAAAAGAAAAAAAATCCCCTAAGACAACTATAATTGCTGCTAGACACACATTCATTCATTCACACACACACATAATCATTAATACAGATTACATGGTTGTGGTCCCCTCCCCCACAATTATACAAGGTTTCTAAAATTTTCATCATCAACACTCAGTTCTGTAACACTGATAGTGTAAATGTTTAGACGCAACAAAGCTTACATGTAAAGAGCATAGTTTTTGACTGTTTAGCAATAAAATAAAAACAAAATTTTGATTATAAAAGACTGTAAAATGTCTTAAAAACTATGACGTAAGTGGACAAATTAAAAAGATTAAAAGTTGGCGAGGATGTAAGACAATGGTTAGTAGATATAGCGGTATAGGCATTTCTCTGGGTGCATCTGCCTAGAGAAACTTTAGGGACGTATTAGAAAGGACACAGAAAGAAGAAGGGGAGGAGGGGCTCTGGGGGGAAATGCTTTAAATAAAAATTTATGTGTAAATGATTAACAGTATTTTCTACTCTAAGTATGGCCAACTCAATTCTATAAATTTTTCAAATAATAATCACAAAAACTTTCTGACTGCAGTATGAATATTGTTTCATAGTCCTTGTTCAAATATACACTTCCAGGTTTTTTCTTTTTCTTTTGGTTTTTTTGAGACACAATTTCCTGTGCAGTCCTGGTTGCCCTGGCACTCACACTGTAGACCAGCCTGACCTCAAATTCAGAAACCTGTTTCGAGAGTGATGGGATTAAAGGTGTGCACCATCACTGCCCCGCCCAATTCCAGATATTTTATGAAACCTTACAAGGCATTCTCTGAGCGCCTGGAAAAGCCTAGCCACCTTGATATCTTCAGTTTGGGATTCCCTAGGACAGTAGTTCTCAATCTGTGGGTCATGACCCTTTTGGAAGTCATATATATCAGATATTTACATTACAACTCATAACAGCAAAATTACAGTTATGAAGTAGCAACAAAAATAATTTTATGGTTGGGGTCACCACAACATGAGGAGCTGTGTTAAAGCGTTGCAGCATTAGGAAGGTTGAAAACCACTGCCCTAGAAGAAATGCTGACACATGGATTTAAACACTGCTGGTTTATTTGGAAGAGATTCACCAGCAGAACAGTCAGACAAATAGAAGAAGCCAACAAAAAGTGCTGCCAATGAGCAAATGAACGGTTACATTAGAATGCTGTGAAGATACAAAGCCAAGTTAGGCATCATGGTGGGGAGAGGAAACTGGGTGTACTTGTCCACTAATTTCTGTCTTTCATTGATTGAGAGCTATTTCTTGGGACACTAGATCTCTGGGATTTTTAGTTTACCCTGGGCCTAGCTATCAATCAGAAAAGGCCTGAGAAATCTTTGGCTGCAAAGCTATGACAGGAACAGTTTGCTACATTTGTAGATCTGCTCCCTAGGCTTCTTTACTTGACTTTTAAAGTACAGACAATAAAGACACTAAGAGAGTAAACGAGATAAAGAAGTAATGCTTTTGTTATTATGCATTCAATAAATGGAAGTTCTGTTTTGTTTTAAGTGGACTTACAAAGGCTTGCTCTTAACTTTTTTGATTCTCAGCACAAGGCATCTATGTAACTCCAGTTACAGGCAGCCTGATGCCCTCTTCTGGTCTCTGGGAGCATTATATGCACAAAGTGCACAAACATGCATGCAGGTTAAACATCTTTACATGGAATTGCAATATGGCTTATTAATCAACACTGAAATTTACCTAAAACAAAAAATTGCTAATAAATACAAATTTTTAGCTATAACTTGAATAATGGTTATAATGTATGGAGATTTAGCTATAAACTAGAAGCAATATTGTAAGCACTGTTCACAACAGTGACAGATTCAAAAACAAATTAAATGTAAGATAATAGTAGGTTGACAAAAACAGATGAGTATCCTATGGTGAAATAAAACAGAAACAACAGAAATTATAAAAGTATTGTTTTTTTAAAAATCAGATCATAAAGTAATGTATATTAGTTGAGCACAGTGGCTCATGTATATAACCCTAGCACTTAGAAGGTAGGAGCACCAGGAAATCATGTTCAGCTACACAGTGAATTTGAGATCAGCCTCAGCTAAATGAGACCTGCCTCAAAAAAGCTAAAACCAGAAAAAAATTATGACCCTATTCATAAATGTATACATATAACACATAAATGATACACTAAAATATATATGTACATGTGTGCATGTGTAGATCTGTGTGTATATATTACCAATACTAAATCATTTGTAGTGGTTATCTGTAGAAGCCAGAATAATGAAAAAACTGGGATTTATGATCCCAGTATTTTCTACAATTAATACATCAATTTTGTAATAATAAAAAAGAATATTTGAAAGTAAAACTGCTTTCCATGCCATTGAATTTTAAAGACCAGTTGTGTGTTGCTTGTTTCAGAGTTAAAGTTTTGCTGTGTCACAATCCTACTGTTTGAGTCGCAAGTAATGAGGATACAGACATGGGACACCACTGCTTTTAAATCTAAAGGTTTAATTTTGTTTTCTGTACATTTTATATAGAATGTTCACAATTAAAAATGTTCAACATAGGATTGATCAGGATAGTCACTTCAATACTCATCTCAACACAAAACATTAAAGAAAATATTAAATGCACTTTGGTAGTGGGCAAAGGATATGAACGTAGCCTTTAAGCCTAAGTGAATTTCAATAGCATCTCATTTTCTGTAGTATTAAATGGCTTATAAAGCCTTCAAAAGCTTCAATTTCCTGATTTCTAGAGTAACACATCAAACTGTACATAAAGCCCTTCAATACTTGTTATGCACTGGACTCTCAAACTTGTGCGCACTGGCCATTACTACTAGAAACAGCATTTTGGCAATTTGAGATACTAACTAATAAAGAGTTTTAAAACAACAGTAAGCACCCTGCCAACTGGAGTGCACTCTAATATTTGCTCAGCTGCCAAATTACCTTCAAGACCAATGTCACCCTTTAAATGACCACAATCATTGGTGAGTTTAAGATCCTGGACTTCCCACTCTTCCATTCTGATGTGTGGGGGGGGAATGAGCCTACATGATTCTGATAGAACCCGCCAAACAACTCCTACTCCCCTGCAGACCAGCAGGCCTCCTCCTTTATTTCTACCCACCCTCAGAACTCATCTTATGTCAAGGCTATTATAAGCTACAGTGATTATTTCTAAATCTGGGAATTCATGATGGCCTTGAAGTTTCCCAGCAAACTATAAAGTGGTTGTTGCTTAGTACAACTTCATAACATTAGAATACAATTCTAACTTATGGTTTCAATGACTATAACATAATAGAGATTATGAAGAGAGGTGTAGTGGGAACTGCATGTTATCTTGGCAAGAAGGGAGTTGAGGAAAGAGAATCAGGTGATGGAGGCCAGCCTGAACTACATGCATGCAAGATTCTGCTTTTTGTTTGTTGTTTCTCAAAAAAGATTGATCATGAAGTCTTCAAAATTGCTGTTAGTCATTAATGTAAATAAGGTACAAGTATGCATAATATTTAGTAGCATTGAATACTTAGTTCAACTAAATCAAAACTCAAATTTCCTATTTTTAAATACAGCCACTGGAAGAAAGCCTGGTTTTCCTATTATTCCAAGGAAACTCTTAATTTTCCAAGAGTATTTCTTGGACACTGATGATTCCAGACCAGATATTTATAGTCTGGCAAGTATCTTTACATTTACCAGCTGCCAGCTTATGTTCAGAACTACTTTATAAATTGAGCAATTCTGTCCTAAAAAGCAATCTATCTACTACAGCTGGGAAAACATGCTTCTCACCTTTTTCCATATACAATTTCTCCATTAAGAGGAGACACTTGGTCCTTCAAATGAGGTTCAACATATTTTAGTTCTAAGAACTAGACTAGCTATCATGGTCACCATACAACATAAATTCTGGAAAAGATTGTTTTAAGATTAGAAAAATGAGACAGCACATAGTAGATCCTTTTTCAACCCACAAATATCATATAAGTCTAGAAGCCTTGAAAAGCTAGAGTAAACAAACTTCTTAGAAGTTACTCATTTCACATTAAAACCTCATTAGTTTGTAATTTACCCCATTATACAACCCATTTTAATATGATGGTATCCCTAAAAAGCTTTCAGTAAAACTGGCATTCCATGTGGATAACCCACATTTGTCTACAGTCAGTCCTGAAGCAAGTGACAAGCACCCCAGTATGCAAACACAAAAACACCACAAACAACTTACACATACAACTAGAGAAAGCTTAAATCCTAAGGGGAATGCTTGGTAGTAAAAAAGTATAAAATGCTACTCATGGGTCTGTCACTGACAACAGAATAACAAACAATAAAGCATGGCTTAGCAATCACCAGCCTATGTGGATCTGCTCACACAGACAGTATTTCCAAGTAATGATAACACAGGATAATTAAAGACAATCAGTAGCTATAGTTTAAAATTTTCAGCCAAATATAAACTTATGAAATTCCTGAGGTTTAACAGTTAAAAGTGATCAATGTGCTTCAAAAATATACTACCTTGTATTCTTATGTGATAAAATACAACACTCAGGAGATTGAAGCAGGCTGGTCTCAAACTCGCAGCAATCCTCCTGCTTCAATCTCCTGAGTGTTGGGATTATAGACATGTTATTGCCCAGACAAAACCCTTCCCTCCCCCCCTCTTTGTGCATTGTGTTTTGCCATGGGTATTGATGCCCTGGAACTGAAATTACATATAGACAGTTGTAAGCTGCCATATGGGATCTGGGAATTGAACCCTAGTTCTCTGGAAGAGCAGTCAGTGCTCTTAACCGCTGAGCCATCTCTCCAGTTCCATAAATTTGTTTATTTGCATTGGTGTTTTGCCTGAATGTATGTCTATACCAGTTGTTAGCTGACATGTAGGTACTGAGAATTGAACCCGGGTTCCCAGTCTTTTTCTTTAAGAGCCAGTTATACTGCTTCTTTGGTGTATTGCTGGATTCAAAGTTTTAAGGGCAAACTGTTCTTAAATGTTAGCTATGAAGTGACAAACACATGTGAGTACTTTCTATTGTAGTGAGACTACTTTCAGGTAGGACACAAACTAAGTTTTGGGGATCTGAATGAAATTAATATCATTACAACCTATGGGAGACTAATGATGGCTCAGCGGTTAAGAGCTCTTGCTGCTCTTGAAGGCCTTGCGCTTGGTTCCTAGCATCAATATGGTGGCTCACAACCACCTGTAACTTCAGCTCCAAGGAATTCAAAACTCTCTTCTGGCCTCCCAAACTACCAAGCACACACACAATATACATACATACATACGTACATACATACATACATGCATACATACATACATGCATACATGTGAAATATTCATACACAAAACTAAGACTGAATCAATCTTTTAAAAATATATACTAAATTCTATCTTTTGCACTGGGTAACAAGCCTCTCCCTCTCCCTTCCAGTTTACTATAAATTCTTTTTTCCCTCTGTGTTTTTCCAGATAGAGTTTCTTTGTATAGCCATGGCAGTCCTGAAACTTGCACTGTGGACCAGGCTGGCCTTGAACTCACAGAGGATCTGCCTGTCTACTGAGTGCCAGGATCAAAGGCCTGTGCTACCACTTCCCACTTCGTGATTCAGTTTGCTAAATTAGCATTTCCTTTACCAGATAAAGCCATACTCTGCTCACTGTTTTCCCAACCTTTACTACCGCTCTATTCATACGAACTGCTTCCAGTTCATATCCAAGTAGTCCTTTTAGACTATTCTTTCTCATAGAACCAGGAATAGTACCACAGCATCAGTCTCACTATAACTAGACACAGAACTACTAGTGCAGAAGTGCATCACCTCTATCTACACAATTAATACCTAATGCATATTCAGATAGTTGTTGAATGCAAAACAAACAAATGGATAAGACCCAGCAAGAAAAACTGATAACCACTATTTTAGTCTTTTGAAGTTTTTAAAATTAGAAATATTTTCCAAAGAAACTGCTAGTTTTAGGGGCTGGAGAGATGGCTCAGGTTAGGAGCACTAGCAGCTCTTCTAATGAGTTCTGAGTTCAATTCCCAGCAACCACATGGTGGCTCACAATAACCTGCAATGAAATCTGGTGCCCTCTTCTGGCAGGCAAAACACTGTACATAAAAAATATTTTTTTTAAAAAAAAAGAAGTTGCTAGTTTTAACGTGTTCCCCAAAGTTCACTTAAGCTCAAACTGTTAGAAGTGGAACCTTTAAGAGTCATAAAATCATTGTCCTTATGAATAAATTTACCCCATTATTTTAAGAGTATATTAAACTGTAACTGTAGTAGATTCATGATAAAAGAAATTCACTCCTTTTAATCCCAGCACTCGAGAGGCAGAGGCAGGCAGATCTCTGTGAGTTTGAGGCCTGGTCTAGCCAGGGAGTTTCAAGATAGCCAGGACTACATCAAGAAACCCTGTCTCAAAAGGAAAAGAAAAGAAAGACAGATTCTCCACCACCTCTGCTTTTCTGCTAGAGGATGAAACAGCAAGAAGGCTTTCACTGTAGAGATGTGAGTCACTTGATTCTTGTCTTCTCAGCCTTCAGAACTACAAGAAACAAAGCTGTTCTTTGGAAATTAGCCAACATCAAATATTCTATTATAACAGCACAAAATAATTGGAACAAAAATAATAAGCAATTTCATAACTGTCAGTGGTAAATTTTATTTATACAGAACTTTTGCTATATAGACCCAGAATATAGAGTACTAAAGGCATAATCAATGAGGTTTTATATAGGGGCTGGAGATGGCTCCACAGTTAAGAGATAAGAATAACCCAGAACACTTGGGTTCAGTTCCCAGCACCCATATGGTGGCTCACAACTGTCTATAACTCCATTTCCAGGGAATTAAATGCCTTTTCTGCTCTCTGTAGGAACCAGGCATGCACATGGTACACACACACACACACACACACACATAGGCAAAAGACATAAAATAACAATAAATACTAAATAAATCCACACATTTAATAGGCATATAGAATTGAAACAACTGAGGTGGGGGAAGGGAACAGGAGAATAGAAAATTCACCATGTAACTGTGTCAGATTTACTAGCTGCTTGGGAACAACTCAATATACACATAATTAGCCATGCCGCAAAGAATCAAACTAAATATTTCAACTGAATGATAAAGTTTCATCAAATGAAGTGTGGAAATTGAGTTGATTAAATGAAATGTATGTTGACAAGAGTAGCTGGTCACACTTATTCTGATTCCCAACAAAAGGAAGGGAACAGACTCCCAATTTCCAACAAACAACCAAAAGCCATTCTCTTAATGGTACTTGGCCATTACAGTTTGGTGCCTAAAACAAGGCAGGCACCACCCAGAAAGCGTTTAAAAATTTTGTTCTCATGTTGGCTGCTTCTCATTTGTAGCAGCTATCAGCTGGCATAGTATCCAAATCATAATCCAAATGCTCGAAGCAATTCACATGCATCTCTAAGCAACAGCTGTGTAATCTTTATAGTATGTCTAAAAATATAGTTTAAAACATTAAATGAGTTTCATCTAACATTTAGAAATATGACTGAACAAAATACAGTCAACTCAATTCATGTTAAGAGTCATTTAGCAGAAGGCAAAATTCAAAATGATGAGTAATCCAATTCATAAAAAGTAAAAATGTTTATAGGCTGTATTTTTATTTCAGAAGTGTCCTCTTCTCCTGAGGCTGTGATCTGTAACTACCTCTAAGAGTTTTGTTTGGTTTTATCCCCGGTGCTATATTAGGATTGGACCTCAGCCCCCCCTACATGCATGCTTAGCTCCCACTTGACTACTGAGCTCCACCCGTTTAAACAGTCTTATTTCTTCCTCACTACTGGAGATGTTGTCTTTTTGTGTAAAAGTTTAGAAAGTTCTTGACTATCTTGACTTAGTTTTATGTCCTCTCACAACGACTGTTGAAAAGGACTCCTCTGAAGCTCATTTGTCTTTCCTTGGCTGACCTCATTAGCCACTAAAGCTGAAAAAGCTCATATCCCTTAACACTCTGCCCTTGAGATCTCACAGCTACAGAGATAGACAGCTATACCAAACACGCCTCATTAAAAACCCAAAGTCTCAATCAATAGCCCACCCAACCAAGAGATAGGCTAAGAGCCTGCTGAGCATGACTGATTCTTCTATCAGCTGGACTTACCCAGCAATCCTGATCATGTTGCATTTGACCCTCTCTGGTCTATAATTTCTTCATCTCTAAAGCAAAATGTCCCTGAAATGCACAAGGCTTCTTACAGGACCAAGAAGGCCATAAACACCTGTAAGGCACCAGTGAAACTTACAAGGTGTGTATGTAAATGTATGACTAGCTCCAAAACATGCATTTTCCTCCTAGTTTATCTATATTCAAACAACACTCAAATTATGCAAAACAAAAACAAAAAATTATGAATAATTTAAAATTTCCAGAGTAAGATAACTACAGTGTGAGTATGCAGAGGAGGGATCGTGTTGTTTACACTTAAGGATAAGACGATATATACGGACCTAATTTTCAGTGTTGCAATGCACACAGACACAGAAAAATCAGTGTTTGCTTTTTAAATCAGACATACAGCTTTACCTAATAGAGTGTCCGCCTAGCATTCACAAGCACTACATTCAATCAAATGCATCTCAATACACATGAAATGAAGGCAGAAAGACCACAAGTTCAAAGTCATCCTCAGCTACATAGAGAGCCTGAGACCAGCCTGGGTACAAGAGAATTTAACCAATAAAGAAGGAAGGAAGGAAGGAAGGAAGGAAGGAAGGAAGGAAGGAAGGAAGGAAGGAAGGAAGGAAAACTGTAACAAAGACACTACCCACTGATAAAAATAAATATAAATCTACTCATCACAAATACAGTGACTCTAAAAAAGCCACAAAATATATATGACTAACCCAACTGTCAAAGAAAACACAATTACCTTTAACTTAATCTGCTCAGAATTATTGATAGATCAAACATATAAATTAAAAAACAAAAGTATCAAGTTCTGAGCAATAATATTAAAGACTCAAAAATGTAGAGCTCTAGCCAGATATGCAGGCTCACATCTGAAATTTCAACACTTGGGAGGCTGAGGCAGGAGGACTACCATGAATTCCAAGCTATCAGAGGCTACATGGTGAGTTCAAGGACAGCCAGGGATACAGAATGAAAATCTTTCTCACCTCCTCCAAATTAAAAAAAAAGGGGGTGGGGGGAGAAAAAGTAACAGAGAGAATATAAATAACACTGTTAACTTCAGAACTCAGCAGGCAGAGGCAGGAAGATTTCTTTGAGTCCCAAGCTAGCCAGGTATACATATATAGTGAGGCTCTGTCTCAAAGAAAAAAACAGGAAATAAGATGGACAGACAGACAGATACACACACACATAGATACAGTTAGAAAACACATTTCTTACATATGCAAAGATTTGTGTTATAAAACTATGTGTTAGGCCACATAAAAAGGAAGCCTCATAAACTTCTCAGAGTTTCTTACAGATTATATTTTGACATAGAAAATATGATAGAGCAAATTTTAATTCTCAAATTTAATTACACAACACTTATATTACTCTTAGGTTAAAAGGAAAGGCAATAAAAATGAAGAAACATTTAATAGATCTATGTTAAGAAACATTACAGAGCTTTATGAATCACAAAGTAAGCCAGGAGTGTGGCACAAGCCTTTAACCCAATACCTGGGGAGGCAAGATCTCTTTGAGTTAGAGGACAGCCTACATAGAGAAGAATTCCAGGCCTTCCAGAGTCACACAGAGTGACTTCATCTCAATAAAAACCAAAGAAGCACAAAACAGAAAAAGTTAAGGCAAAATTTTCAAAAATAAAATAAAAATAAAGGAAAGCCAAAGGAACAAAAAGGAAAGAAATAATAAAGATAAAAGCAGAAATCTAGACCAAAAGAACAAGTGAGAGGGTTAATAATAAACAAAAGCTGCTTCCTGGAGACCGCCCCAAAAGGGGTTGATTTAGTGTTTTAACTAAATACTAGTGATTTTGTTTTTCAGACAAGATTTTATTTTATCCACGTGTTTTGCCTGCATACTTATATGCATCGTGTGCATGCAAAGTCTAAAGTCAGAAGAGGGGGTCACAGCCCCTTAAATTAGAGTTAGATGGTTGTGAGCCACCATGTAGATGCTGAGAATTTAACCTGAGTCCTCTGCAAGAGGAACCAGAACCATTAAGCCACCCCTCCAGCCACCACACTAGTAATTTTATAATCTAGATAAAATGATAAAATTATAATAGTATAGCATTTGGGCAAATTAAAAGATTAAGAGAGTAGAACAACAACAACAAAGCAAACAAACCCCAAACCTAACTCTGTGGTCAAACCTTTTTCTTTACAGGTATTTAGGCCAGCCAAGACTCGCTCAAAAACAGAGTTCAAACAGAAAAGAAAGCTTAGTGGAAAAAAAAAGACACAATTACCAATAGTTTAAAGGGAAATGAGTTGGAGTGGAAAGATGATTCAATTGGTAAGAGTGCTTGCTGAGCAAGCCTGGAGATATGAATTCCATCCCCAGACCTCACTAAGCTGCAAACAGCAGAAGGACCTGTAACTGCGGCATTGTACTGCAGGTCAAAAACAAGGACTGGGGGTGGCACTTGCTAACCACCCAAACTAGCAAAATTAGTGAGGTCTAGTAAACAAACAAACAAACAAAAACAGCCTAAAAAAGGTGACGTGACATAAAAAAATAGTATAGGTTGACCTCTAGTCTCCATACATACATGTACATGTAACGCAAATGCACAAACTCTCACACTCACAACTAAACATTTTTTAAAAAACACATTAATGGGGCTAGAGAGATGGCTCAGCAGTTAAGAGTACTTAAGGCTCTTGCAAAGGATTTATAACAATCCATAAGTGGAATTATAGGGGATCCAATGCCCTCTTCTGACTTCTTTGGAACCAGGTACGCACAAAGTGCATACACATACATTCAAGCAAAAAATTCATACACAAAATAAATAAATCTAAAAAATAAATTAATGTCCAAAATATGAGAGCCTCATCTACGAGTCATTTTTCTTAACTCAAAATAATTAAACATTTAGAATTGTATATAGAAGTTCTTAAAATTTCTAACAAAAAAATACACATAGTTCTGTTATATTTCAAGGTACATATTTACATGAGTCTGAATTATTTTCTTAAATCCTAAAATGGGTTGAGATATGCTAATTTTCAGTTTCTATAAAAATATATACAGTAACATTTGAAATTTAAATCAAAGTTGGGGGTATGGGAGTGGGGAGGCCTGCAAATATGTGGCTTTCCCTTTCTCCCAGTTTTGTTGAATCTTCAAATTTAACACAAGCATTGAGTTCAGTTTAAAATGTAAAGAAATAACTATGTTTATCCTATGATAGCCTCAAAATGTATGGAGCAGCATTCGTTAAAAGTTTGTGTTCTGGCATGGGTGGGTGGGGAGTGGGGGAGGGGAAGCAATGATGATGATGGTGGTGATGGTGGTGGTGGTGGTGATGGTGGTGGTGGTGGTGGTGGTGGTATACACCTTTGATCCCAGCAAGTTCCAGGACAGCCAGGGGTACACACAGAGAAACCTTGTCTAGAAAGGGGGGGGGGAAATTATGTTCTGCCTGCCTAAACACTATGAGTCATGTTTACTTTCCAAGATAACACTTAAGGAGCATCAATCAGGAATATTGAAAAGTACGTTAAGAATCACTAGTGGGTCAGTAAGATGGCGCAAAGGTTTAGGAAGAAAAAGCACTTGCTATGATTCCTATTTTAAGAACCCAATAAAGACAGGAGGAAAAAAACTGATTCTAAGAGGTTGTCCTCTGGCTTCTGCTCACGTGAACCATGGTATGTACACCCCTCTCATGAATGAATAAATAAAGCAGCATTTACTAAATGTAAATTTTTAGAATTATGTCAACCAACATTCAAGTATTTAAAACTAAAACTACTCTACGTAAAATTTGGCAAATTTAACACACACACAGCTATGGATTTAAATAATCAAAATAAAACCCTTCTTCACTCAGGATCCTAAAGATTAGGGGATAGCAGAAATGCAGTTTTTTGTTGTTGATTTTTTAAAATGAGCCAGGCATGGTAATATGCACTTGTAATCCCAGAACTAGAAAGGCTAAGGCAGGAGAATCAGGAACCTGGAACTAGCCCTGGGCTACACAATAAAAACCAATCTAAAATAAAATAAGAAACAAAGTGAAAAACATTGCCCGATATCTTTCTCCACATAGCTGGCTTCAAGGGATTCATCTTACCCAACTATATAATATAAACTATTTATTTATGAGTACTCCAATCTGATGGGCAGTACACAATACAAACAAAGTAACAATAACACTTTCTATTAAATAATATCAGAAACTTAGAGAAAACTGTGGCATATGTAAAAATCAGAATTCCTTAACATTTTTTATTTATTTAAGAAATATTTTCTTTTCCTAGTAACTGTTCTTTTGCAGTGAGGAGACACCATAACCAAATGAAAAAGTATTGCTTACAGTTTCAGAGGTTTAGTCCTCATCCTCATGGTGGGCAGCATGATGGCATGCAGACAGGCAGAGACACAGAGAGAACCTGGGCCTGGCATGGGTTTTTGAAACCTCAAAGCCTACCCCCAGTGACACACTTCCTCCAACAAGGCCACACCTCCTAATCCTTCTAATCCTTTCACATAGTGCCACTCTCTGGTTACTAAGTATTCCCATATTATAAATCTGTAGAGGTCATTCTAATCAAAACACCACAGTATTATCCAAGGCATTAAGTCCATACACTTTTTACTGTGCTTTTTATCCCGTTTATTGTTTTGCTTTCTGAGACTGGGTCTCTCTGAAGCCCAGACAGACCTGAAGTTTATAGCAATCCTCTTGGCTAAACCTACACAGCTGCCAAGATTACATGAATATGCTACTGCACTGCATTTTTGTCTTGTTTTATTTTGTTTTTTTTCTGTAATTGGAAATGCCAATGCTTTCTGAGTAATAATGATCAAACAAAGATAAAGTTGTAAAATGAAGACAATACAAAAAAGAAGTAGGTAGAAATATATATGCTAGACACTATTAAAGAGCCAACTGAATGACTTAGAGCAACTAATAATGTTTACATTGTACAAACGTTGATCTAAAACAATGAAACATATTATAAAATAGCAAGCTGAAAATTTTTTTCTCTCCTCTCCCCTGCCCTCTCTAACACACACACACACACACACACACACACACACACACACACACACACAGAAACCAACAAATATTTTCAATTAGTAAACAGCCAAAATTTTAAAGTAGAGCCAATTTAGGTTGTTTAAACACCAAGAGAAAAGACTATGAGATGACTCTAAGCATACTTTGGTCAACATTAATCAGATGTTAAAACAAGGGCTGTAAAAGGTTAAATATTTTACACACAATAGGGATTATGTAAGGCTATATTTTAATTCCACAAGGTTAGGAAGAAATCCATAGACAGAAAAACAAGAGGAATCAAGTTACTTGTTAATCTCTTAAATACCTATCTCAAGGAGGTGTGGTAAGGGACTTAAATATCATAACCTAGTACTTGAAACAAGATGTAAACGTGCTGTCCCTGTTCATTAAGATACTTAGTTGTACTGTACAAAAGTTATAAACTATGCCAACAAAAACAGGAAAGGTATTATAATCTAATTTTAAAACAGACTGAAGTCAAACTATCTTGCTTTTAAATTCTATTGCAAAACAGATAATTATTTCTTTTCTATGAAATATCTAATAACTAAAACTAGCCTTTGCAATTATACTCATGAGCTCTTCACAACTGAGGTTACCTACACAAACCCTGCACAAGATCAATCTGACTAGATTGATATTGACTAATATATACCAAAGATGAAGAGAAAGGGGTTCACAAGGCCCCATCCCTAGCTGAGAAGCTACAGAAAGTCATGAATGCTAGTGGAAACAGTTTCTACGGACTCAAGCCCCTGGCAGGCTGCCCCATGCTACAGTGGCAGCCACAAAATGATATAATGAAGGGGAAGGAGAAGGAAGAGACCAAGTACTACCAAACATAAACAAATGCAGGTGCTGTCACTAATCTCTACTGAAAACCAAAGCTGATTTATAGGACAGGCCCTTCTTAAATGTGACGTAGTATATCCTGTACTATTTTTAAACACAATTAGAAAATAAGAGCAAGTAAATAGATGTATTTAAGACATTATTTTAAGACTAATCACAATTAGCTAAGAATAAGTTCCCTGTCTTAAAATAAAATAATTACTATTTAAAATGAGTTCTATGTAATATAATGAATTTTCCAGTAAAAAGGTCATGAATGGCAAGAAACAAGGAGTCAAGCAGTCTACTTCCACCATAAATGATTTCTTAGCATTGAACTATAGTAACTTTGCCACCAGTTTCATTTATTCTAGCAACAGCCAAATGAATTAATTATCGTTAGTCTCATTTGCAGGTGAAGAAACTGAAGCCTAGAGGTGAGAATACTTGGTCAGGGTTAGAGTACTACTAAAGCCACAGAGGGATTCAAATCTGAGGCCAAGAATCTCCGTGAGTGCGTTTGGTCTTTTAAAGTGGCTTTGATCTTAACAGTCCATGAAAAACCTCATTCCCTTTAGCTTAAGAAATAAAAAATACAACTGAATTTTCAACTTCTGAACAAAGTATGCTAAAAAACAGTCAATTCCTCGGCTCTAAAAACAAAACTGGGCAATCTACAAAAGATTTAGGGAGGGGTAATAAAATCGTGACAAACACTGAAGCTCACTGGTGAGGAAAGAATCCAAGTTAAAACAAGATATCTTTTTCTACTATGGGAGGAAAATAGCAATGTAAGAGTGGGCAAAGGCAACCTCATCTCTTGCTGATACAAGTAAAACAAGCTTTCTGCAGAGCTGTTAGTACATAAGCATCAAGAGCGTTTGAAATGTAGACATTCCCTGAGTCAGCAGGCTACAATTCTGTAGGTTTCACTTAAAATGCATTATGCAGAATTTAAGCTTTGAAACAGAACTCTTTATGATGATAGAAAATTTCAACAAGAAACTGGGTAAGTACATATTTAGGTTAAATCTTATGCAACTGCCAGTCAAGGCATAAGATTTGTGGGGGAAGGGACATCATAGTTCAAAAGGAGATGTATCTACATAGACAGTGGTTTGATTGAGAATAAAAGGAAACATAACACACTTTAGAAAAGTGCAACTAAGAAAGAAAGCCCTGATTCACTGCCTGACTTTTATAGAGTGTGGTATGCTGCAACTCCAGTTCACTTCACTGGAGTGAAAGTCTGAAAAGAGCAGTTAGTAAAATGTTAAAACTACTCATTTCACTAATTGCACAAAGTCCATGCTGTTTCTACTAAGTCCCATCTACCTACTGAAGTGCATTAGAAAAAAATAGCCTTTTGTTTTATGCATGCCTATTCAGGAGGCCAAGGAAGACTGTTGTGGACTGAAGGACACCTGAGCTACTTATCTCATACCCAACCAGGCAGTACAGCAAAAAACAGGAAGAAATAATCCTGCTAGGCTGGAGAGATGGCTCAGCAATGAAGAGTGTTTGCTCATCTTACAGAGAACCTGCATTTGGTTCCCAGAACACAGCTAACTTCCAATTTCAAGACTGTCTGTATATAAATGCTTAAAGAAAAAAAAAAAAAATCAGACCATTCATAGCATTTATAAACAATTCAAATGTTTCTCTACCTGAGAATGAGTAATATACACAATGGGTTAAGTTGTAGGTGAATAAAAAATACAGAACAGAAAAAGCTCCATGAGTACATACATGAACATGTTTACTTGCTTATCAGTAATAACACTTGTGAAGTTAACTAACCTACTTTTTTAGTCTGCCAATAAGCATTTAGTGTGTCTATAAACATAAGGCTTTTTTTTTTCTATCCTGTTTTTAAATACATAAGTAGGAGAATGGGCACATTATCACCTATTGAATCAGAGAAAATAGTAACTGTTAGATATTCCCTTTAAGAAGGTCTTGTTTTCAGTCATAATGAGCAAAATCTAGTCATAACTCTTTCCTAGTGAAGGAGAGTAATGGCATGTATCTTACATAGGAAAAAAACACTTGCCCTACTCTTACACAGTACTTATAATGATGCTTCTAGGCAGAAGAGCAGGCACTTAGCATGTGTAAGACCCTAAGTTCAACTCCCAGCACCCTGAGAAAGTGCTCCACTTCTGAGAGATTCTCCAGAAGACATCAACTGGTCCTCCTATATGCACCTCAGATGACAATCACAAGCCCCAGGTTGTGATGCCACCTACATTCCTGTAGGTTAGAACAATACCCTCTGGGGTTTTGATATGTTAAGAGGGATTCAAAGAACTCAGAAAACACTTACATGCTTACCCATTTAATATAAAAGTTATTTTAATACACAAGTGAACATGAAAAAAGATATCCATAGGGTTAGGTCTGGAAGGGTCCTGAGTGGAAGGTGAAGCGTTTCACCCTCTGGGCACTCACTCATGTTCTTTTACAACTCCCGTAGAATCCCTTCAAATCTGGGCCTTCTGAGTTTTTAACAGAGGCTTCATTATGATAAAATAATCAAATCACTGGCCATTCCTGATCAACTAAGCCTTCAGCCCCTTCTCTTCCGAAGTGTGATGGGAGGCTGAAACTTCCAATTCTCAAATTATAAATGGACTCCTCTACAAATTAACTCCCACAGCTTAGTGTCTTTTGTAAAAAATACAGTGAACATTTCAGCAACCCAAGAATTTTAAGAACTGTATGCCAGTCAGTAAAAACAGAAACCAAATACGAAGTTCTTATTATATTGCAATACCACAATGACCTATTTTCAGAAACTTAAAACGACTTGTTTCAAATTTTTAATGCGATAAAATACCAAGCCCAACACCAATGCTACCTTGACTTCACTATCCTATATGCTGCCCAGGCATATACACAAACCTTAAGAGTAAATATTTTAAATAGTCATATTTTTGGCACAAAAAATATTTTAGAACTCATAGGAATATACTAAAGTTGAGACTTCCTTAGGTAAATAATCAACTGGTATAATTTATATAAATATTCCACATTATAAAACCCTCTAAAACATGAAACTTCATGATACCAAGCATCTCAGGTTCAGGATATTTCATCAGTATCTCTATATATATTCATATACAAAAACTGAAGGAGGGACTGAGAACGTGGTTCAGTGGTAAAGCATTTGCTTAGTATATTCAAGACCCTGAGTTTAAACCTAAGTACCAAAGAGAAAAGTAGAAGTTGGGGCTGGAGAGATGGCTCAGCGGTTAAGAGCACCCTCTGCTCTTCCAGAGGACCCGGGTTCGATTCCCAGCACCCACATGGCAGCTAACAACTGTCTGTAGTTCCAGTTCCAGGCAAAACACCAAGGCAAATAAATAAATAAAAAAAAAAAAAAAAAAAAAAAAAAAAAAAAAAAAAAAAAAAAAAAAAAAAAAAAAAAAAAAAAAAAAAAAGAAAAGTAGAAGTTAAGGAGAAAAATATTGTTTCTGAAGAGATAAGCTAGTTAAAATGCTTGAAAATCAAAACAGATACTATCAAGGAGAGCTTCAAAGTCAACCTAAGTATCCTGGGAGGAGATAGCTTCCAACATAAGCAATCCAAATTTAGAGAGTAAATTTCTATCGTCGCTGGAAAACTGAGCCTACCTACAAATTAAGGTTTGAAGACTGCCAATATGTGCCAACCAGACAATGGAGTTAAGCTATAGTCTGGCACCTTTTGAAGTTGTACTCAAAAATGACACTCAAACTAAAAAAAAAAAAGAAAAAAAATAGGTAACTGTATGTCCAAAACTTCAGAACCCAACATACACCCACCCACATTAAAAGCATCTATGCCGAGTTCTGATATAGAGCATTCAAACGAGTATTCACTTAGACAATCAAAAGGCTTTTTTAGTCACATGCTAAGTTGACGATAAACTGCAACTGATTTAGTTTCTTCTCCAAACTCAACATAATATTACCACAATTGGTCACATGTATGATTCAGGTATGCAATCTCAACTACAGATGCTTAAGAATCATCTGGCTAAGTAAAGTTTAAACATTTCTAAAAGTTATTAGAATTTACATTCTTATAAATAATATTGGGTAAGTATTATTTGATGCTTTCATCAAAACAACCAGAAAGTTTTTTATCTCTACCATTACAAAAAATAAATTTTAAATTCAAACATTGTTACCATTAACTATTCAATTCCAAGAAAGACTTAAGAAAAAGCACAAGTAACATTTTCAATGTGCTCACAGTAGCTTCCAACTACTCTTTAAAGATTATCAGTTAGAAACATTACCAGCCAGAGCTAAGTAAATGTAACCAGAGTGAGCAGCAAAGCATTTATCCTTAAGGCAAAAAAACATAACTTCAGCAGCCAGGAGGCAGATTTCAACTACACACCAACCTGCACCTAATCCCCAAACAGACTGTTCAGCAGCTGTTGCCCTTGCCAAGGCAGTCTCCATTCTCATCCAAACTCGGCCCTGGGGGAAAATGACAACTGAAGGGAAAGCAATCAGCCTTACTAGCAATCAACTTTTCCAATAACCTGGGATAAAAGAGAAGGGAACCATGGACCCATGTCCCTAATATTAACCAAATATCCCACCAGCAACTCTTTGAATGAATGACTTACATGTCTCAAAGAAAAACAAACAAACCCTCCAGATACAAAACTGGCTACAGAGATTTCTTTTAATCACCCATTTGCCAATTTGAGATTCCTTTCCATCTCTCCTTCCAAGGGAATACTGCCCAGAAATGGGAATAATTACTCCTCTTTTCCTCCATCATTCACTAACAAGCAGTTCACTGATCTTAAGGTGAGTACAGACTCCATTCATTCCACAGTATTTCTTAAGTGCCCACTAAATGCCAGGCAGTATTCTCACACTTTCCTGAGATACTGAGAACCCTCAGTGGCTTCTCTAAAAAACCCAAACTTGTGAGATTTTCATGTCCAACTTAAAGCAAAGAAATGAAAAAGTGTTACTTCTGCACCATAAATTTTCTCTTAACTTCCTTCTAAAGGAATACCCTAAGGTTTCTGTTAGATTACACTTACTACCTGGCAAGTATAGGAAGAACACCAGTCACTTTTTAAAGAAATTGGTGGGACTATTGGAACAAAAGAGAAAGTCTATCATTCAGGCTCATAGTAGCAGAATGCTGTTCTCAAACTCATTCTCAACTCCAGAGATAGCCAACCCACATCACGCCACCTCTCCCACAGTGTATCTCCAATTGTTAGGGCTAGTAATAAAGACACTGTATACTCAACTCAGTATACATACAAAGAAACTACCTTCATAACATTTGCCACTACCATGTGCAAAGTTATTTTGATATTCTTATCTCATTTCTGCTAAATGTTAGAAGACCAGTTTGTAAAACAATGCTCTCTTTTAACCCCTTTCCTCCACTTATTCTGTAGTCTTTGTGTGGAGGCTGTATAAGAAAGGATGGTAAAACCTACCAAAATCAAAAACAAAGGATCCTTATTTCCAAAGTAGCCAAGTGAGCAGAAAGGTGCAATATAAAATACAAAGAGAACATTCCATCTCAAATATTTCTGTTTGAAATTCTCAATAGGCCCAGATAAGTGGTTCAGTGAGTTAAGGGACTCTGATGCTAAACTGGATGAATTGAATTCAATCTTTGACTTCCACAAATGGAAGGGGAGCCAACATCAACAAGTTGTCCTACTACACCTACTACACCTGCACCATGGTAGGTAGACACACACACACACACACACACACAGACACACACTGAATGTTTTTTTTTAAATGTTAAAATTCTGTCTGTCAAGTCAGTTTTGTATTCCTTGTGTTTTATGAAATCACACCATCAAAAATGTTCAGAACCAGACATATGCCGTTAATCCCACCACTTGGGAGGTAGAGGCAGGCTGATCTCTAGAGTTTGAGACTAACCTGATCTACCCTGTCTCAAAAGAGGGGAAGAGGGAAGATGCTGGAGAGATGCTCAGTGACTAAGAGCTGCTCTTCTAGGGGACCTGCGTTAATTCCAGCATTCACATGGCAGTTCACAACTGTGTGTGACTCCAGTTCCAAGAGAATCAACTCCTTCTGGCCTCTGTGGACATCAGGCACACATGTCCTAAATGCAGGCAAAATACTCAAAAAACATAACAGAGGGAAAGGATTGTGTAAGTTTAAAAAAAAAGTCCAAGAGGTAATTAAATGTACTGGGTTGAACCATTTGAAATTCAAAATTGTTCAAACCAGTAATTTTGCACAGCCTAATCTAACAGTGTAACACATATTTCAGGGTAACAATGATTCAAATAGCCTTGTCAGTATTGGCTTAAGACTTAACCCACATTTTAACAGTGTCCACAGAAAGTTGAGTGCTAATCTTCTACTAAACCGGGCTGCCAAAAAAGCCACACTAAGTCATGACAATCCAGTCCCTGAATACATTTTCAACCTGATCACGACTGTTCTCCTTTTAACCATTGTTCAGTCAGAACCAGGCCTCGAATACAAGCCTATTATTTTCTGTGTCACTTAGGAGACTTCCTTTCATTTCTGTTTTTCTTATAGAGAAACTATTATTTACTAGCAACAGCCTTGTCATATTTTCTGGAGATCTGAATAATCAAATAAACAAATCACAGGCTCCTTAATAGTAGAAATAACCCTTTCCAATCTTTGAAAAGTTTTCAATAAAATATGTACTCCACTGAAGGACAGAGTGGATGACCTGCCCTACACATGAAAAGAGGGCCTAATTTCCTCAACATCAGGACCTAACAGGGAATAAAGGCTCAGGACTACGGGCTCCACAATTCTGACATGGACACTGTGTAATGGGAAATCTAAATGAATGCCTACCTAGCCTGATCTAACAGAGTATTAAATGGGCCCTCGCTTCACCTAACAGTTGATGGTGAAGTACAATTGATATACTCACTAATGTAAATGTGGAACACTGGAAATTCCTTTATCCCTTTCTTATACATAATCTACTCTTGAAAAGCATGTGAAACAGAAGCATGTAAGAGATGAGCAAGATTTTTTAAAAAAGGGTTTTTAATCTTTTATTTTATGCGAATGGGAATGGGCGTTCTGCCTACATGTGAGTCTGTACACTGTGTGTGTTGGATCCCCAAAGCCTGGAAGTATGAGCTTTCATGTGGGTGCTCGAAACTTAAACCCAGGTCCTCTGGAAGAACAACCAGTGTTGTTAACCTCCAAACCATCTCTCCAAGCCTGCAAGAGGCTGATGAACTTGCATTCCAAGAGTTAAAAGTTATCCTTAGTTGTCTTAAAGATCAAATGTTTAATTTTAAAAACCAAAGCACCATATGATAAATATAAAAAACAGGAAAATGAATTAATTCTTATCACAAACTCTAGTTTTCTTCAAATATCTAAAGCAGTATTCATTACATGGAATTTTGAAGAAAGAAAAAAACAGATTTTAAAAGGAAATATTCTCACAAATGTTCTGTTTAAAAAAATTTTTTTTTCCCTTAAGGGCTGGAGAAATGACTCAGTCAGTGGTTAAGGGAACTGACTGTACTTCCAGAGGACCCAGGTTCAAATCCCAGTACATACATGCTACTCATAACTGTCTATAACTCTAAGATCTGACACCCTGGCATGAATACATCTGCAGGAAAAACACCAATGCACATAAAATAAAATTTTAAAAAAGGAAAAGAAAAATATTTTCTTTCTGGGTAGTGGTGACACATGGCTTCAATCCTAGCACTCAGGAGGTGGAGACAGATGGATCTCTGTGAGTTCCAGGACAACCAGGGATACAAAGAAACCCTGTCTTTTAAAAAAAAACAAAAAAACAAAAAAACAACAAACTTAGGATACAGACATAGTGATGCATGCTGCTTAGCTGCGGCAGAAGAATCACCATTTGTAGGCCAATATGGTCTACATTTGACTTCAGGCTAGCCTAGGATATACAATAGGATCCTGTCCTCTTAAAAAACAAAACAAAACAAAAAAACCAACTATATATATATATATGTATGTATATATATATATATATCGTCTTTTATTCTTTCAAAGAAAAGGAATGGTGCAATCAGCATTTCTCAAAAGCACTATGTACCTGAGCAATCTAACAAATCACTAAAACAGCAATCTTAAATTTCTCCATCACAGAATTTCACAAGTGTCTTAGTTATGGTTTCTATTATTGTGATAAAACACCATGAACAGCAGGTGGTGGTGGCTCACACCTTTAATTTCAACACTGGGAGACAGGGGAGGGGGACACACGAGACACAGAGGTAGGCAGATCTCCAGTTCCAGGTCAGCAGCTTGGTCTATAGAATGAGTTCCAGGACATCCAGGGAGAGAAACTATGTTTCAGAAAATCACATCATGAACATAAGCAACTAGGAAAGAAATTCCTAGGTCTTTCCATCACTGAGGAAATTCAAGGTACAAACTCCAAGCAGAAACCTGGAGGCAAGAACTGAAGCTGAAGCCAAGGAGGAGTGCTGCTGACTGGCTTGCTTTACTTTTATACAACTTGGGACCACTTGCTCAGAAGTGGTCCACCCTAACCCTACCCCTGTAGGCTGGGGTGAGCCGTGCACATCAATCAATAATCAAGAAAAGGCACCACGGACTTGCCTAGAGGCAATCTAATAGAATCATTTCTCAGTTGAGGTTCTTCCCAAGTAACTAGCTTGTATCAAGTTAACAAAACAAAACAAAACAAAAAAAACACCAACCAGGACCACCTGTTATGACAAGATTTTTGTATGCTTCATATATATATATATATATATAACTCTGCTGTCTTCCTTAGTTGTTCCTTCTCCTACCTAAGTAAAAACAACACCAGATCCTTTCCCCATTCTCCATAGTGTCCTAATCCCACAGCAGGGAAAATGGTTCAAGCTTTCAGTTCCCTAGAGACTACAGGGAACACTGTGGCCTCTCAATTTACAAAAGCTGGACAAATGGGACTATGGAGAAACTGTGAAGACTACAGGGAAAATGAGCATCGTGGTGCACACTTATAATCTTGGCACTTGGAAGGCTGAGACAGGAGGATCATCAAAATAAACCCAGACAAAATTACAAACTAGATAGAGTAACTGCTATTCAACATTACACCATCCGATGTTTTCATCCCCAAGGCCCTAAAACTGTTGAAACATCTCTCTTCCCTCCCCTGTCCACCTTTAAGCTACTATCTTTTGATTGGCATCAACAACAATAAATTGTATTTATTTTTTTGTTTTTTGTTTTTTCCAGACAAAGTTTCTATGTGTAGCCTTGGCTGCCTTGGAGCTCACTCTGTACACCAGGCTAGACTCCAACTAGGACATCTATTTGCTTCTGCCTCCCAACAGGATTAAGTCATCCTCCTCCACCACATGTCAACAACTCTTACTGACAAAGTTTACAAGCGTGATGGATCCAGTTCCTCCAGAAGTCCTGTTACCAAATCACCACAGTACTAGTGTTAGAAGGCTGCACCTTTGGAAAGTGATTAGAACATGAATCCTTCATCCTCAGGATGAATGTTCCTCAAAGAGCTAGAGGGAACAAACTGTATGAATGCATGTCTTTCAGGGCATTAGGACCCAGGAGGTCTGACCATACCATGAATCTGCTAGTTCCCAGATCACTTCCCAGCCTCTATAACCATGACAAATTCCTGTTAATTACCAGGTCTAAGGTGTTTCATCACAGCAATGAGGGAGAAAAAACAAAAACAAAAAAACAAGAATTATTACTTTGGGAAGGAATGAAATTACTGATGATACAGTTTTGACATAGGTGTCATCATTTTTTCTCTTTTCAAAAAATTTTACAAGAGCAAAAATACAACAATAGTCAAATAAATGCATATAATGCGCCATAAAAATATGGCAAAACCAAGTTGCTAGTGGTGGGTCATGCCTGTAATCCCAACACTAGAGGATGAAATAGGAGAACTTCCTTGAGCCTGAGACACACCTAGGGCAACACTGTGTCATGGCAGTATATCCACAAAGAGACCCTGTGTCAGGCAAAACAAAACAAAAAAAGCTGAACTTTAATCAGCAGCACAGAAGCTTCAAAGACTAGGAGCCAAATATCACAGAGAGAGGATGTATGGAGGAGAATCAAGCCATCAGTAAATGAGGTAAGGAGAGAACCCCCCAAAAAAGCTTAAAAATCTGGACCAAAGAGCAATGCTATTATATAGCCAGTGAAAAGTTAAGTCACTATTATGACCAAATTTGAAAAAAATGCTTTCCCATAACTTTCCATTCACAAGGGAAATGTTCTATCCATACTTAAGGGAATAATTTCACAATTAAAGTAATCAATTTCAGATGATGCTACACATCTGGAGGAAGAACCAGAGCTATCCTGTTTTCAAGGTAAATGTCATGTGAAACCACAATGATTTGCAACCCCCCATCAGTCAATTTATCAAAATGCTTGAGGTTCAATAGCAGAAAGTCACTTAATGCAACCAAGAGATGTCCATCAGAACTGCATCATAATAAAAACTTGAACAGTTACAGAGCACAGGCTGGTAAGCTAGGCTAGGCCTTCCTTCTTACTAACCTGACCACAACCATAGCTGGAATCTAAGTAAAATTTAGGATGAAAGCTCAGCAGAACCCAAAGTTAATTATTCTTCTATTTAAAGGTCAACATCAAAACATTCTCTGCTGCTGCCGGATGTGAAGCTGTAGACACTCTGTGTATTTGCTGGCTGGCATAAAAACTGGCACAACACTTTTAGAAAGCATTTTGGCAATATGAATCAAGAGCCTTAAAAACTGTTTCTATTTCTTCGGGGATCTAATACTATTTCTGGAATTCTATAAGGACATAGTCTACAATTAGAAAAGAAAAAAACCTTTGGGTTCAAAAAAGCATTACTCATTATACAAAATCACTTTAAACTATGTAAATAGCCACTTAGAAGGTAAATTACAATGAAATATTCATCTAATAAAACTGAGTTTCTTAAAAGCATTTAAAATGGAAAACATACCTAGTAAACAAAGCAAAATGCACGCAGCATAATCACCTGTACATAAGTCACAATGTAAGCACTGACTTCAAGCAGATCTGTGAGTTCAAAGCCAGCATGATATACAGTAAAGTTAAGAGTTTAGGACAGCCAAGGCTACACAGAGAAGCCCTGCCTGGAAAAGTCAAAAATTAAAGAAAAAAGAAAAAAAAAGTTGTTTACAACATGGGGCAACTGCAAAGAGAGATGAAGAATAAATTATGGAGTAAATATGGTTGAGCAACATGAGAAGGTGCATAAATCCAGAAGTCAAGATGCTGGTTTAAGATGAAAAACTCACCAGCTGAAATCAGGGTGGGAATCAATGAGGACAAGGTCAATTGCTTAAGGTATAGAAATAGAAGCAGGACCTGGTGGCTCATGCAATCCCTACAGTCAAGAGGCTGCATGCAGCAAGGACTGCAAAGGCAAGGGCAGATCATGCTACACGAAGGAACCTATCTCAAGGGGGAGGGGGAAACAGAAACATAGTGCCCACCTAATACAAAGCAGAAGAAAGCAGTATCTATAAAAGTCTGTTTTTCATCTTTTAAACACTGCCTTAGTATTGTTTTTCTCCTTTATCTATGCCTAATACTCTATTTTCTAGATTATCAACACTACAGTTATTTACAGGTCACACTCAAGAAGATGGAGAATTTAGAAAATACTAGACTAAGTAGATAACCCAATGAATGACAGCTGGCTGTAAGCTTTAGACAGCATTGTATCAGAACTCTCAACACCTGTAAGGTGGAGACTAAAAGACTGTGAGGTCAAAGACATTCTGGGCTATAGTGAGTGTTTTAGGTTGGTCTACATTATGAGACCCTGGCAAAAACAAAAATCACCAGAAAGTAAAAATATCTAGAAAAAAAATACTAAAATATTTCAGTGATTTATAACCAAAGTAAACAGCAAAGTGCAGTAAATATTAACTTTACTTGAAAAAGATACAGAAAGCAATTAAAAATATGCACCATTGCTCTTACTAAACAGAACATGAAGTAATTCCAAAAGAGGGCAACATAACACAGTGGCTGAGCACAATCAAGAGCCAGACTTTTGAAAGCCTGGCTCCAACTGCTAATTTTATATTGCTCGATGCCTCAGTCTTTTGATCTGGAACATTAGTGTGTATCATAGAGGACAAACCTTGTATTATACTATATGTGCTACATTTTAAAAGATTAATATTGCTTGAGTTAACTTATCTGGGGAATTCAGAAGAAAGCCTGACTGAAGCACTAGCTCTGGAAACCATAAGGTGATGGGTAGTAGCACCAAGTATGAGCCTCTATTTAATGCCAATGAACTATACACACACGCCTTTAATCCCAGCATGTGTGAGTTGAAGGCCAGCCTGGCCTACACAGTGAGTTCTAGGATAGCCAAAGCTGTACAGGGAAACTCTGCTATAAACGAACAAACAAAAAGTGGTTGAAATAATAATCATGTACATATTTTACCACAACATAAAAAACACATTGCCCACGTCACTGCATTTTCATTTCTCCTGCTAAAAATTAAATCATTATATTCTATAAAATTATATAAAAGTTCAAGATTCTTGTTTCAAAAATCATTTACAACTAAAAATCATTTAAAGATACTTCTCTTACTTTTCAAACGTAAATTTCAAAACATGTTGTACTATGATAAAATTCTGATTCAAAATGTTCAAAATATTTAACTTGAATTCTCAAGCAAAAATACACCCTGGAAGTGGTGCTATCTTTTCAGCAATAAAACCAAAATACACTGTTCTAACCTGAAACAACTTGGAAACATCTATAAACTCTCCCAGCACAAGCATTTTAGTGCCTTCTACATGCAGAAAACTCCACGAACCTTAAATACAACCAATTATGAATAGCAACAAAAATCTTTAAATGTCCATTTTAAAATAAAAACTTACAAAATAGCCCCAAACCACTTACAAAATGAGCATGTGGTGAAAAGGGACAGAGAATACCAATTTATTATACCCAAAGCTGACTGACAATAATGTTTGCTGCATAGCAACAAGATTCTGCAATCTGAGAATGGTACAAGACTCCCTTTCTTGATCTGCCAAGCCACAATTAGTTCCATCAAGGTAACAAAGTATGCAAAAAAATATGCATATACTACAATGCAATTCTAATCATACAAATTTTTATACTGCTAAAACTACAAAATAGTAAATCCAAATTCTAAATTACTTCAAAGTATTGTTATACCTTCACTCTCAATGTTTCTCTCTGTTCTTACTGTTTCTCTTATTTAGAAATAAGGCAAAAAACTACCAAAGCTTATTTTCGGGCCATGGTTCATTTGAAAACATCATCTGTAAGGTAGTTCCGGTGGTTTTGTTGTTGTTTTGTACAGTGAGTATTTTTGCCTGCATGTTCAGGGTCCACTGAGGCCAAGAAGAAATCAGTTTCTGGAATTGGTGTTACAGATGACTATAAACCACCTGTGGGTGCTGGGTTACCTGGCTCTGCTTGGAAGAGCAACAAAAGCTCTCTAACTGCTAAGCCATTTGTCCAGACCCATTTAGTTTTTAAAATAAAAGGCAGTAGTGCTCATGTGTGCATAAACACCTTCTGTTTCATTTACTTAATAGTAAAGCTTACCTTCAGCTGATTTAAAATTTGTAATTTACTGTAAAGAACTATAAACATTTTAAATCTTGGAATCTGAACTATTTCTATGGACTGTGCATATAGGTAAACTGTAACACTTCACAAAACTTTTTCAGATAAAACTACTTCACCTAAGGAACAAAATTTTAAAATTGCAGTTATTCCTACCTTATCTTTAAATGGCTTCATTGTTTTGTGGTTTCTCTTTTTATTTTGAGAATGTTAAATGTTAAATGACAGATCTAACACAGAAAAAGTTTAAAACGATTTCTACCACTTTAAATGATGAGAAACTCTTTAAATTCATAGAATAGTTAATCCACTTTGAACAATGTGTTGACTAAGAAAATTTAGGAGCACTTTTAACTTACTAGCTTTTAAATGGATCTACACATCCCAAAACATCCACAAATACTTGGTGTGCGTTACAAATGAAGGCTGTTATACAGGCTATAAACACAGTGTAGCACACGCTGGTTCAGAGTCTCTAAAATGACTCTGTACCTTAAGCCCTAAGTTTCAAGTTAATCTAACAGAAAAATTCAAATTATTTCAAAGAAACTGAGAAAAGCTATGTAAGCTTGAAAATAAACAAAGCTGGGTTTCAGATAAGGTTCTACCACTATGTATTCCAATACAAGGCACCCTATATACATCTAATGGCTTAAGGAATTAGAAGAAATAATCTCTAAGGAGTACACAGAACATTCATTTTTCTTTACCACCCATTCCTTAAAACTTATAATCTTGGGAGATGTGGAGAAGAGAGAATGACCTGATGTGGTGAGAGGGGGAAGGAACCTTGAATAAGGATATACAAGGATAGAAAATGTGACTTCTTTATTCATAATAATAAAAAATAAATAAAAGAAAAAAAGAGAAAAAAACTTATAATCTTGTCTAATCTGCCATCTTTCCCTACCACTTCCTTCATAAGCGCCATCTTGCATTCAGACAGCACTGGGTATAATCTGGCACTGGGTATAACTTTAAGGATGAAAAATGAAATCTGAAAAATAAACAGCAGTGAAAGGTAAAATTTAACAAGAGGCCATGTTTAGCATACAGAACTTTGATTTGAATCTCAGCTGCCTTTTACCAATGGTATGACTTCAGCCAAGTCAACTAACCACTGTAAAAGAACAGTAAGAACATCTGTGAGGTTGCCTGCCTTTCAATGCTAATCAGTAGCAATTAGTTATCAAATGTTTACTTCACCTAAGTAAGGAATATTAAATACTGTCATCTACAATTGTTAGCCCACTTGGTTTACACTGATATAGGCAAATATTATCCCAAAAGTGAAGTCCGGTAATGTTCCACTCTATGATCAGTAGCTCATCCTATAACAGGCATGTGTTCAATATTCAACTATTAAGCCTATAGATAAGTAAGAAAATTCACAGATTTTTTTTTTAGGATAAAAAATTAATCTTTTGAGGCTGAAGAAGATGGCTCGGTAGGTGAAAGTGCTTGCTAAGCATGTTTGGGAACTTAAATTGAGATACACACACACACACACACACACACACACACACACACACACACACACACACACACACGCACACACACGCTGGATGGCATGGTAACCTCCCACCTGTACTCCAAAAGCTTGGGAGGAAGGTATAGGATTGTGGAGCAAGCTGACTAGTCAGGAAGCCAAATCAGTGAATGCTTGGTTCCAATGATATACACGATGGAACACCATCAAGAAGATGCCTGACGATCTTTAGCCTAGCCTCCATATATTCATTCAAACATGACACACACACACACACACACACAGTGTTATTTTTCAAAGAGTGGTAGTGCATGACTGTAGTCTCAACAGTTGGGAGGCTGAAGCAGAGAAGGACAAGTTCAAGGCTAGCCTGGTCATCCAACCTGTTAGAACACAGCTGGGGACACAAACCAAGGCCCTACCTCAAAATGAGTTTCATTTTAAAAGACATCTAAGGGCCTGGAGAGATGGCTCTGTGGTTAGGAGCACTGACTGCTCTTCTGGAGGACCGGGGTTCCATTCCAAGCACCCACACGGCAGCTCACAACTGTCTGTACTTTCAGTTCCCGGCAAACACCAAGGCAAATAAATAAAGTTTTTTTAAAAATAAAATAAAAGACATCTAAATATTTGCACTAAACAATGAAATACACATTCTTTCCAAGCTTTACTTTTTTTACATTTCACTAATACTAAAATAAAATTCAAAAACATGTTTTACTTCCTAATGTACTAATAAGCATGTCAATAATTGTTTTTATTTTCAGAGGTCTCATGTAGCCTACATGTCTAGTGTCAAGAATGAGAAAAGGGGGCTGGAGAGATGGCTCAGCGGTTAAGAGCACCGTCTGCTCTTCCAGAGGACCCGGGTTCGATTCCCAGCACCCACATGGCAGCTAACAACTGTCTGTAGTTCCAGTTCCAGGCAAACACCAAGGCAAATAAATAAATAAAGTTTAAAAAAAAAAAAAAAAAAGAATGAGAAAAGTGTGTGTGTACACTGAAACTGTGGGAAAAGCACTAAAACCTCATTCAAAAGACTTGGGAATAATTTCTCGTTATTACTTGTTATAAAGATGATCTTTCCCCTCAGCATGATCTTATTACCACTCTTCTTGCCCTTCTTGGGTTGTTTGTTCACTTGGCTGTTTTGGGTTTAAAGGATAACAGTCTCCTCCTGTAGCCCAAACTGGTCTCAAACTAGCAGCAAACCTCCTGCCTCATCCTCAACACACCCAGCAGGCTTTTCACTCTTGTTGAAAATAGATTAACCTGTATACTTGAGTTTATTCTTAAACTCTCTTCTATTCACTGGTCTATAGGTCTATCTTTATGCCAGTACTGAAATATTTTGATCACTGTAGCATTTTAGTAAGACTTTTAAAGTGCTAGTGTGGGAGGGGGGCGAAAGAGGTGCATAGGTGAACATTAGAACTTATAGGGGAACCATGTGGGTACTGGGGATTGAATTCAGGCCATCAGTTAGTTAACCAGCTGAGCCAACTCACCAGTTTATTTCAGTAAGTTTTTAAACTGGACATAGAGATCTTCTAATTCTGCTTTTTAAAGTTATTTTGGTTCCCTTGAAATTCCACCATCAATTTTGGACTTCAAAGAATATTGCAATAGGACTGTAGTGTTCATATCTATCATTTGGGATATCAGTGTATCTCAATAGTATCTGTTCTCATTTATTTAGGTCTTTTATTTCTTCCAGAAATTTTCTTTCAGGATACAAATTTTAACTCCTTGATTAAATTTATTCTTTGACATTTTATTCCTTTAGATAGTATTGCAAATGTTCTTAATCTCACATTGCTGGCACTCTGCTTTTTGTGTGATCTCAGACCCTCCAACTCTGCACGTATTCACGCTAGTAGATTTATCTCAACTCTTGCATGTATTTTTAAAACATATACAGAAATTTCCTTCTACATCTGTCACGAGACCATTTGCCTAACCAAAATGAGAGATGGTTAAGATCACTAGGACTTAAGTATCTCAAAATAAGACCTTAATTATAAACAGGGTCACTATAGAAGGGACACACTGTTAGGCCCTTAATTCTATATGGATGAAATTCTTATAAAAAGAAAAATGAATCACTGGGCATGGTGGCATACACTTTTAGGACTAGTACTTGAGAAGCTAAAGTACTTGGGCTGCATAGATGCAATAAGAAAAACCCTGCCTAAAACAAATGGGGGTGTCACGTTAATAGAGAGCCAGAATTATGGGACCAAAGAAGCAGAAAGTAAAAGGATTCAAGCAAAGACCAGAGGCCAGAAAAAGTAAACAACACAGGAATCCTGACTTTCTAACATACTAGGCCTATCCACAAATTTCAGACTCAAGATTCAAAATCAACTAACTTATTCCTTTTTCTAACACCCTCTAGTGATGAGACTAGAGACCAGGTTTTGCACATGTGAAACGTATATTCTAGTACTGAGCAACACCCCAGCACTCAACACCAACTCCTGATGGTGTTCCAAGCCTACCGTTCTGCCTTATAAAATTCATTCTCATTCTCTCTCCCCTCCCTTCCTCCCTCTCCCTCCCTCCCTCCCTCCCTCCCTCTCTCTCTCTCATACACACACACACACACACACACAAATTATAAATACAGAAATCTTCTAAGCTTAGTATGGTCTCAAAAATATAGCAATTCTCACTTATGGAGAAAAAGTGATATTTGGGAGAGTTGAAGACAGTGTTCTAACTTGAATTTTTAAGGTTTGTTTGCATGTGAGTGCTATAGGAAGGTCAGAGGATGACCTGCAGTCCTCTTTTTCAGCACTTGTGTTCTGGGGGTTGAACCCAGTTCACTGGGTTTGGCAACAATACCTACTGAGCAATGTTGTCCTTCACAGACACAATTCTGTTAAACTGTTACCTACCCTACCCCTCCAAGATGGAAAACGTCCATATTTAGAAGAATATATAAAGTTAAAAGATGGTATCCAAAGGCAATTCCCTTAAAGCAGAACAAAATGTACCTTACTGAGGCAATACAAAATAACAGCATGAAATCCACTGCATAACAGGTTGACTATAGTCAATATACTGTCAATATATAGTCAATATATCTCAGAACAGTCAACTTCAGACATATCACAGAAGTACATCAAGCAAGGCAATAGCTAACTGGTTTATTTAATCATTCCACATCATGCACTATACATATCAAACATCCCACTGCACTCTAAAATGTAATGTAATTATGATTCAACAATTAAAAATACTAAGAACATGCTAAGCAAGGTACTGGGTTCAATCCCCAGCTACAAAAATTTTAAATGGAAACAAAGTAATATTGATAATCCTTAACTAAGAGGTATAAATACTACAGGAAATTTAAATATCATGACTGACACTATTTAGAAGGAAATCACACAAATGTAAAACAGTCCCTACCCTCCTGTATCAAAACATTTTCCTTATAGCTCTTGAAAACAGATGAATCGCTAAGCCAAGTACAAGGGAATGGGTAATTTCCAACCACATCTTTATTTATAAGTCGTTTTGGGGATTTATCTTACTGAGTTCCTCTACTAACTTTGGAATCACAGAATGGAAGCACTCATGGAGGGCTTGGTCCATGATAAAGAAAAGTAAAGTCTTTCATCTAAGAGCAACAGAAGACAGAGGGTTGCAAAGGATGAGGTTGAGCTAATAAAATCTGAATCAAAAAGATCTGACTACTTACTGTACAATGACAGACTAGATGAGAATAATAGATCAATTCAATAAATGAACTCAGAACAATGCATCTATGAAAATGTAAGGCAGGACAAAACAGAGAAAAAGGCCTTAACGTGGAGCTTCAAGAAACTCCCAGAATCTGCCAGAGAGGCATAAAAAAAAAAAAAAAAAAAAAAAACAACTGAAGAACCCTAAGAACACATAACACCACAATCAGGTATTCCAGCAGGCATTTTCCACTGGAAAAGTACTCCATTCATTTAAAAATGTCATCACGGCTATCTTATTCCCAAATGACAAAACTCTCATTGGCATGGGAGATTACTGTAAACAGACTAGAGGAAAACAGACTGAACAGCTTTCTAAAGAGCCTATAGACGTGTTTCATCACACTTTAATAGTGGCTTTTCCTTGGTATTTGTTACTTTTAGAACTTATACTTTTTTATTTATTTTTGGAGTGGGGTGTGTGTCACAGGTACAGAAGGAGGTCAGAGCACAACCTGCAGAGGCTGTTCTTTCCCTCCACCATGAGGGTCAACCCAGGATCAAACGCAGGCACCGTTAGACCTGCTAAGCCATCTCACCAGCCTGTCATTTTTATTTATAACAAGGAAACTAAATACTGTTAACTTAGCAATAATGTAAGGCTCTATAACTTGCTCAGGCATCTCAAAGGCACCACTGTCAAGGTTTCAATCCAAGCACTTGCATGGTTGGATCCCCAGTATCATGTCTTTTAGTCTCTCTTCATTATGAAAACATAAATATTAATTCAAAGTAATAAAAAATGTCAGGGGCAAATACAAGAAAGAGATTTTCTTTTGGTATTGTCTATTCTCATAAAGAAGAAAAAATAAATACCAATAACCTAAAGCCTGGGGGGTAGAAGCTGAGCTGTAACAACTATAAAACCCACCTTTTAATATATACACAAAGTTTTATCACCAATTCAACATTTGCACTGTGTCAAAAAGAAGGCACAACCATACTGACATATACAAAACTTCCCATTCCTTCCTCATTCCTGGCAATCACTAGCATACAAACAGAAGCATCAAGTATGCGGCCCTTTGGATCTAGCTTCCTTCTCTTAGCATATTTCCATTCACACGGTGCAATGTAGCAATACTTCATTTTTGTGGGTCTTTCAAGATAGGTTTTCTCCTTGCAGCCCCAGCTGTCCCGGAACTCCCCTATAGAGCAGGCTGGCCTCAAACTCACAGAGATCCGCTTACCACTGCCCCGCATCCCAGCACTGGGATTAAAGGCCTGGGCTGCTTTTCAAATTCTCAACCTAAACTTCTAAGATGTTAGACTTTCCTAGAAATAGAGGAATTATTTTTCCTATACAGCCCATTGTATGCTAAGTGTTATGCCAGAGCCTTACTTAATTTTCCCAACAACTCTGCAAAGCAGAAATTATTTCAATTTTACTGAAGAAATTAAATTCTAAATAAAATAAAAAGTTTACAAACTATTTAAAAATCAATTAGTAAATGTCAAAACTAGCGAGCAAATCCAGACTTGACTTCTAAGTCTGTACTCTTTACACCACATTTTACACCGTATCATTTATTTAACACTTAGATACACATACATACATTGTTTCACATCAAAAGGACTCTCTTGGGCAAGTTGTATGTTAAAATTCTAATATGGAAATTTCCCAATATAAATACATTTCTAAAAACCTAAAGTGACTTGGGTATATTAGCTCCTCATAATTCTTTTTTAAAATAAATTACTTGTAGTATCCTAGCTATGACTAGTACAAACATTATGCAGATTACCTTTTCCCTCAACAAACATGCAAGTATGTTCTGCTACTCAGACTGAGTTGTGCCCTCTCAATTTATATTGTTGATGTCCTAACCCAGCATTTAGAAAATATGGCTTTAAAAAAAAAAAAATTATTTATTTATTTATTTGCCGTGGTGTTTGCCTGGAACTACAGACAGTTGTGAGCTGTTATGTGGGTGCTGGGAATTGAACCCCTGTCCTCCAGAAGAACAATCAGTGCTTTTAACTGCTGAACCATGTCTCCAGCCCCCCGGAAATATGGCTTTTAAGAAGCAAGTACAGTTAAGTGAACTCTAAGCCAATGAGATTGATGGCTTTGTAAAAAGAAACATATTTATCATCCTTTCTAACCCCTCTTCACCCTACCAAGTGACAACAAAGAAGAGCCCTCACCAGACCCCTCTGGCCCTAACCTTCCACTCTCCAGCTTTGAGAAAATAAAACTGGAGTCTCAAGCACTGAAAAACAAAAAAGCAAGCATTACTGTGGACACAAGCTAAACCAAGAGAGATACATACGTCTGTTGGTCAAATCTGAGTCTCTGATCAGACACTGAAAAAACAGAATATTCTTTTATCTGTTAATTTATTATTTTACAATAAATCCAAGGAGATATAGTCCAAAGAGCTCTGGAGGTAGACAAACCTGAATCTGAGGCTCTGGCTACTTCTGACCTTCGATAATGAGTAAGAAACATATTCTACATCCATCTTGTAGTAGTGATGCTGGGTTTTGTTTACTAATTTTATTAGTACTTATATCTGCAAATACTATACCACATCCTACCAGAGCTGTACCCAGTACAGTTCTAGAATGTTACAAGGCACTCCAAAACTCTGACTATTACTGTTTGTATGTAAGATTCTAAAAGAATACCAGACAAAGTCAACCACATTTGGATATAGACAGTATTTGACTGGTCAAATAAATATGTAAATCAACAACATTGGGCTAGTGGTATGACTTGGGAGTAGAGTATTAGATCCTTTAGAACCAAAGAAAAAAGAAAAATTAGGGACTGCTCTTGATGGTATGACAAGGAAGACTTTATGTTCTTTATGTTTTTCAGTAAAGCAAAATTTTCAAACTCATATTTGGAGAAGCATCTCCTGTGGTTCCTCAACTCAGATCATCTTTAAGTTTTACTTCCCCTCAATTCTACCCATTAATTTCAAAGGTGTCCAGAGAGGGCTGAAAGGAACCACAAGGGTTTAAATATCTATTTACTAGCTCAGAGCTACGTAAAATAGACACTCTTTTTTCCAAATACTTCCTTAATCTCACAATAAAGCCTGGGTATTTTGAAAGTTACACAATCATTCCTGATCTAAAGTTGTACATAGGATAAAATATTAAAACAACTAATGTCATTTTCCCTTTACTGGCAAAGTGCTGACTATTTTGCTTATTCCAAATGGATTAGTAAGATACCCAAAATCCTAAATACTTTATATAAAGTTAAATAAATTTTATCTACTTAGCCACATTCATATTCAAGGCTTATTCACTTAATACCTATAATACTGACATTCAAAAAACTGAAGGTGTAGCTACTATTTCTAAAATAAATATCTGTGGAAGAGTCACACAGAACAGCTGCAAGGATCAATGGAAACCCACGGGAGAGGAGACTATTTTCATCCCTTCATGGATGTGTAACCTGACACTACAATTCTGTGAAATAGTAGGATTATCTTTTTACCAATATGGTCAATTAACAAGGCAGTTCAGATAACCTGAATTTTCTGTCTCTTCACTATACTTCTCTCAAATGTGCATTAAATTTATCATATCTATAAAATAAGGTATCAAAACTAGAGAAAGTTCCAAATACCAAACATATACACACACAGGAAAAAAGCTGAAAAAAAAAAACCAATATCCTCACCTAAGCAATACGGCTGGGCATTAAACAGTTTGATAAATCATATCCCCCTGCAACCATTCTCTAAACCCATATCTCAAGCAAACATTACTAATGAATACATGGCATTCTGCCACATCTATCTTAGAAACATATCAATGCCTTTATGTGCACATTAACCACTACCTACTGGACTATACTGGCCTATTTGACATCCTTAAATAAGATCAATGGTGAACTGACCACAAGTTTTGTACAACTAGCTAGTCTAAAATAAGTTTTTAATCTGAAAAGAAAGGAAGCTCAAAAAAGCATCTCCTATTACTTGATCCTCACAACTCAGGAAAGAATTACCTCTCTATATACTGGGAACAAAGATGTTTACAGTTGACAGAATGCCTGTCTAGTATGTAGCATGCCCTGCATAGAATTCCCAGCACAGCATAAAGCTGTGAATGCTGTCACAAATCCATAATCCCAGAATTCTTTTGGTAGAGGTGGGAAAATCAGAATCAAATCCTCAGTTATACATCTGAGTCTGAGGCCAGCATGTAATTCCTGAGACCCTTGTCTCAAAAAGCAAACAAACTATATACATATATACTGATACTTACCACTGATTTGTATATATGATATGTACAGAGAGAGAGAGAGAGAGAGAGAGAGAGAGAGAGAGAGTGTGTGTGTGTGTGTGTGTGTGTGTGTGTGAAATTATATGCTTAGCTCAGGGTTACTCAGGAAGTAGTAAGTAGTTTTGGTCAAATCCTTACAACTCCATTATGTTTTTTTACATGAGAAAGTCTGAGCATCCAGTGTTTCAGTAGCCTGGACCATACAATATGGCATAAAAATGTCAATCCAAAATTTCTTGGGCTCTTCCTAGAGACCAGACTACAAGGAACTAAGTATTGTAACTCTAACAGGCTCTTCTTTCTGTTTTTAAAAAAAAATTAAAGAAAAAAGTAAAAGGCAAAATTTTGAGTGATCAACTAGTGTGCAAAAAATATAATCCCAAACACACACTTTCCAAACATTACACAAATAAAAGAACAGAACCAAAAATCCAACAGGCTACTACAAATACCAGCTTGGTATATTGAGGTTTGTGGCTCTTTTCCCCTTCAACTCACCCACTGTCCTGTGTAAAAACTAAACCTTGTTTTATTGTCTATCTCTAATCAAACTTTAATAAACCTACATACACATTTAAGCGTGAACCATGTCTTATGACTTTCAGGAATGTAAAGTATTTAGCTCCCTTCTGTATAATATTACACTATGTGACAATAACATGCTGTTCCTAAAATTAAAACATCAGAGAGATCTTACCACAAATACTGTAAGATACTTATTTCTTCAGAGTTCTGACCAACTTAAATAAAAATTCATACTCAATATTCCTATTTCTGGGTGGTCTTTGAAACACCAAAACTATCTTTCACATAACTTAAAAAAAAATAGTTAATTAATTAGTTCCTGGGGCATCTGAGATTACACAAATAACTAGCAAAAGTCCTTTCTTAAGCCCCAAACTATCCCAATAACTGCTTTCAACACTGGAGATTTGAACTTCACATCAAGCCAACCTACCTCATAGCTACCTAAGTAACTGTTCCTACCCAAGCTGTGTACACCACCTACCAGACAATCCAAAGCCTTTCAAAGTGAAAAACTAGCTGATCCTCTTTTCTGCTCTTAAATTATTCAAAAACAGCCTCCAAAGAATTACTGTAGACTGCTCAAACATCTTACACCTAGGGAGAATGTTCTGTTTGTGATTTCTCTATCTCTATAACTAATAAGACATATAGCAAGAAAACGGCTTAAAAACCAGAAGTTACACTTTACTGGAAACCAGAACTTAAATCCAGACATAATTTACCTGAGAGAGGCAATGTACGTATGGTATTTAAGTTTTACCAAATACTTCAAACTTTAATATATTTTGTTCATAATCTTTCAGAGAGCTTTGATCTCATGTTAAAATAATTTACTCTGTACCTTTAATGTTAAGAAAATTATTCCAAGTCTGAGAAAACAGTATACTAACTTGTTCTCCAAGACCTCTAAAGGGTTAACTCACTAAAGCAGAAATCAACAGTATGTAATATTCCAAGACAGAGCAGTCATGGGTTTTGTTAACAGTTCCTGAATTTTCAAGGATACTAGTAGCTTAAGAAATATGCACAAAAATATAAAGTTTTCCACCCTGCATTGTACAAAGATAAATCTTGGTTTCTGGGGTGTAAGCCATAATTACTTTTTAAACATTTGAAATAGCTTGTGTGAAATCACTAAGGAAAAGGGGTCAGTTAGCATTAAGCCAAAATCTAAGACTAGCATAAAGATCTGACACTTGGAAACAGAAAAATTCATAGTAACCTTAAGTGAACAACACACACACACACACACACACACACACACACACACACACACACACAAAATACTTAAAAGTAAAACGGTACTGTGTTCAAGCCAGATTTTTTTTTGGGGGGGGGGATAAGTACCAAAGTTTAAAACGGAACTTACTTAAAATGAGGGGAAATTTTTTTCAATGACATAACATTTTCATGCCAAAGAGAAGGAATATGTAACTGTTATCATTCAAATCTCATGGCATTACATTATAAAGGTCTTGGCAACGGTTGGCCATTAATCTTTAACACAAAGGAGAGTCAAATCCAAATGAATTGAAAGACTATCTTAGGAGAAAGAAATGAATTGTAACGCACTTCATCCACAATTGTTTAACCTAACAGGAAGGCCTTTAAGAATGATAACGCAAAATGGATCAGCCTTCAGTCTACAAAGTCCCATTTCTCACTAAGTCTTGCACCAATCCAAAACCAGGAGGTTACGGACAAAAAACAAGCTTGGGAAAGGCTTTGGGGGGTGGGATGGGGGGGTCCCCCAATGAATGACACATCACATCATGGTTTATTCTCCTACACAATCGGAGAGGCAAAAACCGAAAAATATCACACCATATGTCCCATCGTATCAATCAAAAAGCATTTCACGACGGAACATCCAATTCTTTCCTTTGGAGCTGAAAAAAAATAATTGTTGTATTGATAACCGAGGAAAAGGAAAAGCTGCTACTGCTGCAATGCAACACAGCCTGCTACAGAACGGGAGAGAAAGGCTTTCCAAACAAAACCCTCCCCCGCCCGGGCTTACAAACCTCAAACAACTTATCCCAGCCTCTCAATGTCCCCCGCCAGTGGAAACCTAGTAAATGCTCTCCCTTCCCCCACCACCGCGAATTTTCACCTTTCTCCGCTCCTCTGCTTACCCCTACCCACAGGCACTTTATTCCCCGCAGAGATTTCAGACCTTTCAAACTTTCCTCCCCACCTCTCCCTTTTTTTTTTTAATAAATAAATAAATAAATAAATAAATAAACACTAGAGCTTTGTACTAAAAGTACAGGGAATGCCTACATATATTCGAAAAATACCTGTCCGTCGGCAACCAGCACTCAACGATTGTCGAGCCCCTCCCCATCTCCTGGGTTGCGCTAGCCGAAGCTGGGGGAGGGAGGGAGCAGGCAAATTAAATTGAGGCAGGGAAATCCTGGGTGAAAGAAGAGCATCGGAGGGAACACGGAAGGACCCCCTCCCCCAAATCAGAGAGCCTGGGCAGGGGGGGCGGGGGGAGGAGAAACCCGAAGGGACAAAAGGGAGCGGGGTAGAGCCGGGAGTGCCGGCGCCGCGGGCCGGGGCAGGCGGGTCCGCGCAGAGCTGTCTGTCGCGGCGCCGCGGCACAATGGCTGGCGGCCCGCGCGCCCCTCACCTCATGGTGCCGGCGGCGCCGAGGCTTCCCCGGCGCGGGAGACGCCGAGCAGAGGGTCCCTCCACAGGCTGGGAGGCGGACGCCGCCGCGGGGACGCGCGAGCAGAGGCGGCTCCGGCTCGGCCGAGCGGGCTACACCATCTCCGCGCGCAGAGGCGAGGCGCCGCCGGCCCGCCGAGCGCGAGCGACCACGGACCGAGGAGGGGGCGCGGGGCCGAGTAAGGGGGGGGGGTCCCCGGCGGCCGCCGCCTCCTCCCGCCTGCGTCGCCGCCTCCTCCTCCTTCTCCTCCCCGCCGAGCCTCGTCCTTCGACTCAGACGGGAACCGCTCGCCCGCTCCGGAGGCCGCTGCTCCGAGCGCGCCGCCGCCGAGGCCGGGAGGAACCGGCAGCTGCTGCAGCCGCGGGAGGAGAGCCGGGCTCGCCGCGGGGCGCCGGGGGCGGGGCAGCGGAGGAGCACGCAGGCGCCGCCCTCCTCCCGCCGCCCCCGCCGCTCCCGCGTCGCCCGCTCCCCTCCCCCTCCCTCCCGGGGCGCCGGGCAGTGCGCGCGAGGGGGCTGCGGGGCGGCGGCGGCTCTTTGTTACCACCCACCCGGGCTCCGCGCCCCCTAGGGTCGGAAGGGGGCTCGGCGCCCGCTCCGCCCTTGACCCCGCTCTCGCCCTCCCGCTGCCCCGAGGAGCAAACCGCGGGGAGGCGTGACTAGCACTCGGCGGGCGCGCGGGCAAGCATCCCGCAGCCGCCGTCGTCCCCCTCCCCCTTGCGCGCCCCCGCTGCGGCGCGGCTCCCGCCCCCTCCCCCGGGTGAGGGGCGGGGTGTAGGGGAGTCCCGAACACGCAAAAATGTGGTCATCATCGTCCTCCGGGTTCCCGAGGACCCCCGAGCGTGCGGGACGTGGTGGCCCCGGGCGACGAGCGCAAGGGAGGCGCGCGGATGACTGCACACACACACACACACACACACACACACACACACACACACACACACGAGCCTAACGCGTTGGTGTCGGGAAACGCGGTGGCCCGAGGCACGCGGAACCCTGTACAGCCGCGAGAGACGCAGCCCGTGGAACCCTTTCTGTCGTCACCAGCTGAAAGGGAATCCCGGCCGGGGGCGGGGAGGGATGGGAACTGAGGATAATTTTAAATGTTCTGTCTTTCACCTAGTCTGCAGCTCACCTCCTTGGAAAGGTAGATGTAAAATACTAACGCGGAGAATGTTTTACAGCCAGATGGTGCAGGGGGTGTCTGAGAAGCCCGAATTTGTAAAGAGTTGGGGAGGGGGGGATGTTGGTATCAAAAAATAAAATTTAATGATCTAATAAAGATGTAAACTGGACAAATAGCCCGCTTGTGTGTGCAGTATTCAAGATGACTGGAAGAGGATAGAAAGGTTTTACTGCTACGGGATTCCTATTGCATCCAAAATGGAGGACCTACCAATACTGCAGGAATCCATTCAAAAGTTCCATGTTCCTTATGAAGTGGGCTACGATTCAAAAGATAGTTATGAATGCTGAGAATATGTGCACTTTCGAAAGAAAAGCAGACATATTATAGTCATCCTTTGGTCAGTGCCTGACTTGTCTGCAGAACAGCATAACCTGTTTTTAACTGTGAAAAGCCTCCTGGTTTCAGAGCACAACAAAGACAATGTGCTTTTTGGAAGGAAGCCCTGCAAGAAGCAGTGACCTAGAGCTGTGGCACAGGACCAGGGTGGCCTCCGGTAGTAAAAAGCAGGGTGCCTCTGCCCTAAACATGGTGTACTTGAAGAACACTAATTTCCACCCACATAGCTAATTACAGCTTGCTATCACAGAGCGTTTTATTCAAGGATCTCCAAGGACTGAAGAGAAAACAGCCTTGTCAGTCAAATGTCCTCATTGCCGCATGACAAGAGACAGAGAAATATGCATACCAAAGGATCCCATACATTTTTAGCACAAAAGCCATGATGCCATGATTAGAAGACATCTCAACTATGAGGTCCACTGTCTTTGTATAAATTACTGTAGTTTAAAAATGCTTGTACCTCAAGAATTCAACAAGTTAAAGAACATTTGCTATGGAAGCCTTTATTGTTGACTTTTTCAAAGAGTATTAGTGTATGTTGAATCATCTTGGAAAAATTAAGACATTCACACCAGCTTTCCTTAGTCTGTTCATACAAATATAGTAAATGCAACAGAGCTTATGCTTCGGATAAAAGTCAACAACCAAAGAGGTGGAGATATCGTTGTAATGACTCAAACAATCTCATGTCAAAGACAAGAAACACTAACAAAAATTCCTTGCAAATGATGCCATAATCTACTTCTCATTGTAAAAGTTAATCCATCCTGGTTTAAATAAATTGTATATCATCATCATCTTTATCCTAACAGCAAATGCCCCAATGGCATGGATACCAAATTAAGTGATCCAAAAGGGAAAATGCTATTCTTGTTTTCTGTGTTTATTAAAAATGTACCAGCCAAGAATGTTGGCTGCCTAAACCCCATTTCCATCCTTTTGAATGGCAGCCTGCCAGCTCACAGTTGGTCACACCATTGCCTTTGGATTTAGATCTTGCATTGGCTGGTCTGACCTCCAAAGGTCATTTTGTAGAAGGGCAGTTTGTTACTGCTGACAAAATATTACTTTTTGTTCATATTTGGTCTAACATGGAAAGAGGACAAAAAAGAAACGAGCTAGAAACAGGGTAATTCTGGTCACAGGGAGACTTCATGGATTGTGTTACTACATAGAATAAAAATTTTAGAGATGGGAGGATCTTAAGCTGTTCACTCATTTTTTTTAAAAGAATATGAGAGCCAGAGAGGTTAAGTGACTTGCCCATTGTCATGAAGTGCCTTTGTAATAAAACAACTCAAACCCAGGATTTCTAGCTCTTGGCTCATTGTTTCTCCTCCCACGTCATACTGACTTCCTACGGTATAAGAATGTGTTCACTTGGGGAAGAAATACAGCTGATTGTCTTCTCACAAACCTTAACCTTACTTAAAAATTAGAGCTGGCTTCACTGAATCATAGGAGTCTTCAAAAGGATTTGAACTCCATAAGGGTTGTCTATCAAACACAATGCCTGGCCCAGCATGTAGGGACCTGGATATTTGAAAAGTGAAGAAAAGAATAAGTGATCGAATATGCAGCTGCTCTAATCTACAGAAGATTAGTAATAATACACTTGAATGTTCTGGGCAGCTAACCCTGGGTCTTATACATGCTGAGCCCTAGTACACTCAACCCACCAGCTACATTCCCACCTCAACTTTCTTCCTAACACAAATGTATGTATCTCAGCTTTTCCTCACAGATACTTTTTTGCAGAAGTTTGGTGTGACTGGTTGACCCACACAGCTCTAAGCAGTGTTCACCCCGAAGGCAATGAAAGAAAGCATGCTTCTGCTGCTGATAGGCTGGTGGTGGAGTCAGTCTGTCTCAGAGCTTCCCTAGAGCAGAGCTTATTTAAATGCATCTGATAGCATCAGTAGGCTTGTCCTTCACTTCAGGAAGTGAAAAGGAAGCATGACTATTGCTACCACACAGACAGAAAGTCACTGTTAAGAGCTGAAGGCCTGCCTTTCTCTCATCCCCTCAAAGAAAGTCCTCTCTGGAGTTACCTGGGAGAGATGGAAATGGAAAAGTAATTTGGAACGAACTTTATACATTATAAGCCTATGTAGCACTAGTGTATTTTCTGGCAGTTCATAGTGAAATTTTTGTCCCCTCCTCACAAAATGGTGGGAAAATACTGTAGGATTCAAGATATTTTTATTTACTCCTCTTTCAACTGCCTTAGCTGCCCATATATAATCTCAGTTCAAAAATTCTATCAGGAGATATTGGAGGGCTAGAGAGACGTTAAAGTCTAGGCTCACAACCAAAAATATAAGAAGAAACTGTTGACTGCTCTGCCATTGTGTTTCTTCCCATTGATCATTTAGCTCCATGCCCCTCCCTTCTAAATTGGAATCATTTGGTTGACTTCACTTTTTTCTTTCCAGAATGTCTTCCTTTTAGCTTGACAGTGCTAGACCTAGCAAATGATTCCCATAACCAAAAGAGTGTTATGTTATTTGATAGAGGTCATATTCTAGATAGTATAATGCATTATTTCTACAAGATTCGGCTGTAATTGTATTGATGAATGAGGCTTTGTTTCTAGACATTAAGCAAGCCACCATGCTTCAGAAAATGGTTACTAACAAGTATGGCCATAATCTAATTCTAACCCTTAAATCTAGCAGGTAGCCTGAGGGGAAAAATAAAGTAATAGTATTCTTTCTCACAGTGAATTGACTTCTATTTACTGGAATCAAACTTGATAGACTACCAGGTGGTTTTTATAGGTATGATGATCAGAGAACAACTAACCTTGGAGTATGTCCTTGACAGATGATCAAATGCAATGCATCACAGGAGAGAAGAAAGACGGTACCACTATGATATATCCTAAACAAGTTTCCCCAAAGTTAACACACACTATTTAACACTACCTTTTTGGTAGCTTTTTATCTATCTTTCAGATAGGGTTCACAGCTAATTAAAAAAACCCCAATTTTATTTTTTTGAAAACAAAAACAAAAAACTCTTGATACCCTAACAACCCAAGCAAGTTGTAGTTTGAAAATTATCTCCAAATTGGCGTGGTTTTGAAGGCCTCGGTATCAGGAGGCAGAGGAAGGACAATCAAATGCAGTGTCATCTGCAGAGAAATCCAGGATGAGGCCAGCCTGGGCTGTTAGCTTTACTCTTTAGTACACCTCAAACTGAAGTAAATAGTGATAATGTATTCTTTTATGTATGGAGAGGGGAGCCCTTTCCTGGCTGACTACTGTAGTTGTATATGAACCAAGCAGCAAACAAACAAAAAAATGAAAGCCACTGTAGGCTGAGCATGTACACAGCACTGGATTTGATTGCCTAACACTGAGAAAGAAAGAAAAGTCCCATAAGGAAGAATTTTGGTCTCATTTCTATCGCTTGTACAAATACTCCTTTAATGGGATCGGACATAGACATGCTTCATATGTGAGAAGAATTTGTAACTAGTAGACAAGAAAGACCAGTTCCATTGCACATAGTAGATTGATTCTATTTCATTTTACTTCCTCTGATAAAGAAAAAAGGAGTCCAAGCATGCCTGTAATCCCATCACTTGGGAAGTAGAGGCAGGAGGAACAGAAGTTCAAAGCCATCTTCAGCTACAGGAACGAGATTAAGATAACCTGGCCTATATGAGAGTCCATCTCAAAATAGAAAAGGGAGGAGCAATAGAGGCAGAGGGATTGAATGGGATGGGGAAGGAGGGAGGGAGCTGGGGTATAGCTCAGTAGAGCCGGTCCTGCTCTAAGGTCCTGAGTTCAGTAGGGAGAGGGGTGAGGGTGGGGGCGGCAGGACAGAGACAGAGAGCTTAAAGATCTCTTAGGAAGTGTAACACAGTTCAAAATGAAACAAGACTCACTCATGTAACCACTTGCCACAAGAAACCAGAGTGGCACCCTACTCCCAAATTAAAACTCTTTCCCTTGCCCCAAGCTATTGGCAAACCCCTTCCTAGGCAGACATCCCATCACCATACCCTTACTTTGTACTTTTTATAACAAGGACTCAATAAATGAATTCAATGAATCTCCAAATTAATGCTAGGACTACATTTGTAAATAGGTTTATACATGTGAGTGCATGAACCTTCTGGGGTCAGGCTGGTTAGATCCCCCTAAAACTGGATCTCCATTTGGGAATAGAATGTGGGTTCTTGGCAAGAGTGATACTCACAGCCATCTTTCCAGTCCCTCATGTACACTTCTGAAGATCTTTTGAGAAATGCCTACATTCTCTTTATTAACATTCTAACTCATATCACATAAGCAGGGAGGAAATACATAACCCTACGGTGACCCGTGCTGTCTTTAGCTTTATGTGTTGGCAGAGCAAACACGCAAGTCTTAATCTAGGATGAGATCCACCAAACTCTTTGCAAAGAGCACGGATTCCTTCATTTGCATTCTTGTGAAAGACTTGGGATTTAAATACTCATTTAAACTTTATCACACACGAATATGGTTATAATATTTCAGGAAAAGGCCCTGAATAGAGCTTAGTTTCCCATTCAGGTTTTTGTGTCTTATTCAGGTGCCATTTTATCTCTGTCAAACCGTTCATAATTTGTTTTCTGTAAGTGGTTTCTGTTTTGTGTGCTTTTTTAAATGTCTCCTTCACCGAGTATCTCATTGTACTTGATTTTATTCAGTGTCTCTCACTTGCAAACAATATTTCCCTTCAAAAGTTCACAGTCTGGTCTTTTCCTTCCAGTTTTTCACTTTGTTTTCTCTCCTATTACTAATGAGATAGTGGTTCTTAACTTGCTTTTTTTGCGTTATTTATATCTTCAGGCCTCCCTCTAATAGCAAGTCTGACTTGGCATTCTTTTTCTGCTGCACAATGCCCAAATTAAGTTAAGAGGCAATTCCTAAGAATGCTGGCCTGTGATTCTTCATGCTCCTCTGGTGTCCTAAGCACTAGACAGTGTGTTTAATTTTGAAAGCTGATGTCACTGGCTAAGTTCATAGTCTATGTCAGGTGTGACTCAATAGTGCTTTCCAGAATAACTGCTCTAGACAGGAAGAGAGTGAGCCAAGAACAAGAAATGGAAGCAGACTAGGTGGTGATTGGAAATGTATAGAAGATAGTGAGAAGTAACCATTTGATTTCTAGATTGTATTCTATTTGCTTGCCATTGACCACCAAGCACAAGGCACTTGGCCAGCTTCTGATGATGGGGCCCCTCCTAAGAGAGCAGGCAACAGTACAGGAGGTCCTGGTCCTCATGCTGAACTCCTTCCACTCTCAATATTTCCTTCATCAAAAGAGCATTTCAGCTTTGATCAATGGAAGATGCGGGGAGGGGCTTTTTGTTCTTGTTTGGTTTTGTCTGTCTTTGTTGTTATTAAGATTCTGGCATCAGTAACAGAATCAGCTCCCCAGAGCAGTTTAGTGATGGTGTATATGCAAGTGTATGCTCTTCAGGTGACAGTTCCGGGGCTCAGACAATGTCACTAGCAACTCCATCCCTTAGTTTTGCTTACTGATGTCTTTGTTTTGACTTATTCTTTCCACTTCATGGAGGTATACAAAGCACTGTAACCCCAAAGCAAGACAGGCTAACTTGCAAGGATTCAGACTGGCCCAGCTTGGGTTGGCCATCCTAAGCCAGAGGGAAGAAGTTCTCTAGCTAATTGGGACCAAGTCATGTCCTGACTATGAGATCATGAAGACAACTTTATTTCTGGAAGGTATCAGGGTGGAAGCATAGACTGGTGGCAAACAAATCCCAACTGTAGAAAGTGCCTAGTTAGAAAGAGGGGGTAAAGCTCTAGCTGGGGAGAGCGAATGTCACTAAAACAAGGACAAAGTGCTTCTGTGAGGAATGGATAAGAAAGGGAATGGTTTTTCTTCACTGATGGAGTTTACAAAGAGCAGAAACCTCAGAGTGATGTTTCTACAGGCCCAAATATAGCCATAGGTGCTTCCACAGATGCCGGGTGCTGCTAGAAGCTGAGTTTATGCCAGCATCCTGCTCTCCTCAGCAGGATAAAGTCCAGGGCAATGACGGCTACAGCCCCAATGGCATGTGAATCAGCTTTCTTCTTCTTACCCTTCTCTCCTTCCTAACTGGTCACAGTGATATCCCTCCCAGTATTTATCCTTTCAGCCACATTCACACTGCTGCTAAGTTTTTCCATATGATTTTTTCGGGCCAATAGTACAATAGCAAATGTCACAGAAGCAAATTTTTGTAGTGTCCTTTCTTACTGCTCTTTGGTAAACTGAGGTGACCATGCAAGGGAGCCTGAACTGCTGTTTCTGGCTGTGTAGAGGAGAATGGGGTTATTCAAGCTGAGCTCCCGAACCAACAGCCTGTCAACCTGCAGACCATGAAAAGCAATCCCATGCTAACCAACACGCAGTGAACTGACATAGTCCAAAATAACTGCCCAATGAATCCACAGAATACTGAGAAATAATTTCTTCTTTTGCTGGGTATTGAACCCAAGGCCTCACACATACTAATGCTACTGAGTTACACCCCCATCTTATGATTACTGTTTTAAGGTCACTAAATTTATGGGGCAATTTGTTGTGTTACAAAAGTTAACAGATATGTCAGTGAGTTTTTCAAGCATTTCTCATAAGTCTTTGAGCAGAGTAGTGGCTGCTGCTCCAAGGGAAAAATGTGTTGACTGAAGCTTTCATTTCAGTCACAAGATTTTTATCCAGGATCTCACATCAGCCGGTGTTCTGACGGCTTCTCAGAGCTTACGTTATGGAAACCGCAACTCATCCTAACTGCTTGTTTGGTATACTTAAGGGTTTCCCTCCTGGAGATAGAAACAAATCAAAGGTGAGGGAACAGAAGGATAGGAGGCCAGGCTCGTAAGGCACCAAATAATGTGGTGATACATTATATATTTAATAAAATTAGTCTGGGCTGTCAGAGAACAGAGCCATCTCTCCAGTCTCCGGCCACTCCCCCCACCCCCTCACCACCACACACACACATATACACACAGGGTTTTCTGTGTAACAGTCTTGGCTGTCCTGGATGCTTTGTAAACTAAGCTAATCTCAAACTCACATAGATCCTCCTACCTCTTCTTCCCAAGTGCTAGAACTAACAGTGTGCACCACCACTGCCTGGCTGTTAGGCCTTGAACTTAACAGAGATCCAGGTAGATCTCTGCCTCCCTAGTGATAGGATTAAAGGTATGGGTCACCACTTCCTGACCTTCACGGCTTGGTTGTGGGTGATTCTGTCCTCTGATATTCCAGATAAATTTTATTAAATATACAATATATCACCACAAAGCTATGCCACCTAAGACTGGTTCTTGAAGCTCTGAGCAAGAACTGAGAGTTATATGCCAAAAGCCTAGCTTCTCGTTTCCTTGTGTGCTTATGTTCCTTTTGTTGTCTAGATATATTTAGTAAAGTTGTGTCTGAATGTTTCAAACTGTTCTTGACTGGTTCACAAGGTACCAAAAAGCTCAAGTTTCTAGGGAACATGAATTGGTCAGACTCTTGGATTGGTAGTAGAATAACTGTCAGGAAGATGCTTTCCCTTACATGCCTAACGAATTCTGGAGGAATGAGCACGCTGAGCAGCTGCTACTCAGCCCCACTTGGCCACATTCTCTGTGAAACTGTTGCTTGTGCGTCATGGCTAAGGAGGCAAGCATGAATGGGCACAGAGCCATGCTTCTTCCCATCTGAAACACACTGATGTCATCCCTCAGAAGAGTTCAAGGAATCCAGTTCACTCAGACATAGGAAGAAAGAAGGAAGCAGATATTCCTGGAGATCTCAGAGCAATAGTTCAGAGCTTGGCTTCCATGTATCCTAGGCTGCAGTCCAGGAGTAACCGATGGATTACTGAAGCTAGATTACATGAGATCCAAGAAGCCTGTGTTAAGGGAACTGAGAGCCTAAGACGTTCAGACCTTACTAGAAACAGTCATCTAGGTGGGAAAGAAAGAAGAATCAATGCTGAGGAGAGGGAAAGGGAAATGCTTCACAAACACCTGGGGGATAGTGGTCTACGAAGAAGAGTCCTGGGAATCAATTACATGGAATATCCATATAAATCTGGCTTCCAGAGGAGCCTTTGAGTTTCTTCCCTGGAGGAGCCCCAAACTCTGCTGCTCTGGAAATGTTGACTGGATTGTGATTTTGGCAGACAATAAGAAACCTATATGAATCACTCATTTAAAAAAAAAAAAAGTTTCAGTGGAGAAGGCCAGCGTGAATTAAGGGGATTCTTTCTCTGGTGTTGAGACCTCAGGAGGCATAGGGATGACTGGTTCCACATGGTTGGGGCTTTCTGTCTTCCTCCCTCCCTCCCTTCCTTCCTTCCTTCCTTCCTTCCTTCCTTCCTTCCTCTCTCCTTCCCCCCTCCCTTCCTTCCTTTCTTTTATTAGTTCCTCTCAGATTAGCAAAGCTGCAGCCACAACTGCCAGCAGCTCCTGGCTTACCTCTTCTCTGGCTGCCAGAGAAGGCCTGGACCTCCCCCTTCCCCCAGTGAACCTAGGGTGGGAAACCTAAGAAAAGCCCTAACTGACTCGCCTGGGTCCTGGTCATGGCTGATCCTAACCTGGCCATTGGCATAAAGTACTGTAGGGTTTTACCCCACCAGCCCTGGGTCATGTACTCAGCCTGAGAACCTTTTAGAATCATATTGATGGAGGAAGGAAAGAAGAACCTGAAACAGGTAGCCTTTAATCTCAGCACTTTGGAGACAGAGGTGGACCACTGAAGACAGCCAGGTCTACATAGAGAGTTCTAGGCCAGCCAGAGTTAAATAGCAAGATCCTGTCTTGAAAATTTTGAAAGGAGAGTGTTGCACAAATTCTACTTAGTTTTATGATAAAAACCTAGAGCTGGACATTGGGGAAGAGCTGAAATCAGAGGGATGGAGGAACAAGCCAAGGCTACTTCTTACTCAGCCACTCCTCCCGAATCTCAGGCTGCACGCCTAGGAGTCCTTAGCCGAAAGGGAACGGGGTCAAAGGTGAAGGACTGAACCCCTGCCTCCTTATTTCTTTCTCTGCCCAGCTTAACACTTTCTGGTTCAACTTTCCTAGTGCTAAGATTAAAGATGTGTGTGTGTGTGTGTGTGTGTGTGTGTGTTTCCCAGGTACTGGGATTAAAGGTTGTGCCTGGCTCTGTTTGGACTTGAACTCCCAGAGATCTAGATGGATCACTGCCTCACTCCCTGATCTCCGTGGCTAACTCTGTGGGTGGCTCTGTCCTCTGATTTTCATGCAAATTTTATTAGATATACAATGTATCACCAGAGGGGTCATTTCCGGAAGTAAAAACAGAACAATCAGTTTTTCTTACCAAGTTCTGCTGCTTCTCATATATCACTCATTTTTAAAACTGGAAAATAATAAAGTTTAAATAATAGATAGAAATGATTTATGAGTAGTGTCATGATCTTAAAAAAATGTTGTTTTTTAATGTGTACATATGTGTGCCTGAAAATATGTACACCAAATGCATACAGATACTCTCAGAGGTCAGAAGAGGGTGTTGGATCCCCCGGAAGTGCAGTTACAAGCAGTAGTGAGCTGTCTCATGTAGGAGCTGGGAACCTTGGGTTCTTCCCAGGAGTTGCCAGTACTCTTGACCACTGAGCCATTTCCCTAGCCCCCACCTGTCATTGTCTTCCTCACCTCTATTTTATCACCTTCTATGTTCTACTCCCATTCGGATATGTAGCAAAATATGAGAAAAAAGGAATGGCAACAAAACAGAGAAAAATTTAAACCAATATCTTAAAGATAACTATTGTTTTGTTAAGCTTAAAAATGTTAAGCAGAAAGCCAGATGCATGCCTTTAATCCCATCACTTAGAAGGCAGAGGCAGGAAAATCTCTGAGTTCAAGGCCAGCCTGATTGGCAGAGCAAGTTCTAGGACAGTCAAGGACACACGGAGAAAACCTGTCCTGGTCCAGGAACAGAGATGCATTTAAATGTAGAAAAATATTTTTAAACTTTATGGATGAGTCAAAGTCATTGCAAGAGGCCTATAAAATCCAATAGTAGAGTATCTCTTTTTCTTCCAAGTGTAAGCAGGAACTCTCTCTACTATTGGACTTCAGCCTTAGCAATCCTCCCCAACCCCCAAAATTCTCTTAAGTTGTCTATGCTGTCTTTCAACTTGCTCTGAACCCAGGTGAGGCTCTAACATGTGCTCTTCTGCCTCTGCCTTCCAGGTAGCTGGGATTACAGGACTGTTCTATAAGGTTGTTCCACTACTAGAATTTCTTAATTACAGTAGTTGAATTGCTTTTGCTGGATGTGGACTTCCACTCTGTACTGTACAGGCTGTTCAATTTTACCATGCGAGGCTTTTCCCTGGACTAGCCAGGAAGTGGGAGAATTCTCCTTCTGTTTTTGGTCTGTGTCTATTTGGACTGATGTAAGATAAAATTCATAATTAAATAGAACCAATGGAAGAAAACTGTAAAAATGGCATCAGCTATCATGGGTTTGTTGTTGTTATTATTGTTACTTATTCCATTAAGGAAGCTCAATTACTTTTAAAAAATTATAAATTACATTTATGTACTATGAAGTTTCTGGCCTGTCTGGCCTGTGGTCTAGACCTACATACAGACCTGCAGTCCTACAGAAAGACAAAGACACTTATATTAATTTTATGCTGATTGACCTATGGCCCAGGCATATAACTTGCTAACTCTTAACTCTTAAACTAACCCATGATTCTCATCTTGTTTAGCCATGTGGCTTGGTGCCTTTTCTCAGAGCAGCATTTCAACTGCTTTCCTCTGTGTTTGCTGGCATATCATCTGGCGTCTCTCTGGAATCTCCCTGATGTCTCTGCTCTACTCTTCCTGTTTCCAGAGTTTTCTTAGTCTGATAGCTCCACCGATACTTCCTGTCTGCCTTCAGCTAACCAGAGTTTATTTTTATTAAAACAGTAGGTGGGACAATTATTTACAATGTAACAACATAATCCCACTACACATTTATTTATTTGTGTGTGCTATAGCATGTGTGCGGAGGAGACAGCCCATGGCTGCTAGTTCACTCTTACTATGTAAGTCACAGGGATTGAACACAAGCTGTCAGACTTGGCCTCAAGCACCTGTACCCTCAGTCATCTTGCTGGCCCCAATTACATTTTAGTAGACTTTACCATGCCACAATTTATATGAAATAAAACATGCCCATCAAGTATGCATTATTTGAATGAGTTTTGGCACATTTATAAGCACATGGTGTGCCAGCACCGGGCATAGAAAAATCCCACAAGCCCGAGAACTCTTCTGTGAGCCTTTCTAGTTAAGCTTTTTCTCGCTGCCAGTCCAAGAAAAGCACTGATCAGCTTTTCATCACTAGAGGTAACTAGTCTTCTCTAGAGCCTCATAGAGAGGGAAGCATGCTAGGTGAATTGTTGGGTTGATTTCCTTTTAGTTCTGTCTTTTGATACAGGATGTTACTCTGTAGCAAGGATGGCCTAAAAGTCAATATGAAAATCAGGTTAGCCTTGAAGTGGTGACAGTCCCGTGACTTTGACCTTCTCTGAGCACTGGGATTACAGGCTTGAGTCACAACGCTTGATTTCTTTCACTCAGTTTGTATGTCTCTGTGATTCTTCCATGTTCTGTGTACCCTTTATTGCAGAGTAGTATCACAGTGTATGTACATACCACAATTTAAATGAATCTGTTGTATTCGTTTGTGGATAAACATAGGTCAAATGGTGTTGAATGTGGTTTGCTTCCAGTTTGGAAGCCATTAGGGATGATGAAGTTGATATAAACATTCACTTGAATTTGTGTGAACCTGATTCAACCCACTTCCTATTGCTAATAACATAATACTATAGACTGTATATATTTGAAAGAAAGATTTATTTTGAGTCAAAATGTTGTAGGGGCAAGATTTGGTAAGGGCTTTCTTGCTGACAGAGTTCAGAGGCAGAATAAGCATTACAAACTGGATGGTTGTGGTACATGTCTTCAATCACAGCACTTGGGAGACAGAGGCATGCCTGTCTTTGTGAGTTCAAGACCAGCCTGGGCTACAGAGCTAGTTCCAGGATAGCCAAGGCTACACAGGGAAACCCTGTCTTGAAAAACAAAACAAAGAAAGGCATAAGAGCACTGCATGAAGAGTGGAGAGGTGAACTCTTTTTTCTGCATCTTATAAAGAACTCAACCATCGGACCCTACTCTCATGACCTTATATGACCCTCATCGCTCCCAAAGGCTCCACTTCTAAATACCACAATCAGATTGACTTTCTACTCCTTTACTATCTCACTGTGAGGATCCAACTTCAACATGGGTGTCATAGGATAAATAATATCAAACAAATAGAAGAACATGTTTTCTATTTCTTGGGTAGATGGGATTAGAATGACTGCATCTCGCATTAAGTGTACATTTGGCTTTTAGAAATTGCTAAACTATTTAACAAAATTGCTCCATTTTACATCGTCCACAGCCTTAACAACCTTTGCTTGGAATGTTTAGATTTTTAATTTGCAGGACTATAGTGGATATGTAACAACGGGGTTCTCTTACGATTTTAATCTCTACTACTTCCGTGAACACTTTTCCTGTGGTTCACTGGCTATAATTACAATGTTTCACTGCTGTTGTCTTTCTTATTTATTGCTATTCTTCTACTCTTAGGTTCTCATCATCTCCTGTATAAAATGTAAATTTTCATTTTTTGTCATAAATCACAGCTTATGCCAGTCCTGCTCGTAAGCCTTCCACAGAGCCCTGTTTCCCTAGGAAAAAAACAAAAATCACACTTAGTATGACAATTAAACAATTCTACCAATTTAGCATACAAGACTTCATTTTGTTAAACAGGGTTTCTCTACGTATCCCTGGCTGTCCTAGAACTCCATCTGTAGACCAGGTTAGCCTTGAACTCAGAGATCTGCCTGTCTCTGCCACTGAGTACTGAGATTAAGGCCTGTGCCGCCACCACCACCCAACTCCATTCAAGACTTTTCAAGACAATTTTCTACCCAGCCTTTGCTGCTTAACTCCTGTCTCTACACACTTACATGTTATCCTGCCACATGTGTTCCTCAGTCTCATCATACATACTCATGAGTTCATAGCTTTGCCTGTAATGATTGTTCAACCTGTGCTTTTTGAGCTTCTCTGCATGACAAAATTCACATTCTCTAATGCTCCACTCAAACAGTCCTCCCTGGGTAGAGCTGACTGCTGTTGTTTCTCTCTGACAGTGTGTAATCCATGCTGTTGGTTTCGTGCGTGAGAAGACACACACATTCGCACTACCAAGGCCACACGAGGGTTTATTTAAGAGAGTTCCCAGGCAGGTACAGAAACAGAAGCAGGAGGAGAGGAGAAGAGCGCTACCAAAATGTCGCGTCTCTTTTTAAGAGAAGAGGTGTGCACGGGTTTACGTAGTCACGTTTAGGGTGTGACCCCCGTATACGTCCAGGGAGGTGCTTCTGTACAGCGCAGTGCCGCACGGGTTTACGCAGCCACGCCCAGGGATGTGCCTCCATACAAGGTGCATCCTACCTGAGCCATGTTGGTTCAACCACTCAACCACGTGGAGTGCCAGGAATACTTACACATGCTGCTCATGAGGTCCTTATCATGGTCCACAGTAGTAGCATGGCTGTGGATTTTTATCATTTCTCTTTGGTGAATTTTACGAAAGAATAGTGATGATGTCTCACTTACTCACATTAACTCCTACTTGCTGACATTGGTTGATTGAGTGTGTGGGCCAGTGATGAAATAAATAAATGGAACAATAATCTGGCATAAGCAAGTTGCTCACCCTTGCTAGAGCCCTATTTCTATATCTGTTAACTCAGAGCTTCATATATCATGTAGCTGATTTATATCTTCCCAGTTCTAATTTCTTAAAAGTCTACATTTGGAAAGCCAGTGAAGTAGTACATGTGAACAGATTTCAAACCAGAGTAACGGATCAAATTCCTAATTAGATTGTACCACTTAGCGGTGATGCTTCAAGGGCCAGCATCCTGTATACAGTAAAGTGACAAGATGAAAGTCAGGGAAATCTCAATTAACTTTGCTAGAAGTGATAATGAAAAATTACACCATTTGAAACTAATCTATAAGGCATCAATAACATGACATCCTCACAAATTCCTGTTCATCCTTGCTCTGTATTGCTATATGTCATACTTTTTCTTTTATGGTTTGGCTCAAAAAAGAAAGGAAGAAAAATAACATATAATTTAGTAGTACAGTCAAACCTGACACAGCCTAATAAGTATTACTTAAATTATAAATTGTATTCATTACCTGTTTTCTCTTACTCAGACAAACCAAGTCAATGTATGGCAGGAAGACATTGTTTCCATATGGAATATGACAAATATTTTCAATAATATAAATGATTTATTGCATTTTTAACCTATAAATCTGAGGATTTCTCTTAGAAATCAAGGTAATATCCAATTGGTTGCTTCTTAACTTTTTTTTTCAGTGTTAAAACCTTTTTTTAGCTGACAACAACCAGAGCCAAACTCACAATTTGGATTTCAAATTTAATAAGCAGTTAATCATTTGTAAGACCCCAAGTACACAAAGCTTCAGTAGTGACAATCCTCGAGCATTTCAGAAGGATCACAAGCATTCTGCCAAGATTCATTTAATGCTCTACAAAAGTCTCACATGAAGACATGATACCCAAAGGTCTGACAATGCCCAAACTGTCAGTTACTGTTATCTGTCAATTTATTTTGAAGCAATGACTGCTTATGAAATTATATAACAACAGCTTTCTAGGACTCTTTTTTATAGTTTTTTCCCCAAATAATAAGGGATTTTCCTTCTTCTTACATTCTGAGTGCAACATTGAATTCATTTTCAATTCTGTATGTCACTGTCCTATATGAATATTGCCTGATACTCCTGATATTTAGAGGAGAAAAAAAAGTCACTACTCCAGGAGTCTGGAGATCCTCTCTGGATCTTTCCCTGTGTATAATATTGAAACAATGGTCCTGAGAAACTGTCTACTCAGTACACTTCCTATAAAAAAATGTTTCTTTTTAAAATTTGGGATTAAGTTGATGAAACAGCTCAGCAGGTTGGGGTACTTGCTGCCAAGCCTGGTGCCCTGAGTTTCAACCCCAGAATTGACAAAGTGAAAGGAGAGAATCTATGTGTAAAGTTCTCTGACTTCTATGCACACATCTATATACATGCATGCACACACACACCCTTAATAAATTAAATGTTATAAAACAAAACTTAAGTGATGTCCTCAAGGAAGTTCTTTGTTTTTTAAGACAAAGTCTCACTGTGTAACTCTGGCAATCCTGCAACTTACTATGCATATCAAGCTGGCTTTGAACTCTCTGTCTCTTAAGTAGTGGAATTAAAGGTGTGTATCACTGTACACCCACATGCACATATACACATATATAAACAAAAATAAGACTTTTATAGTCATTATTACAAAAAGGCACATAATATAACTTACTGCTTCATATTGGAAACACCTTGACTAACCAGCAATGTGACAGCTGTGATTTTTATTGTCAAAAAGACAACAAATAACCAGTAAGTTAGCAGATAGGCATTTGACAGAAATGGCAGTGATGAGCTTGTGGAAAACTGGAGGCCTTGAGAAACATCAAATGATGTGGCTCCTATGGAAACAGAATTACCAAATGACCCAGCAGCCCCAGTTATGGGTGTATCCTCCAATGAACTGAAGGCAAGGACTCAAGGACATTTACATGTCAGTGTTCATAGCAGTAATATTCACATTAGCCAAAAGGTTTAAGTGACACAGTCTATTTATGAATGAATGGATGAAGAAAGTGTGCTGTAATCATACAATGGAATATTCTTTAGTCTGAAAAAAGATTCTGACACATGGTACAATCATGGGTCTTGAGAATAGTATTATATGAAATACTATATGATTCTGCTTCTCTAAACTGCTTTAAGACACTGAACTCACAGGAACAGCGAGAAGCTGGAGAGAGAAACAGGCTAGAGATGAGTTGTTGAGGGTATTCACAGTTTCTGGTTTTCATCTGTTCAAGACGAAAAGGTTTTGAGATGGATGGAAGTGGTAATTGAGTAGGCATGTGAATGCAATCAGTGCTGCTGAATTGTACACTTGAAACATCCTCACTCCAGGCAGTGGAGGTGCACACCTTTAATCCCAGAACTTGGGAGGCAGAAGCAGGAGGCTCTCTGTGAATTCAAGGTCAGCCTGGTCTATAAATTGAGTTCCAGGACAGTCAGAGTTATTACATAGAGAAACCCTGTCTCAAAATGAATGAATGAATAAATAAAGAAGTGTATAAAAACTCAGGCACTGGGCCTGGGGAGATGACTCTGAGGTTAAGAGCACTGGCTGCTCTTCCAGAGGTCCTGAGTTTGATTCCCAGCACCCACATGGTGTCTCACAACCATCTAGAATTAGATCTGATACCCTCTTCTGGAGTACAAGCAGAACACTTCGTAAATAATAAATGAATCTTTTAAAAAAATATTGAAAAGTACAATTATTTATTATTTATTATGAGTATTGTTTATCTCGCATGAGACAGTTTGCTTGTGAAGCCTGTTGTTAAAATTTTCAAGTTACTAATATCACACACAGTCCACAGTGCGACAAAGTCTGCCTCTGTCTGTTTCCATGAATAAAAACACTGAACCTAAAGAACTACTGTATGGGTGGTGAGATGGCTCAGCCAGTAAAGACACCTGCCACCAAGCCTGAGGATCTGAGCCTGATTCCAAGAACCCACATGACAAAAGTACCAACTCCAATAAGTTGTTCTCTGACCTCCACACGTGTGTCCCCCCCACCAGATTAAATTTTTAAGAAGCATATACATTAACTTTCAAAGACCTGGCTTTCTTTCTTTCTTTTTCTTTCTTTCTTTTTAATATTCCATTATTTATCCTATTTTGGTGAGTCCAAAGGATTGTACCTAATTCACTTTCTTTTTTTTTTTTAAAGATTTATTTATTTATTATGTATACAGTCTGCACACCAGAAGAGAGCATCAGATCTCGTTACAGATGGTTGTGAACCATCATGTGGTTGCTGGGAATTGAACTCAGGTCCTCTGGAAGGACAACCAGTGTTCTTAACCTCTGAGCCATCTCTCCAGCCCCAAGACCTGGCTTTCAGTTCCAATGTGGCCACTTCTCAGATATGTAGCCTTAGATGTGTCACACAGAGCTTCTGAAATGTTGCTTCTGCACATGCAAAATATTTGCCAGTATCTGTGTTCACGTCCCCCTAGCTTACAATGGAAATCCAATGAAGTAATACAGCTTTTGTACTTGAACTAAATTCATGTAAAGATGTTTATGTCAAGTTGGTTACTGCACTGAGATGATCAATATTTTCCCTCCTGGCATGTTTTGTGCCTAATTTGTCCAGGGAAAGAGTGTTTCGATTTCTAAATGCATGAACAATATGTTAACAAAAACTCATTCATAAATTGAAAGTTCAGGCTTCAAACATTATGGTTCGGAGAAAGTGAGACTGAAATTCGTACCATAACCAAGTCACCAGGGCAGATCAAAATCCTCACACTGGTTGGGTAGTGGTGCACACCTTTAATCCCAGTGCCAGGGAGGGCAGAAGCAGGCCTCCCTGTGAGTTCGAGGCCAGCCTGGTCTACAGAGTGAGTTCCAGGACAACCAGGGCTACACTGAGAAACCCTGTCTTGAAAATCCAAAGTAGATAAATAATAGTAATAAGCAAATACAGCTCACACAGGCTTCATAAGGGTTAGTGAAAATTTGGATAGAAGAGTGTTGTCATTCTGGAGTCTCCCACTGGACACCATATCAGAATCTCTTTAAACCAAGAGTTCTAAAGCTGAGGGTGAAGTAACAGTGCCAAGGCTGCCAATAGGGCTTCCTTAAATACCTCACGGCTATCCCCCCCTGGCCTTTCAGCAGAGTACGGCCGACAGCAGGCCCTTTTCTGCCTCCCTCTCCTGCCTGCTTCTCTCACCTCCAGCCCTCCACCATTCCCCAACTATGTCTCATTTTCTCCAGTGATCCAGAGATAAGAGACATCAGAAAAGAAAAAGATTTAAAGAGTGATAACCAAAGTATCTACTGACAGATTTTTTAAAAATTGGTTAAATGTGATATTCAGAGGCTGAAGAGATGACTCGGTTGTTAAGAGAATTTGATAGTCTTTCAGAGAACCAGTCTGATTCTCCACATGCACAACCACCTATAACTGGAGGTCCAACAGTCCAGGAGACCCAAGGTCTTCTTCCAATATCAGTTGGCTCCTGCACATACATGATGCACATACATACACCCAGGCACATGCACATATATATAAAATGAGCTCTGAAAAAAATGTATACATAGGATATTTTGAGCTAGCTTTAAAGAACAAGGAAAGGACTGGGGATATAGCTCAGTGGCAGAGTATACCACATAAAACCAGGCATAGTGATGCATGCCTTTAATCCTAGCACTTTGAAGGTGGAGGCAGGAAGACCAATAAGTTGAAGCTCATATTCTACTACAGAGTGGGTTTGAGGCTAGCTTTGGGTACATGAGACCGAAGAAGAAGAAGAAGAAGAAGAAGAAGAAGAAGAGGAG
>PVIH01002038.1:0-44435 GCA_004025045.1 Sigmodon hispidus
GACTGACCCTTCAAACCCCAGTCCATCTATAGGAACACCTGACTCACTCTTGAGGGAGGGGGGACAAAACTGGATTTGGCCGGGAGTGAAGACTGATCCAAGCATTGTTGGGCCAGTGTGACCATAGGACTGTCTGCTCCCTGCCAAGGGAGGGGATGGGGAGTTGCAGAGAAGAAAAATGATCAGATGTGGTGGGAGGTGGAAGAAACCTTCAATAAGGATATACAGGGATGGAAAAAAAAATTCAGAGGGAAAGCTGAACACAAAGAAAATATATGTGTAGCAATCTTATTTGTATTTCCACCCTTGATAAGCCATACTTATGATTATTATCCTCTGTATAGTTATTGTTAACTCTTTGGCATTTTTTTTAAAATTCTTTTTACTGTTTTTTTTGATAAATACAAAATAAAGAAGAAAAAAATAAAAAACTAAGACAAATACATATCATATAATTCCATACAACTTAAAAAATAAACAAACTTTAAAAGTTAAAAAAAATTTCTTAGATGTCTGCATATATTTAATTACCCAGAGATTGTGTGAGCATTATCTTTTCCTCTTGACCGATACACTTATTGGTATATTTGTTCTTGGTGTTACCATTCCTATGCATTTTTAAGTGTACAAATGTTCACTGTCTTATTTTTCTATCAACAAACATTTACTGAGCATCCAAATAGTGCCAAACGCTGAGGAAGGGTGGCATGGGGCCAATGGATGGACAAGACCCCACCCTCTGTGTGTGTGTGAAAGGAAAATCTTCCAAGCAGAATCAGTAACCTTGACTTGGGTTAGCTAAGCCTTCAGGGGGATCTTTAGTGTAGTTCATTTGCCATGTTCAGGGCCAGCTGGATGAAAGGCATTTAAGTTGTATAATTTAGAAGAGTAACATGTCCTGGTCATAAATAATCATTCTGAACTACTTAGAAATATGAGATAATATCTAGTAAGGGAGTACATTATAAGAAATATTTATTAAATGAAACAAACTTAATTAAATTCTGTCCTGTAATAAAAATTGACATTCACCGATGGATACAATTTAAGTTGATTTTTATCTTTAAGCTTTATAGATTTTACTTTACTTGGGCTCCTTCAAATCACCTTCTAAGAGGGCTTTTGAAGGAGTTTTCCTCAAAATGCTATGCTAAGAAAAAAAAAGTCTGCTTGATCAAGATTAGAATCATTATTTTCAGGAATAATTATTTTATATAGCCCAATGTCATCAAGAAAATAGGTATTTAAGCTCTTTTCAATTTAGAGAACAGTCTTTAGTTGTACTCTCTATTCTTAACATATTAATTCTCTATAGGAATTTATACAACAGAATATACTAAAGGATAATGGTTAATTTCAGTTGGTACTGAGTGAGGAAGAAAGAATTTCAACAGTGTTGATAATTTCCAGGGCTTTTCATCTTAGATAACCTGTTAGAGTTACCTGAAAACATTAGCTGTTATGTGTGACCCACCTGAGATTGACCTGTTTTATATCGACATTCGGAAATGTATTTATGTGAAAGCCATGCCCATTTTCATATAAATATAAAAAATATTGTCAGAGTAATGACTTTTTTGTTACACGATCACCTTGCTAAATAAAGCTAAAAGTTAATTTTTTATTTACTGGTAAATTAATTCAAGTCCTTAGATTATATTCTCTTTGTAGCTCCTCCAAAAAGAGCCAATTAAGCATTTCTAGATAGAAGAGTGGGAAGGAAACTGATTCTGGAGTTTGAAAAGCTAAGACAATGTAGTTTTGTTCCTCATTCAGGGTTGGCAAGCAATACAGCATGCTAGAATTATTGTCTATGTCATTTTACACTAAGTTATGGAACACTGCCTGGATTCAAATTTTAATTATATACTTATGAAAAGTTGTCATAACTTTGGTAGATATTTTGCAGAGACTATGGCAATGTACAGCTCTCTCTCTCCTTGTATACTCTTCTAACTAATCTTTTGGTGTTCATGATAGATTGTTACATAGTATATTGTGTAGTTGGTTTTTTTTTTTTTAACTCTTTGGGGGGACCACCACCAAGCTTCCAAATAAATGCACAGAGACTTTGTACTTATGAATGCCAGACCTTAGCTTGATTTGCTTCTAGTCAGTTTTTATAACTTATATTATCCTGTTTTTCTTTTACTACAATTTGCCTCTGGACTTTCCATCTTTCTTTATTTTACATATCTTTCTTTCCTTTCAGCTCCGTGGCTGACTCTGTGCCTGAGTGGCCGGCCCCTGGCATCTTCCTTTCCTTCTCCTTTTATCGTTCCTCACTCTCTTCCCTAGATTTCTCCTCTTATTTATTCTCTCTGCTTGGCAGCCCCACCTATTTCTGTCTTTTGCCTCTCTATTAGCCACTCAGCTCTTTATTAGACTAATCAGGTGTTTAGGTGTGTTGGACAAAGTAGCACATCTTTACAGAGTTCAACAAATGCAACATAAAAAATGCAATACATCTTTGCATTATTAGACAAATATTCCACAGCATAAGCAAATGCAACACATCTTAAACTAATATTCCACAACAATGTGAAATCTCGTCATGTCAGGTAGGGGATAATATACTATTTGTGTGTTTATAAAGGTAAACTTGAGAATAACTTTTGAATAGGTCATAGGAAACAAGACAAAGTAACTTAGGATATAAATCATTATTAGCAATAACACTGAGGAGCTCCAGGGAGAAGAGAAAAGCTTTATAAACGAGTGGATCAACAAGGGCTGTGGAGACTCACAGAAAACCAGTGGACCATGCTAGATCACTCATATTTCATGCCAAGGTAAGTACTAGTCATTCAGTAGTCAATTGCATTTCTCTATCCTTGTATTAGGTCACACTGGTAGCTCCAGCTATTCTACAAATGATTCCAACTATCACATCTAGAGAGCTCAAAATGGCCCAAACCTTGTGGATATATTATTACATTTCCATATTTGATTCTTACATATAGTTTATAAAATATGTTATCGCCAGATGTTGCACGTATCCCAATTGGTCTTAATAAAAACCTGGAAGCAGATGCTGGGGTAAATGCTATAAGATCAGAGAATCTGATGAACAAGCCAGTAGAGACACTCCTCACCACTACTGAATCTTCAGGGTGAAAGGGGTAGATCCTATCTTCACGAAACCTCAGACTGAATGCCTCTGAGTCCTTAGCTGAGAGGGGGAAGGTAAGGAAGGGCCAAACTCCTGTCTCCTCCCTCCTTATATACCTTATATACCTCTCCCCAGCCATGTCACTTCCTGTCTCAACCTTCCTAGTGCTGAGATTAAAGGTGTGTGCCACCACTGCCTAGCTCTGTTTTATTTTAGACTGAATTAAATTCATGTAGTCCAAAGTGGCCTTGAACTCATGGAGATCCAGATGGATCTTTGCCTCCTGAATGCTAAGATTAAAGGTGTGTGCCACCACTGCCTGACCCCTCTGCTAACTCTGTGGTTCTGTCCTTTGATCATCAGGCAAGCTTTATTTCTTTAGAGTATACATAATATATCACCATAGTAGGTATTACTGTGTTTAGAAAAGAAGAATCCAAAACTTGAAGAGATCAATTTATCACATAGCCAAAATGAGCCAGAGACAGGACCTGAACTGTGTACTCTGAATCTCTTTTCAAACCTTATTTTTTTTCTGCAATCTGCCATAGCACATGCCACATTGTATGTTGAAAGAAAGAGAATTCTTCTAAACTCATTATATCAGCCTATCATTAAAGAGAACATAACAGTATCTATAATAAATATAGAGGCAAAAGTTCTCAACAAAATACTGGCAAAATGAATCATTCATTAAATCAAAGGGAATCTCTGAGAAGCAAGTAAGGTCCAAATCAATAGATATGGTAAAACTGCAGTAGCAAAATAAATAACAAAACAATGTGGTTATTTCAGTATATGGAGAAAAGGCATGTGATAGAATTCAGTAAGTCTTCATGAGAAAAACTGGGCAAATCGGGTATATTAGGATAATAGCACAACATAATAAAGGTTGTCTATAATCAGCCCAAGTCAAAGACCATACTGAATGAAGAACAGAAACTAGTATAGACATGATGGTATCCAGCAAAGAGATTCCAGAGAGAACCTGAATTAGACCTGGTGGGCAGTTCAGTTCTCCTACTTCTGGATATATATATATTTAAATGAAATGAAATCTTTATGTCAAAGAGAAACTGGGGTTCCCTTGTTTATAGCAGTGTTCTTCATAATAGCCAAGATAAGGAATCGACTGAGGTACACATTGGGAAATTAATGGATTAAAATGTGTTCAATATACACAATGGACAGCTGGTCATTGGAACATTAACATTTGAAGAAAAAATGGGTGGCTATGGAGGACACATGTAAATTAAATAAAAGTCCAGAATGACATTTATACACTGTATATGAAATAAAGGTACAGAATGCCATGTATACACTGTATCTGTTTTTTCGTTTGGGGGTGCTTACAGGTCATTGTGAACCCTGAAGAGTGATTTCTTGGGACTAGGAAGGGTTTTGGGGAGCAAGGGTGAGCAATGGCTACTGAAATACAGATTAAACAGAAGTTTAGTCATTGTACGGCATGGTAAAATAATTATAATTCATTATCTATTATATATTTTATAAATGAGTAAATTGAAAAGCGTCTAAACACAATGTGATAAAGAGATATAAACTATGCCTTATACTGATTAGCAAGTATGATAGTATACAAGTGTTGAAATGCACTATGTTTAGTAAATATGTGTAATTGTCTGAATCAAAAAAGATTTTAAATATAAGTTTGTGAGATGACTCTGTGTCTAAAGGTGCTTGCCCACAAGCCTGATGGCTTGAGTTCTGTCCCTAGGACCCACATGGGGAGAGGAGAGAACTCTTGTGTGCTGTGGCAATGTACTCCCGCATCTCCACATCAAATAAATATGTATTGCAATTACAAAAATGCTTAAGATGAAAACACTAACTACCTTGACTTGATTGTTATATATATGTGTGTATTATAATATCACCTTTTACTTGATACACACACACACACACACACACACACACGTATGGGGGGTTAGTGAGCCCCAAACATGACGTATAAATCACCATGTTATAGCTTGCAAATCAATTAGTTGAACAATATTTTTGAAATATTTGAGACACATACTAAGTAGAAAAAAGAAGACCAGCAAGGAGTGACATCCCTCAGTCTTGAAAGTCGAGCAGGACATTAATTGGTATTGTTAAATACCCATCCTCTCTATCTCTTACAGTTTTTCTACTTTTCATTATCTTATCATGTAGATATTATAGCAACCAACTGGCTCTGGTGTAAGATCTCAAGAGTTTAGTTGTGTTGGTTAGAAACACAGTCACCTTTGCTACCTCAGCTCTCCTGCTTTGAAATGAGCATAGACCCTAGCGTTTTGAAAGGTTTTGCACATATCTCAATAAATTATCAGTTGTATGAGGTTGTGTGTTCTACAGTCCCATAAAGACAGCATAATTATTGGCTATGCTAGCACTCACCTTTAGTCTCAGCACCTGGGAGTTGAAGCAGGAGACCAGCATTTGAAAGCTGTGCTACACCACAGTCTCTGTTTCCAAGACAGAAGGAAAGAAGAGATAAAGGCTACATGGTTGTTGGTAATTTTATTTACTCTGTACAGGAGAATAAACTTTAAAAAGATTGAAGGGCTCTGGCCTTCAACCTGCCATATCTCGCCTCAAATATTGAATATTGGAATTATAAGCCTGTGCTGCCAAGTCTGTAAGTCTTTGATCCCCTTCATTTTTGGGTTGGGGGGAAACCCACAGGCTTTTATGTACTAGGCAAGTGCTCTACCACTCATCAGCATCCCTAGCCTCCAAACAGTCACCTCAGAATTAGCAATCTTTCACATTTTTTTAACTTATTTTGGTATGTGTGTAGGCACATGTATGCATATGTGAAGGTCAGAGGGCAACTCTTTTTTAATTTATTCTGCTCTCATATATTATACTCTGACTACATTTTCTTCCTTCCTCTCCTTCCAACTCCATCTCCTCTCCCTCCTAGAGAGATCTCCTAGATCCCCTCTTTATCCATTTCCCTTCAGAAAAGAGCAGGCCTCTGAGTGGTACCAACTACATATGGCATAACAAGTTATAATAAATCAGTTCCTCTTGTGACATCTAGGGACTGACCCCAGGTTGTCAGGTCTGCACACAAGCACCTTTTCCTGCTGAACCATTTCAACAGTTGTAGAACTGATAGTCTTAGAATTTTATTTTAATGCAGTTTAATACTAGGAGAAATGCTAATGTTTGTGATGAGTTTATTTTTAAGAAAATTTTTTCCCTAAATAATCATTGATTCTTTTCTTTATAATCAGGATACATTAGTTTTCTGTGATCAAGATTGTAAATGTGCTATAATATCAGATATGGAATTGTATTCTAAGCTAAATGTGAGGAAATATTTATGATTTGATAAATAAACCAGTACGAAATATTCTTAACTGGATATTATAGATTTTGGGAAATAATTTTTCTTATAGTGGAATAATAATTAGAAAAATATGATTTATTCTTTTATAAATAGAATTAAGTTCTTCAAAACAACTTAAAACACACTACCCATATCTGATCATCAGAATCTATTCCAGAATTGTGGATGTTGGTTGAAGTTATAGTTTTTATAAACCTTAGGAAGAAAAAACTTTTGGGCTATACTACAAAAGTAATGCAAAGAAGCATATACATTCATTAACATTTACATTTACTATATTTTGTTGAAAATACACTTACATGTTGTAGTAGAATTTGGGAGTTCATTGCTGCACATGTGGTCATAATGAATCAAATTATAGGCCCATAATGAATCAGAATCCTATCTGGTAAGCATGTATTGCTATATCTCTTAATATTGTAAGTGTGGAATCCGTAGAGCTGTAGAGCTTGCAGTGAATAAAGGTACCACATCTCTAAAAATGATCAAGGAGTTCATAATGGCTTCTTGGCTCTGCTTAAGAAATAAGACTGCAGTCAGTGGTTAAGAGCACTTGCCACTCTTGCAAAGGATCTGGGTTCAGTTCCTAGTATCCATAGGGAGGTGTACAAGTGGCTGCCACTCAGTGCCAGGAGATCCAGCATCTTCTTCTGGCCTCCGTAGATACCTGAGGCACACATGTAGTACACAGACATACATGCAGATGAACACTAATGTACAATAAGGTAACTCTTTAGAAAATGAGAGACACTCAAAAGATTATTATCTTCGGCACTGATGATCATCCAGTATGCCTTTCCCTTGGTCTTTGAGCCCTGAAATGAGTGTGCCAAACACGCTTGGTTTAATGATTGAGTCAAGGCTAGAACAAAAGGGTAAGAGTGAATTCCTAGACTTGCTTTCTCTGTGCTAAAAGAGCTCTGGGATTTGGGAGTCGTAAAAAGATGTCTTACTTTCCTTCTACATTCTGCCTGGACTCTTACAATCTTGGATTTTGTGACCTAAACCTCAGGTATGACTTTCCTCCTTATACTCCATTTTTGTCTGTAGAAGAGAAAAATCTTTTGAGACTTTAATAGGATAATCTCTGTGAAGTTCTGTCACATGGCAATTCTCAGTGCACTTTAAAATTCACGGTGTTTGTGATCTGACATTTTTGTTCTGTCCCCTCATTGTTCCCCTTTCACATCTAAATCCTTTAACTATGCCTCTTCCATAACTAGCAGTCCAGACCCACAGCGATGTGCTGTCGAGGCTCCAGTGGGGATGTCTCTTAAAGCAACAGCTCACACTGATGTGTACAGTTACTTAGGAAAAGCAAATAATCAGATTCAGTAACATTGAGTATGCACACTAAGATTCACATCTGCTTGCACTGTAGCAATACATATATTGCGTGTGAATGCTACGTATTTCTCAAACATTTGATCAAAGCAAGTTTGGAGATCATTATTCTATTGTGTAGTGTCAGTATACAAGGCATCTGCATGTTCCATTCATTATGAAATGAACTTAGTGGATGGATATTCTTGCTTTTATGAAGGGGATGCTTTAGGAAAAGTGCCAAGAAATGCTGTTCAAGCCTCTGTTCATGTTTTATATTATAGGTGGGAGAAAAGAGACGGTAGTGGACAATGTATGATGAGAAGGCAGAAGTGTTGGAATAAACAAGAGGGACTGAGGTGACAATAAGGCAATGGGGAAGGAATTCACTGTAACAAACTCCATTAACGAATGTGTGAAAATGGTATATTGAAATTCATTGCTTTGTGTGATAATGTACAAATTAATGAAGTTTTAAGAGGAAAAATGAAAATAATTAACATATAAGTTAAGTTATATATCAACACTGCTATAGGAGCAAGCTGGAAGTAAATCTCAGGTCTTTAGAATGTTGAGAAAAATAGGATTTTTATAACAGCTGTAGATTAATTTTCTGTCCTACAAGTGTGTAGTTCTGGGTTGTAATAATTTAAGCTAGCAGTTAACGAAAATTAATTTACACAAGTGAAAAACTATAATCCATTTCGAAATGTTTTACAATAGCATAGGAACTAGATGTTGTTTTTTAATTGTCAGTTTATAGTTTGGTAGGGATCAATAGCTTCTGAAATAGTAGGTTGGTGCAAATTGCCCAAGGTTGGGAACAAACACCTATTATTATAGTGGACAGGACGGTGGGTTTAGTGTATGTGAACTGTTATATTCAGTAATTTACATGATTAAGTAATGTGTTTACCTTATAAAAATACACATTTATGAGAAAAGGACTGAAGCCTTTGAAATTCAGACCCTGTCCAGAGGTGAGCAGATTCTGGCACCTGGACCACTCGTCCGGATAGTATCTTTCCAGGATCGGGGTCAATCCCTAGAGTCTGATTGCAGCTCTCCTTAGTAGACAGGAGCTAGAGATTGGCTGTGAGGGGCTCCTTCAGCCACACCTAAAAGAGGGAACCTTGCATGGCCGGGCCACACAACCAGGGTAAACTGCTTCATCAGAGAAGAACTGAGGATTAGAAATTCAGACCCCTGTCCAGAGCAGAGTCAGAGATCGAGCAGACCCCTTGCTCAGAGGAGACAGGAGACACACACAAGCCCTCTTGCCACAACTGAGTTAGGAGCTACCTAGTTGTGAACAACTGAAGCCATGGGCAGACGCCAGTGCAAAAATATATATAACAATATAAAGAACAACATGGCAACACCAGAAGAAACTGGTGGTTCTACAACTACAAGACCGGAACAGAGCAATGAAGAGGAAGCAGAAGGAAACAACACCAAAAACACCTTTATGATGATCATTGAAGCCCTCAAAGAAGATATGAAAAATTCCCTTAAAGAAATAGAAGAAAATACAAACAAAAATTTGGAAGACATGAACAAATCTATGAAAGAAACATTCCAAGAACTAAAAACTGAAATAGAAGCAATAAAAAAGGCACAAAATGAGGCAAAGATGGAAATAGAAAACCTGAAGAAAAAAGCTGGAACCACAGATACAAGCATAACCAACAGAATTTAAGAGATGGAAGATAGAATCTCTGAAGTAGAAGACTCAGTAGCTCAAATAGATATATCAGTCAAAGAAAATACTAAAACCAAAAAAATCCATAACTCAAAATGTTCAGGAAATCTGGGACACCATGAAAGGACCTAACTTGAGAATAACAGGAATAGAAGAAGGAGAAGAGTATCAGCTCAAAGGCACAGATAATGTATTCAATAAAATCATAGAAGAAAAATTTCCTAACTTGAAGAAGGAAATGCCTATAAAGATACAAAAAGATTACAGAACAACAAATAGATATGACCCCCCAAAAAAGTCAGTGCGCCACATAATAATCAAGCCACAAAACATACAGAACAAAGAAAAAATTTTAAGAGCTGCAAAAGAAAAGGGCCCACTTACTTATAAAGGCAGACCCATCAGAATAACACCTGATTATTCAATGGAAATGATGAAAGCTAGAAGGGCTTGGTCAGAAGTTATACAGACGCTAAAAGAGCATGGCTGCCAAACTAGAATACTATACCCTGCAAAATTATCAATCACCATAAATGGAGTAAACAAGATATTTCATGACAAAGTCAGACTGATACAATATCTATCTACCAATCTAGTACTATAGAAAGTATTAGAGGGAAAACTCCAACCTAAGGACCCCAGATACACCCATGAAACCACAAACAATCAATAAGAAGAATACTCCAGAGAAAGAAAATACAAACAAGTTACCACCGAAAATAGCAGGAAATATCAGTCAGTGGTCACTAATATCCCTTAATATCAATGGACTCAACTCTCCTATGAAACGACACACACTGACAAGATGGATACAACAACAGAAGCCATCCTTCTGTTGCCTACAAGAAACACACCTCAAACGCAAGGACAGACACAGGCTTGGAGTAAAGGGTTGGGAAAAGATTTTCCAGTCAAATGGTCCTAAGAAACAAGCTGAGGTTGCCATCCTAATATCAAACAAAGTAGACTTTAAGCTAAAAGCAATTAAGAGGGACCAAGATGCTCATTATTTATTCATCACAGGAAAAATTGGTCAAGAGGAGATTTCAATCCTGAATATTTATGCCCCTAATATAAGGGCACCTACCTATGTAAAAGACACTGCTAAAGCTTGAATCCCACATCAATTCTCACACCCTAATAGTGGGAGACTTCAATACCCCACTTTCAACCCTGGATAGGTCAACCTCACAGAGACTCAACAGAGAAATAAGGAGTCTAAAAGAGGTTATGATGCAAATGGATTTAATTGATATCTACAGAAGCTTCCACCCAAATGCAAAGGAATATACATATTTCTCAGCTCCTCATGGAACTTTCTCCAAAACTGACCACATAATTGATCATAAAGCAAATATCCACAGACACAATAATATGAAAATAATCCTTTGTAACATATTAGACCACCAGGGCCTAAAGTTAGAATTAAACAACATCAAAAATTACAGAAAGCCTACCAACTCATGGAAACTAAACATCACTCAGCTGAACCATCTCTGGGTCAAGGAAGAAATTAAGAAAGAAATCGAAGTCTTCCTAGAATTCAATGAAAATGAATCCACAATTTACCCAAACTTGTGGGACACAATGAAAGCAGTCTTAAGAGGAAAATTCATAGCACTAGATGCCTATATGAAAAGCCTAGAGAAATCCCATACTAGAGAACTAAGAGCAAAACTGAAAGCCTTAGAAGAATTAGATGCAAACTCACCTAGAAGGAGTAGACAGCAGGAAAAAAATCAAACTTAGAGCTGAAATCAATATAATGAAACAAAAAGAACAATACAAAAAAATCAATGAATCAAAGATTTGATTCTTTGAGAAAGTCAACTAGATAAACCATTATCCAAAATAACCAAAGAGCAGAGAGAGAGTATCCAAATCAGCAAAGTCCGAAATGAGAAGGGGACATAACAACAGACACCCAGGAAATCCAGAGAATTATCAGGTTGTATTAAGAAAATCTATATTACACAAAATGGAAAACCTAGAAGAAATGGACAGCTTTTTGGACAGGTACCATTTACCAAAATTAAATGAAGACCAAATTAATTACCTAAACAGACCTATAACCCTAAAGGAAATTGAAGCTGTTATTAAAAGCCTCCCAAGTAAAAAAATTCCAGGTCCTGATGGTTTCAGTGCAGAATTCTACCAGATATTCAAAGAAGAATAACTACCATTGCTCCTCAAAATATTTCACACAGTAGAAACTGAAGGAATATTTCCAATTCCTTTTATGAGGCCAAAATTACCCTAATATCCAAGCCACTCAAAGGCATAACAAAGAAGGAGAATTACAGACCAACTTCTGTCATGAATATTGATGTGAAAATTCTCAACAAAATTTTGGCAAATCGTATACAACAATATATAAAAAATATTATCCACAATGATCAAGTAGGCTTCATCCCAGAAATGCAGGGATGATTCAACATATGAAAAACCGTAAATGTCATCCATCATATAAAGAAACTGAAGGAAAAAAGAACACATGATCATATCCTTATATGCTGAAAAAGCCTTTGACAAAATATAACACTTCTTTATGATAAAAGCCCTAGAGAGATCAGGAATACAGGGAAAATATATCAATATAATAAAGGTGATTTACAAGAAGCCGACAGCCACCATCAAACTTAATGGAGAAAAATTCAAAGCAATCCCACTAAAATCAGGAACTAGACAAGGATGTCCTCTCTCACCTTATATTCAATATAGTTCTCAAAGTTTTAGCTAAAGGAACAAGAGAACAAAAGGAGATTAAGGGGATACAATTTGGGAAAGAAGTCAAACTATCTCTCCTTGCAGATGATATGATTGTATACATAAGTGACCCACAAAATTCTTCCAGGGAACTTCTACAGCTGATAAACACCTTCAGCAATGTAGCAGGATACAAGATTAACTCAAAGAAATCAGTAGCCCTCCTAAACACTGAAAATAAAAGGGATGAAAAAGAAATAAGAGAAACATCACCCTTTATAATCACTGCAAATAGCACTAATTACCTTGGAGTAACTATAACCAAAGAAGTAACAGATCTATTTGACCAAAATTTTAAATCACTGAAGAAAGAAATTGAAGAGGATATCAGAAAATGGAAAGATCTCCCATGTTCCTAGATCGGTAGGATCAACATAGTAAAAATGGTAATCCTACCAAAAGCAATCTACAGATTCAATGCACTTCCCATCAAAATCCCAACACAATATTTTACGGACCTGGAAAGAATAATACTCAACTTCATTTGGAATAACAGGAAAGCCAGGATTGCCAAAACAATTTTACTCAACAAAAGAACCTCAAGAGGCATAACCATCCCAGACTTCAAGTTATACAGTAATAAAAACAGCCTAGTACTGTCATAAAAACAAACTTGTGTATCAATGGAATCGAATTGAGGGTCCAGGCATTAACTCAAAAACCTATAAACACCTGATTTTCGAAAAAGAAGCCCAAAATATTTAATGGAAAAAGATAGTATCTCTAACAAATGGTTTTCTACACACTACTAGGTGGTAGTGTGTAGAAAAATGCAAATAGATCTAAGCCTGTCACCCTGCACAAAACTCAAATCCAAGTGGATCAAAGACCTCAACATAAACCCAGACTCTCTGAACTTGATAGAAAAGAAAGTGGGAAATACCCTCCAACAAATTGGCACAGGTGACCCCTTCCTAAATATAACTCCAGTGGCACAGACACTAAGAACAACAATCAATAAGTAGGACCTCCTGAAACTGAGAAGCTTCTGTAAAGCCAAGGACACTGTCAACAGGACAAAATGACAGCCTACAGAATGGGAAAAGATTTTCACCAACCCTACAAGTGATAGAGGACTGATCTCTAAAATATAGAGAGAACTCAAGAATCTAGAGCCCAAAACCTTGAATAACCCAATCAGAAAATGGGGTTCAGAACCTAAAAGGGAATTCTCAGCAGAATTACGAGTGGCTGAAAGGCACCTGAAAAAGTGCTCGCCATCTATAGCCATCAGAGAAATGCAAATTGAAACAACTTCGAGATACCACATGACACCTGTCAGCTTGGCTAAGATAAAAGACACAGATGACAGCCTATGCTGGAGAGGTTGTGAAGCAAGGGGAACACTCCTCCATTGTTGGTGAGTGTGTAAGCTTGTTCAGCCACTCTGGAATGCAGTATGGCAGTTTCTCAGAAAACTGGGAATCAATCTTCCCAAGGATCTATCAATATCACTTCTTGGCATATACCCTAAATACGCAATTCACACTTCAAAGGCTCACCTATGTTCATAGCAGCATTATTTGTAATAGCAAGAACCTGGAAACAACCTAGATGCCCCTCAACTGAAGAATAGATTAACAAACTGTGGTACATCTACATAATGGAGTACTACTCAGCAGTAAGAAAAAATGATATCCTAAAATTTGCAGGCAAATGAATGGTTTTGGAGCATATCCTCCTGAGTGAGGTATCACAAACCCATAAAGATAAGCAGGGGATGTACTCACTCATTAGTGGACTCTAAACAAAAATGCAAAGAGCAAAGCATGTCCAAGCTGCAAACCACAACCACTGAACAGCTTGGTATCTGAAGCACCTTGGACTGGCACCTTGGATGCCACTCCCTCTAGAGGAACACCTGAGCCAGTCTTCAGTCTAACACTCTCCCAACTGAGCTATTTCAGCAGAGCTACCTGAGCCAGTCTTGATGGTTGGGGGGAGGAAACTGGATCTGCCAGTAGGGGATGCTGAACTAAGCTCTATTGGGACCTTGGGATCTCCTACCCTTGCTGAAGAGATGTGTAGAAGAGAGAGTGACTGGAATGGGTTGGAGTGGGATGGGAGCTTGAGCAAGGATATACACGGATAAAAAATATGACTTTATTCTTAAAAAATAAAGTATTAATAAAAGATGTACATTTACTACCCCCATTTGAAAAATGAATAATTTCATTTTTAGCGAATTGTACACACTAGTAAATATCAGAGTTGGGTCAACAAATCAAGCATTCTTAGGCTCCAGAACCCATGTTCATACTTTCCATAGATGAGAATAAAAATTGACACTATTTAGCAATAATTTGAACAGTTCTCATGGAAAATCTCTTGTCCTTTGTGAGTTTGAGAGCTGCTGGGTTTATCTGCTGTTTCCCTTCAAATGACTCAAGGCTGAGTCTCTCTAAGTAGGAAATGTCTTCACTTACTACTTCGAATAATAGATGTGGGCTCTGCCCATACCAACATTTCCCTGTATAAAGCTAGCATGTGCGTCTGATGCTGAGGGAAAACAAAACTATGCTCCTTGTTTGGCCCAGATCATTAATTTTAAGTGTAGATGGCATCCCTGAGCTGCTAGTACACTGTCTGCTATTCTGAAAAGACACTAAAATCTTATTCCTAGTTATAAAAAATAAATCTGCTTTTCCTTTCTTACCAAGCTCTGTCAGTGTTCAAGGAATTACAATCTTTTTTTTTTTTTTTTGTATTTTTCACTGAGTCCTGCATTAGAGGCCATTATGTTAAAATTTGGAGTGCTTTTAGAAACCAAACACAGTTCTAGCCTGTGGGAGTCTTCATGTGAACAGACATTAAATTTAAATGCATATTCCTAGGCTACCAATAATTAATTTTACATAATTGAATTAATATGTGTTCTATTTTTTATAGGATAGGGTTTTTTTTTTAATTTCCTTTCTACTCACTTCATTCTTTACAAAACAAGTTTTACTTAGGGAAAATTCATCATAATTATTTAGGATGTTTTTCTTGGCTATTTCATCTTTTGTCTGCTTAAGAATGTCTCCATTTTTCACTGTGAATTATAGGTGGGTGAAAGTTGCCTATGTTATGGTTTTGGTTTGTGAAGGTGTTTCTCCAAATGCTCAATCTATTGTATCTTCTTAGATGTCCAGAGCCATATTTGGATCTAAATTCAACACTTCCTAAAACCTCATTTTACTTATCTTAAAAATCCGAGGCTTACCAAATGTTTCTAAGAGACTTCAGCTAGTTCTTTAGTGTCACAGGAGAAATATTTTTCTCTTCTATGGCTTCATGCCTTCTTAGCTAGAATTTTGTTTGAAGAAAGATTATCATGGGGAAAAACCCCAGAAGCTCAATAGCATGCCCACATTGTATGTTCATGGGGGATTTCCAAGAAGAGTGACTATAGTCATGAACTCTTTGGGGTTGGGAGATTTCAGGACCTCCAAGAATAACAGCTGCAGCCCATCCCCAGTCTTCACAGAGTGCAGTATATACATACAACCCTCTCACAGTATATACATATAACCCTCTCACAGTATATACATATAACCCTCTCACAGTATATACATATAACCCTCTCACAGTATATACATATAACCCTCTCACAGTCTCCCATATATTTAAATCACTCAGCAGAATTAATTTCTAATAGAAAGTATGAGTTAAATATTTATTATGAAAGTCTTATTTCCTTTTGAATTTTCTTTACCTGATAATTATGTGACAATCTTTTTTTTGTGTGTGTAACGAACAGTGTTCATAGTATCATTAAGACAAAATTTACTATTGAACTTTTTATTTTCTATTGATGATAAGAGGCGACTGTGAGCTATTATTTACACATAGTTTAAGCACTATGTGACTGTTATGTAAATAGTTGTTAAATTGATGTATTAAGGGCACAGCTCAGTGGTATCTTTTGTATGTGTGAAACTCTGGGCTGATCCTCAGCAATGCAAGGGATTAAAAAAAGAGATAAGCAGAAGGGCTGGAAAATAAAAATAAAGTTTGTGATATAGGTTGAAGCCAGGATCATATTTACTGATTTTCTCTAGTGATCTGGGTACCCTAGGTCCTCTAGGAGACACTATTACAGATGGAGGTTTTCCAATAGATATAAATTATTTAAATAAAAGAGGAGATTTTAAGAGTTTGAATCTGCAATTTCTCCAAAGAATTATCTCAATATAATCCTTATGCTAAAGAGACATGGTTGGGAAAATTCTTAGTCATTTTTAAGATGGTGTGTCTTGAGCACCACCAAAGCCATGAGTTTCAGATAATGACATGTAACTTCTGAATTTTCAATTCCCCTTAAAAATCTCACACCTTTTCCTAGCGCTATGCCTTTTGATCATTAATTTTTCCTATAAGACGTGCCTTTTATTCCTACCATCTATTTAAATTTATGCTATTGACATTTATTTGGCAGATGCTTATTGTACACACGGTTACAAGATTGATGTTAAAACTCTGATATCTAATTATGTTCCTGGGGTTTGATGACAAGGTCTCTCCAGCCCTAGGGTTTTCGGCGGATCATACTTGGCATCTATCCCCAGGAACCAGTTGAAAAAACAGTCAGTGGTGCGGGAATAGATAGGTTTTTATTCTGTGTGATTGTGCCAGGAAAAGGAAGGATAGAGAGATGGGAACTGACAAGATCTCTGAGGTTTTTCCTTGAACTCAGTGAATAAATTTATGAAATTATCAAAGAATAAAATAAAATTAAAAGCTCAGTCCTGGATTGGCAGGAGAGAACAGAAATCTACCCAGTGCCATTAAGACTGAACAGGAGGAGGTGGAGGAGGAGGAGGAGGAGGAGGAGAAAGAGGAGAAGGCGACATATCCATGCCCTGGGCTATGCACTCTGAGTGATGAGGAACCACATGTGCCCACCTGGTACCTTGTTGGGACAGATGCTCAGCACTATTATGGTGAGCAAATATATGGTGGGGTATGGAAGAGAGTCAGAATGGTCCATGTACTGTGCAGAGAGGCATATCTGAAGAGGTGAAGGCATGAGGAGCAGGCTGAGGTGACTGGTTTGCTTGCCATCTGGGGCCATGGTGATGTCCAGGCCTGAGGTTCTGCCAAAGGTCATGCATGGACCTGTGGCCCCGCTGCAGCTGTGGTCTATGTTGATGTCTCTGACTCCTTTTACCAAAGGCCCAGAGAATAGGACTACACAGAGTTGGCCTCACCCCTCACTGGCTGCAGCACTAGGGTGAAGTGGCCGTGCCCCTCAGCAGCTGCAGCACTTGTAAGAGTTGGCTCTGAAACTTGCCTGAGCAGCACATTAGGGCTGATCCTGTTGGAGGAGATGCGGATGAGCCTGAAGGCGATTCTGCCCTGAGGTCATTAAAACGGGAGAGCTGATCCCACTTCCCTTCTTCTGCTACGTGGTGGTAAAGAGGAGAGAAAGATGCTCTCCTTTGCCCCTTGCCACCTGTGGCAGGCAAGAGAGCTGATCCTTCCCTTCACCAGCTTCAGCACTTGGAAGAGTGGGCACTGTACCTCACCTGGGCAGCACAGCAGAGCGGACCCTGTTCATGGGGTTGGGTAAGAACCTGAGCATGAGCGATCTGGTTCTGTCCCATCTGCCATACAATGGTGTAGGCAAGGAAGAGAAACCCTCTTTTCCCCTTTCTGCCCCTTGTTGACTGTAGCAGGTAGGAAAGCTGGCTCTGAGGTCCTGGGAGCTAGAGATCTAGCTGGTCCTCACCCTCACAAGCTGACTATTCAAGAGAGTGACCTGCATCTGGCCTGGGCAACACAGGAGCGCTGGCCCTGGTGGTGTAGGTGAGGGTGAGCCTGCCCAGAGGGGTGAGAACAGAACTGTCCCTGTCCCTTGGACTCACTACATAGGGTTCTGGAGAGCTCACCCTGGAGGTAAGGATGCAACAAACTGGCAACCTGACCAAACCAGCAACCACCCAGGCTAGTACCAGGGCTATGAGTTAGTCCATTCCAACATCCTCCCCATCTGCTGGAGCATTTGAAGGAGTTGGTCCCGTAGACCCAAAGCTCTAGGATATCTATGACAACAAAATATCCAAGAAAAGTCCCTGTAAAGGCCCAATATTGAGAGTAGAATAGAAACCAGAGGCCTCAAATCAGACTAATGACTCATGACAATGAATACTTGCATGTAAAAATGCAGAGACTAAAGAGTGTTATACTTTGTGACTCATAGTACATATCTTTGTTTTTTTCTTTTAAATTTTATTATTATTATTATTATTATTAATTTTTGTTTTGGGGGAGGTTGCAGGGGCAGAGGGTGGATGTGAGGAGGATGAGCTAGGGAGATGAATGGGATCAATAGACAAGATGTTACAACCACAAAAAACCAATAAAAAGCTAGATTAGAAAAGAATTTAGCTCTGCTTGGGTGTGATCTGCAAGTGTCCACAACCTAACAATAAGTCATAGCATTTTGAGGTTTTATGGAAAGAGTTTGGAGATAGTTGGTAACCTTGGCCTTGCTGTGGTCTAGTGGATCATCATCTCAGGATGGTTGGGGGCAGGGGGTGGGGGACTGTGATAGGGAGGATGAAGTTACTTCCTGGGACAGTTTTGATTCTTGTTGTAAGATATTCATCAACCAAACCAACTCTTGAAATTCAAAGACTTTTTTTTTTTTTTTTTTTTTTTTTTTTTTTTTTTTTTTTTTTTTTTTTTTTTTTTTTTTTTTTTTTTTTTTTTTTTAGGGTAGAGTGATTGAGAAAATAGACAAGTCAGAAGAGGCGGTGGTGGGACTTGGATATGAAGTGCATTTCGTTAGGTTCATGTGCCAAATGCTTTGTCTGGAGTTGGTGGTGGTGATAAGTTATTAGATCACAAAGGTATTAACCCATCAGTGGATTAATTGCTGGCAAAATTATAGGAAAGAGGAGCTATTATAAGGGAGTACCTAGTTGATGAATGTAAGTTGCTGGGAGATGAATAGGGCCACAATGCCCTTGACATATATAAGTCTCCTGATTCTCTACCACATCCAGCAAGCATCTTTGTTCCATCATCTGCCCAGAAACAACAGAATCCAGAAACCTCTAAAACTCTCTGATCTCAGTTAAATTTCTCTCATTTTACTGATCTCATGTGTTTTATAACAGCAATGTAGGACTTGCTAAGGCAAAATGGCATCAGTCCCTCCAGATAGGGCAATCATTGGAAATTTCTAGCTGAGGGTCTCTTTGGCTGGTACAGAACAGTGTAAAATGTTGTAGTTGATAAGCCATTGATTATAATATACTTGAAATATTGAAAATACTGTAGTCGAACTTTCTTTGTACCCCCAGCTCTTGGATAATGACATGGAAACTTCTTATTAAGTATGAAAGCTTGGCCTTAGCTTAGGCTTGTTCCCAACTGGCTCTTAAAAGTTAAATTAAACCATTTTTATGAATCTATGTTCTGCCATGTGACTTGTTACTTCTCCATACTGTACATCCAACTGCTTCTGAGTCTTGCTGGTAAATTATTCTCTCTCCTTCCCAGAGTTCCTATCTCTTCCTGGAAGTACCACTTATCCTCTCCTACCTAGCTATGGGACATTCAGCTCTTTATTAAACTAATCAGAAGATGCCTTGGCAGAGTGCAAAAAGATTATTTTACAGCACAATACCTTAGTTATTTCAACCTACTTGGAAAGAAAGGTAACAGCTTTAGGCCAGTGATCCTTCAGTGCTGAGCAGTAACTGAATCTAAGTGTAAGGATGTAAAGGAGATAGGTGTTTTAAAAAAGGCAGAAGTGCCAAACTTTGTCCTGTATTTAGTTACCCACTGGACATCTCTAGGCCTAAGGGAAGGGTAACTGCCTTATTACATGATCAATTCTATATCATATTTCCTGTATCCATTGTATTTATTATATTGTTGATTAAATGATATGTTTTTATAAGAGAACATGTCATATTACTAACTATCCTATACAATCTCCTAGAGATGTCATGACATAAAATAAGTTAAATTTTTTTGTCTTACACTTTCTTTTATAACTTATAGATATTCATGGTATTTATAAAATGGTAATTTGGACAAAAAAGTCTTGGTCTAGAATATTAAGATTATAGACAAAATGGAGGAAAATGAGGCAAACACAATGTGGACAGGTGTTCTGCTCTGTGGTTTGAAGAAAGGCCTTAATGTATGTCTGTCTTTCACAGCAAATAATGATAATGATGACTTTAACACTCATTGTAGAACATCCTTAGCTGAATTAGGCCACCAGGAGCACTATCCATTTATTGCAGTGTGGCCTCCATTGGTTATAAGATTTTAAGCTTCTTTGGAATGGGCTTTTGTGGTTAGGCCATGCTCTGAGCACAAATATTACTCTGATTGCCTTGTAGACATTGCTTGCTTTATATAACATGTGATTATACATTCAGCTTGATCAAATACATCTTTAATTAGACTTTGTTCAATTAAATTTCTCCCAAAGAGTGTTGATTGGCCATTATTAAAACATTCAAATTCCTCTCTTACTGGTTTTAAAACTTGATGGTTAAGTAAGGTTAAAAAAATCCCAAAGGTGTTCAAGTAGTAAACTACCTGGAGTAAGTGTTCTTCTTTCCAAGATGGTGATTTTGGACAAAATCATACTAATTTGACTTTGTAAATTCTGCTGCTTTCATTGAAAAGTCAAATATTTTAAAGACACCTCTTCATATCCATTAAGTCAATTCATTGCTAAATGTAATCCAAAATTACAGTTTCAGGAAAACACCATTGAAATTTCTTTTTTTTTTTTTTTAAAAAAAGCTCAAAGTAACTTTTTTTTTACCATCCTGAAAATTAACTGAAGACTGACAACATAGAATTTCTGTAAGAATTATTTTTGTGGAATTTTAACTTGCCTTATTTCTGCCCCTTTTTCCTCAGGCAGCAACCATATAAATTAATAATCCTGCAAACAATAGCTGTTTAATTTCCAGGGTTCTTTAGAGGAACAAAAACAAATTCATATTACAAATGAGGGTTTAATAGACTGAATTACACGATAGGGGTTGGGAAGTCTGGCAATGGTCATTTGGACACTGTTGAGGCTGAGAACTTGTTAGCTGCCCAGTCCATGAAGGAGGATGCTTCAGCAGTCCTAATCTGGTACTGAAGGTCTAAAAGTCTGGAACGTTCCTGGACAGCTGCTGGACTTTTGTTGATGTGAAGAAACTGGGTTCTGATGGCAGCGGCCATAGCAGCAGCAATGAACAGGCTGACAAGCAGTATAGCTCTCTCCTTGGACCTCTTTGTATCTGGGCTGTTGCTGGAAAGTGTTCCCCTCTCTGCAGAAGTGTCTTCCTCTCTCTGATAATTTTTACTGGAAATCTCCTCATGGACCCACCCAGAGGCTTGTCTCAGTTGATTCTAGATCTTCTGACTCCAAAGCACTCCTCACACTGTGACTGAAGCTCCTGAGTAACCCTAGAGAGTACAGAATGGCTTTATAATTGTCCCCCAAAGCTAGAGACAACTGCATAAAGCAATGATTATAAGACTGTACCTGTTGGCTTGTGTAAATATAATTTGCCATAATATCACAGGTGCAACATGAACTGGAAGAACTGCAGAAATAGTACTATATCTCCAAGTAAGTGTCTTAGGCTCAGCCACAAACATGCAAACGAGAGAAAAACCTAACGATTTCATCACAATTAAGAAGCTTGTTTTTTTTTTTTGTTTTTGTTTTTTGAGATGATCAAGACAGTGAAATGAGAGCCCACAAAATGGAAGAAAATATCAGTGGACTTTTATCCTGATTACATAAAGAAATAAAAAAATATAATAACATTAAGGCTCCCCTTATTGCACAAATTCTAGTTGGTATTTAATGAAAACGCAGAGCCAGATATTGGGGAAAAGCTGAAATATCAGAGAGAGGAAACAATTCTCACCCAGACAACTTCTCAGGGTAAAGGCTGCATCTTCAAGAGTCCTCTGCTTGGCTGGTTGCTCCTACAGAATGCCTGAATGTCTGCCTCCATTTGCCTTAAATATTTTCTCCGCCCAGATGTTTCTCTTCTGAGTTCAACTCTGCATCATAATCCTAGAGTTAGGATTAAAGATGTGAGCTACTTCTGTTTGGTTGTTAGGTCTTGAACTCACAGAAATTCAGAAAGATCTCTGTCTCCTAAGTGATGGGACTAAAGTCATGAGTCACCACTCAGTCATTCCCCATGCTGGGATTAAAGGCATAGGTTACCACTCTCTGACTTTCTTGGCTTGAATGTGGGTGATTCTGTTCTCTGATATTCCAGGCTGATTTTATTAAATATACAATATATCACCGTACCCAAATGTTTTCAAAGCCCATAAAAAGGTGTTGAGTATCATTAGTGGTTAGGGAAATGCACTGAATCCAGGAGGGGCTGCTTTGTACCCACTCACATTGCTATTCCCAGATCTGTCTGCTGCTAGAAATACCTCAGAGAGGGGAGCTGGTGGGAAGGAAATCAGGCTTAGCCAAGGACTGGGTCTGACAGGGTAGATGTGGCTATCATTGTCAAAGGGACATCTGTAGGGAAGGAGAGAAATTGCTATGGAATGATACAGGGAGGCTGCTTGCTGAGCAGGCTCTTCCTGCGAGGAGGGTGCATGCACCTCCTATTTTCTCTTTCTGGAACATGGAAATCAACCTTGACCTCCCAGGCTACTCAGAAATATATTGCTTTTCTGCAACTTCAGTGTCTGAGCATTTTCCATGTTTTATGTTAGTTGATGCACAGAAGCAAAGAGAAGGTCTGGGGTTGTACTTCCTGCTGGCTGTGTAAACCTAGAGCTAATGTTAATCCCTTCGGTAAAATATTCTATCTCTGTAATTTAGAAAGCAAATGTAGACGGCAATTGTAAGGAGCACCACCCCACTCTAAGAAGGTAACTGTGAAGAAGACTGTCCGCTAGGAGGTAGAGGTGCTGGGAAGTCCTGTAGCTATTTTATAAAGCCAGAGAAGCCTAGACGTAAAGCATGTAATTCAGAAGTTCCGTTCCCAGGTGTGAACCCAAGATTGGAGCACAGAACGGCGTGAAAGTGTACACCTGAGTGTTCACACTGACAGTATTTACAATGTGGAATTAACCCAGTGTCATTCAGCTGATAAGTGAGTAAATATAATACAGCAGGTTGGTAAAACACACTATTATTTGGGAAAAAATATTTGGATTAAGAGAAAGAGGCAGAGCCACCAGACCTGAGAATCTAAGTTCAATTCTGACATTCGCATGGTGCAAGGAGAGAACTGACTCCTGTTAAGTGGACTTTTGACCCCCACATGAACCGTCTAACCTCCACACATGTGCACACACACCCTCTGGCATGTAAACATGCCACAAAAATAAACTAAAAAATTATTACATGTCATGATGCATAAGTATTTTGAATTATGCTTGAAGGAAGAAGCCAGTCACAAAAGATCAAATGTAGTATGATTCCGTTTTTAAAAATGTTCAGAGTGAACACATTTATACAGATGTGAAGGAATAACTGGGTATACATGATGGCATCTTACTCTTTCTGCTAGTCCCTTTGATTCTCCAAAGCTAGGGCATGACTTTGGACATTTTTGTATAACCAACGTTAATGGTGTCTGACATGCAGTTGTGAATTCAATATACAATTATGAAACCTTAGTTTAATATATTTTGGACCCAGTTGGTTAAGAGATAAGGTAGAGTTATTATTATTATTATTTTGGTTTTCGGAAACAGGGTTTCTCTGTATAGTTTTGGCTGTCCTGGAACTCATTTATAGACCAGGCTGGCCTTGAACTCACAGAGGTACACCTGCCTCTGCCTCTATCTCTTTGAGTGCTAGGATTAAAGGCATACACCACTCCCACTTGGCAGAATTAATTTCTAATAAAAAGTATGAGTTAAATATTTATTATAAAATTTTTTTCATTATTAATTTCCTTTGCCTGATAATTATGTAACAATATTATTTGTGTAACAAAGGGTGCTAGTAATATCGTTAAGACAAAATGTACCATCTAACTTTTTATTTTCTATTGATGATAAGAGCCAGCTCTGAACTATTATTCACAGATAGTGTAAGGACTTTAATGTGATGAGTACTTAGTGTCTCTTTGATGGATGAGTGAATGTGAACCTGAAAACCATAATCAAGGATTGTTTCCCTGGAAATCATTATCATTGTTTAGTTGAAAATATCCTCTGAGAGGTAGGATAGACTGACTTTGGTTCATTTGAGTTGTGGGATATTTACATTCTGAACAAGAGTGAATTGGTTCTCTATCAATTATTCATAATTAACCATCAAATAATGAATAATTGTTCCATTAGGAGTTGTTCATGCTGTCTGACATAAATGACAGTAATCATCTGTGAAATTGAAATATATTGGAAAAGTAATTTTTATTCCATATAAACTTTATTCATAAGGATTCCCTGCTGAATTATAAATAAAGATATCTGCAAATTGTAAAATATCACACAGATCAGAAGAAACAGTGGGAATCTGGTAGCAGCTCTCCATATTTTGCCTGATTTATTGGTCTCTTCTTCAGCTTTGCAATCAAATCAACTTCTCCAGGCACCCAGAAGAATAAATAGAAAGCCCCCGAGGTGCTTGTATATTTTGTGTTTAGTAAGAGTGTTGTACAAGGAAAACCAAAGCACTAAGGTGATGAGACATGGTGAGTTACTTAGATTAGATAACAAAAACCTACCATGTACAGAGAAAATGCTTAAATGAACATTTCTAATAGACAGTAAATTCTAAAATGCCGAGCAGTTCTTCATTCCTGCTACTGGTCGCCTTATTGGGCTCAGTCTAATCATCTGATTGGACCATTTAGGGATTGAAAACTAGTTGAATGCCTTCCTGTTTCTCATCAACACTAAAGGTGGTGAGTTAAAATTTATAATGAAAAAATGATGATAAAAATGGAAAAGATGATGATGCAAACAAGAAAGGTAAAAATGTGTGAGGCTGGTGTATTTCTATAGTGTTAATTATTGAATATGTTCTATAGGACTTGGTGATGTGCAGGCTTTGGGAAACTTTTATGAAGGAATGATAAATAAATAGCATTGTCCACGAATGGAACTTTTCCTGCTTGAACTTGCCCTTCATTTTTACTGCACCTGTTTCCTCCCATGTCTCCCCAGTTTTCTATGTTAACTTAGAGTATCATGAGGGTATTGAATTAAATGTTCTTTAAAACATTTAAGTATAGTATCTTTTATTCTTTGAAAATTTTATACATACATATAATGTAGTTCTTTTTTTTTTTGTCTTTCAAGACAAGGTTTCTTTGTGTAACCCTGACTGTCCTAGAACACACTCTATAGACCAGGCTGGTCTCAAACTCAGAGATCTACCTGTCCATATCTCCTCAGTGCTGTGATTAAAAGCATATGCCACCACCACCTGGTACATATGATGTATTTCAATCATATTCACCCCACATTGTCTCCTCCAACTCCAGGATATGTTCCACACTTCTTTTTTCCAATATCATGCCCCCCCACCTCTATTGTTTTTTAAATAAACTACTACTACTACTACAGTTAGTGTTACCCATGAATGTGAGATCATCCAAATAAAGAAAAATGCTTGTCCCTCCCCTAAATCAGCAGCTGCCAAGGGCTTCCCTGTTGCTGGTGGGTTCACATGTGACACTCATCTGTCTGTACTGCAGTGTTAATTGGCTTGATCTTGTCCAGGTCTATTGTAGGAAATCGTAGCTGCTGTGAGTTTATGAGTCCATCAGTTATGTGTTGTCTAGAATACACTGTTTCATCCCATTCATCCTTGACATTTGTTACTTACAATCTTTCTGCCCACACTTCTGAGATGTTTCCTCAGCTTTGGGGATGAGAGGGGGTATATAAATATCCCACTCAATTTAACTTTATTTTGTTCTATTGATTTGGGGTAGGATCTTACTGTGTAGACCAGAATGAGTTTGGGCTTGTTTGTGGTCCTCCCATTTGAACATCTCAAGAGATGGAATAACAGCCACACACTATCATCTATCCTGTAAATCTTGGTTTTTTTTATCTGGTTGTGACTGCAGCTAGCTGAGTATCCTTGAGAAACTTAATCACTTAGAGTTCTTATATGATTAATTAGGAAGTTAGATTTAATGATTTTATGGCTCTTTCTAAGTGTTAGTGATTATCATTATATATATCAACTAATAGACAGATCTTAGCTTTTGGAAACCTTGCTCTTATACTTCAGGGTTTATGACTAACTCAATGCATTTGGTGTGCAATATAGGCTACTGCTGGATGCCATTCATTTAGTGTGAGTCCGAGATGTCAGCTTTCCTAATTACAGCTTAAGAGTCAAACAGCTCAGAACTTAACACCTCTTTGCATTCTCCAGAAATAGATTCATTACATCGGTGAGCAATGTCCACTGGGCTGAAAGTGTCTTAGATGAAAGCTCTCACCTTGAACATTCTGCAAGAAGCTACTTTAATACCTTCTGTTCTGTCACGGGAGGCTCCTCCTTCTGAGTAGCAGCCAAGAAGACCCAGGTTGAGTGTCAAGCCAGGAGTTTGATTAAAATACGGACAGGTTATTTGGAGTCAACTCTAGCATTTGTTACATTTTTTTTCAAGATGAGCATATGTGTTATATATATTTCTTAAAATTTTATTTAAAAATTTCTAACATATTACAAACAACAATTCAATGACTCTTTGTGTAGCCATCACCTACCTTCAACAGACCTTCATTCTATTTCATCTTCAAACCCATTTCAAATCCCACATGCTGTTGCAAGGAAATCCCAGACCTCATGCTATCATATCAGTAACATTTCAACCAGACATAATCTTGTAGCTTATATTTTTGCCATGTTCTTTATATCAAATATTTATCCATATTGTCATTTTAACACACACATAACAAGTAACAAAGACATATAATAACACCATAGTTGGTTTAACAATTGCTCTTATGTTGAATTTTAAATTTATTTCTGCTTTTACATCTTAAAAACAATTCTGTAGGAGGACATTTTTCTTTTTATTTATTTATTTTTATAGAATAAAGTCTTTTTTTTAATCCATGTATCCCCTTGTTCCAACTATCTTCCTTCTCTCCACCCCTCCCGATCAGCCTTCAGCCGCCCTCCTCCCCATCCCCCATCCTCTCCCCAGAAAAGACAAGAGGTTCCAAGGTGGATCAGCTCAGCATCCATTCCAGGCAAGTTTGATTTCCTCGTCCTAATATTCAGACTGGGTTAGGTGTTCCTCTGGAGGGAATGGGCTCCAAGGTGCCAGTCCATGCACAGAAACACAGTCTGAACCCTCCCCTTGAGGCTCCACATATTGCCCATGTCAGCGGACAGTTGCCTATCCTTGGAGGGCTTAGTTCTTTTTCCAGATGGTTCCCAGGTGACTGTTCTTGGTTCCGTGAGCTCCCAAGAGTTCCAGCCAACCATCACTGTGAGAATTTTTCTTATAGTCCCTATCCCCTTGCTCATATAGTCTCCTCCCCTGCTATCAGTGGGACCAGGGACTCAGCCCAGTGCTCAGCCATGTATCCGTACCTCTACCTCTATTCATTGTTGGATGTAAGTTCTGTGATGGAACATAGGGTGGTTATTTATTTGATTATGGGGGAAGCCCTGTTTAGGCAACACCTTCACTATTGGTTAGAGATCTAGTCAGGAACACCCTGTGAGTTCTTGGAGGTTTCCCTAGCACCTGGTCTTTTTCCAACTCCACATTGGCTTTCTCTATTAAGATCTCCATCTCTTTTTTTTTCCTCTTCCTCCTTGTTGCTCCTCTCACTCAATCATCTCCTTCTCTGCACAAGGACATTTTCGTCCAGGCATGTTTATTTCAATGTCTGATTACTTTTTGTATATAAATAAAGCCATGAGCAATGGTGCTCTATAGATTATTGTAAAAACTTGTGATTGTGGCTGTTTTAAGCTTCTGATACCTAGTTTTAAAATGCTTTATTTCTGTGTGTGTTTGTGTATGATGGTGTAGGCATCTGGGTAGCAGAGGACTACCAGATGTTTTTGCCTCTCCCTTGTGTGAGACAGTGTCTCTCTTGCTCCTTGCTTTTTATGTCCTGTCCCCAACACCAAGTAGCCCGTGAGCTTCTAGGGAGTTCTTCCATCTCGCTGTAGGAGAGCTGGTCTTATAATCAGGTGCCCCATGGCTTTTACCTGGGGACACTGGGATCCAAATTCAGGTGATCAGAGTTATATGGTAAGTGCTCTTAAGGAGGAGTCACCTTCCTTGCCTGGTACCCAATTTGGAAACCAAACAAAGAAACTGGATATACAATCTTTATACTTTTCAATCAGATTACAAATCATTTCAGAGATCTTTTAAAGATGCCTTTGTCTTTCTTATTTGACACTTCCCTATACATATATAATGTGTTTTGATCACATGCACCCACACTTTCCTCTTCCCTCCTCCTTCTTCTCCCTCTGGAGCTCTTTTTCCAAGAAGTCCCTTCACATCTATTTCCATATCTTAAAAAAAAAAAACCAACCATAACCCACTGAACTGAATTGAATTAGAGCTGCTTGCATGTTCATGAGGCTGCATTAAAAGACAGGAAGTGGAAATGAGTTCTGGTAAAATGGCCAGGAGTTAGGCCACTGCCTATCAAGTCATGGTGCTTTGGTTTGGGGCAGAGAGACTTATTGAACACCTCTAGGAAAAACCTGTAATTATATACACAAAGGGACAGCAAGGAGGTTGGCCAGAAAATGACCTCAATATGACAAGATTCATTAGGGGTCAGAAACAAGTAATTAAGACATTCAAGTGCTGTACAAATTATGGGAAATAATTTTTTTCTTCCCTGTTATTCTCTTCTATTAAAATAGTTTAAATCTCACAACCACACATTAATAAAGAATTGACTTTGCTTATGACTTTTAATTGTCATTTTAAAAATTGCGTGCTACTGTTCTTGAAATAACGTGGGTCATTTAGGATCCCAGGCTATTTGGTGTGTGTATGTGTGTGTTTTTTCCCCCTCCCTTCTAACTGATCTTTTTCTTCTTTACTGTTACTTTGCCAGGCTATCCAGCTCTTTCTACCTTCCATTTCCTCATAGAGTTCTGCTAGGATTATAGACAGATATGCTACCGTGCCCAGCCTTTTACATGCATTCTAAAAATCTGAATTGAAGTTTTAGGCTTATACAGCATGTTGTTTACCCATTGAGGCATCTCTCTAATGTCGTAGACCATAGGGTATTTGAACTTGAGCAGCTAGGATGACCTTGAGGATATGGAGCACTTTAGTATTATACAACCATTAAAGCTACATTTGTTTAATGGTTCAACTTCCAAGAGAAATCCAGAGTCTTGACAGGATCTAGGGAGAAAATCATATCAATGCATAAAGCTTGGTGTGTGTTGGGGGAGTTAGTACTCCATGAACAATGTTTCCTGTTTGCTCTCTCTTCATGGAGTGTTTGTTAGCTCTTACATGCTAGCTTCATGCAGAGCACTCAGTTTTCTTTTGGCTGATCTACTATATGAACATCTGACTGGTTGGTGTCACACACTGTCAATGGTAAGCAGTGTGGTTTAGCCTGCCAGGTGCCTAGGTTCTTTGTCAGTCCTTGCTGGCTTGTTCTGTTAGGTCCTGGTGATTCATTCCCTGACATTCTCCTAAATGATTCCATATCTGTCCAGGCTGTGATTGTGCCAAGGAGATGGATTTCACCTTCAGGACAATTGACAGAGAGGCAGTCTTGTTTGCGCTCGGTGCTGCCTAATTTTAAAATAAAGTGATTAGAAGAGAGCAGTGTAGGGAAGAAAGATTGTCAGGTGTCAATTAGCCATAACCTTGCCCTTCTCCATGGTTCCCACCCAATCTACATTTGGCAGGGAGAGAAAGCTGCTGGATCTCCTTCCACTGTGTATATCCAGCTCCATAATTTTTAGAACATTGATGGCAGAATCTTGAAGAGTGCACAGTGTAGAGAATAAAGACAACTGGCTGAAATCCTTATGATCATACTTTTGGGTTCACACATATTTCTGATCTTGAGAGGCACTTTTAAAAACATGAATTTTTACATAACAGTTCATGTTTTACACACTGGGCAAAGTGGCTACCTGCGACTCTGGAACTTTTCACTGCCATGGTAGAGGTAATATGGCTTCATTATGAATTAGTGTCACACATGAGAGCTCAAACAGTGGTAGATTTGAGAGCAAAATCAGTCTGCAGGCACCCTTTTGTATTGCCTTTAATGGAAACCACGAGAGTAATTTGGTTGCTAATATTCCTTTAGTGACTGCAGCTTTCTGCCCCAGAGTTCACTTAATACGGAGCACATTTTTATGCTTGTGTTTTTTTTTTTCTCTAGGAAGTTTAAAATGGCCCTTATATTAAACTTTAAATTCCTCTGAAGTTGATCCAAGAACTAAAATGATAGACCTAATCTCTGCAACTTGGCAATTAGTATATTAACTTAAGCGCTATTTTTGGCATCACTGTGTTCTATAAGTCATCTGGTTAATGTGCTTCCTCCCCAGGATTTTACCAGAGCAGAGCAATTGGAACACAGAATAAACATTAACAGACTTTTCCTGGAACTTGCATTTGGTTATAGGGGAAAGTTCGCTCAGTCTGATTGTTATTCCTTTTAAGACATATTCCTTAAAGTGAGGAGAATTAAAGATTCTGCATTTCAAAGGAGCACATGTCAAAATGTGAGCAGATGTGTTTATCCAAATAGATTCTGGAGGATAAGTTTTAATTTTTGTAGAAGTAGGCACCGTGAAGAAAAAAAACCAAAACAAAACAGAGAAGCCAGGTTCTGTGTTTTCAGCTTTTTCTAACACGGATGGTGTAAATTACCCAGCTGTTCTTCCTCTGGATGGATTCTGTGGTATCCGAGAGATTTATAGTTCTGGAGTGCAGCTGCCGAAAGTCATTTATTCTCGGTTCTGTATTAAATCCATCATATACAAACACATTAGCATTCAGTACATACCTCAGGGACTTATGGTTTTTTTTTTTAATCTTCTGAATCTCTGTCTTGCAAATATTTGTAGATATAGCAAATCAACATCCCAGAATTAGTCAGCACCCCAAATTACTAAGCTGACTGGTACCTTTAGGAGGGGTGCTTTTAGCATTTCTGGGAAGAAGTGTGAGAAATGTATTTTTTTATGAAGATAAAGGAATGACTGATGAGCTCCTGTTCTGCTCATAGCTTGATCACACTAAAGTGCCGACTTGATGAATTGAGACCTGGACCCTGGTGCCTGTTTGTGGTTCTATCTACCAATTGAATACCTTCTTCTCTCAGAAGTCCGATTACTTGTATTGGGAAGAGGGGCAGTAAGCATGCTTACTTGGAAATATGGAGACCCTTCACATCTATTGAAGATTTTTCTTTTTTTCTTGAAGATTCACATTTCTTCTTTAAATAAGTAGGAACCATTTTGATCAATAATTCAAAATATCGAGCTTATGGAGATCAGTGTGTTATCTGGCTTGCTGCAGTGTGTATCTGGCTTGCTTATGGGTTTCCTGAAATACCTTCATGGTGCTCATAACATGCTGATGGGGACTTGAAATGTATGCATTGCTTGAAAAAATGTAGACATTGTTCCTCAGTATGTTTGTCTAGATCTTTTGAATTGAAAATTGATTCTTTTTCTTACAATATATTCTGAGTATGGTTTCCTCTCACCCACATCTCCTCCTGGATTCTTCTTACCTACACATTCATCCAAATAGATCTCTCTCCCTTTTTCTCTTACTAAAATAACAAACGAACATCTAAAAAAATAATAAAATAACAAATAAGAACAAATAGACATTTCTCCTTTTATTTATTAAGTAAAGTATGGCTCTCGTTTCTCTCTGTTAATTCTTTCCATATATACTTTCGGGTTCATTTTTCCCTGATAGTGAATCTTGATTTCACTTGTTGATCAGAACATCTTGTTTCCACATTTCTGATGTGTGACTTACAAAATTATTAACTTAGCTCTCAAGGAACACCAAATTTAGCTCCCATCTTGTTTCCTCAACTCTTTTCTTAGGATTTCCTTCCATCCACCCAGAGATGCAGTCACTTTGATTGTCTGCCTGCAGGGACCCATGCCCCACTTTCCCTCTTAGGCTTCAAGATGCTCTTTTACTCTCCAGCAATTCATTCCTTAGCTTGCAGTTGAAATCCTATTTCCAAAGACCCTCTCCCCATACTCTTTTGAATTATAAGAAGTTTCTCCTTTATTCTCCTTTTGTGTCTCTAAAATTTCTAATTTTTAATGGTTATTGCTATATATGTCTTTGACATTACAAGATTATAAATTGCTCAATGACAGATACTAAGATAGTTATTTTTCTGTATTCTTCCAAATTTAGGAAATTGTGTTTGTATGTATGCATATATGTGCATGCATGTATGTGTATGCATGCTTATGTGTGTATGCATGCATAAGTGTGTGTGTATGTGTGTGCATGTGGGGGTTGGGGTACATGTGTGATGAGTTTGAGTTGGTGGTTTAAATCAAAATTAAATATAAACTGCTGACTGGCTGTTGATTCTGAGATGGCTTTATGAAGCCTTAATGGATGTTTAAGCAACTCTAGTGATGCACTTTGTTCTTCCCATTCATGGATGTTCTTAACATTCCCAATGTGAGCTTAGCTGAAATTCTTGCTGTGGGGAAAAAAATGGAGAAGCACTTGGCCTGGGGAAGAGGGGCGGTGGGGTGGGGACTGGTAGGAGGGGAAATATCGGAGGTTGTTATTGGGATATATTGTATGAAACAAGAATAAATGAATAAACTAAATAAAAACCCACATGTTTCAGGTGATAAATTTTAACTGGAGTATAACTAGTGATGAGTTTTTCATTTATATACTGTTTTTTACACTTGAGTATCTAACTCATACCCAAAGCAGATTCTACTTACACATGGATTGCAGATAAATTCATTTCTTTAAAAATTTCAACTTTAAAGTTCAATTATGTTATCATGCAAAGCTTTAAAAAAAATCAGAGTATTTAAAAGCTTGAAATGAAAATATATCAGTCCCTTGATTAGTTCTTTCAATTCTCCATAGATAATCAGTTTAAAATCATTTGACTGTTTTCTTAAATATCTAATTCAGTGATTATTATTTTTTCATTTAGCTTTTAGTTCTATAGAGATAATACTTAAATTAAACCGATGATATAGTAAAATATGTCAATCTTATATTTCAGACTTTCTATCTTTCAGTTCTTGGGCTAGAAATAACTACTTTGTCTTTCTTTTGTTTTTTGCTTGTATTTACGGTGTACTTCTAACCACCATACAGTGAACCATTTAGTTTCTTTCTTTTTCAATTTTTTTAAGATTAATTTATCTTATGCTTATTGGCATTTTGTTTCCATGTGTGTTTGGTGTATGCCTTGTGTAGACATATGTCAGAAGAAAGTTTCAGATCACTTGGAACTGAAGTTCATGGTCAGAGTTTTCAGTCACCATGTAGGTGCTGAAAATTAAACCCAGGTCTTCTGCAAGAGCAACAAGTGCTCTTAACTTCTGAGCCGTCTCTCCAGCCCAGGATACTGGTTTTAATGTCTTTGTTACTAGGTCTTTGGTGATTTGTTTTTGAAATTACCAGGGAATTTATCAGCATGAAATATGTAGCCATAAGGAATCATGATCTCTTGAAACAATAACTTTTAAGCCCTCAAGAAGCAGTAAGAAGGAGCAACCAAGAAAAATCTCTTGGAGAAAGTGTCACACAGTGGAAGAAAGTGTAACACAGTGGTTATATGAATAAACCGGGTGTTATCGTGTCTTGTGTACAGAATTCAAGGTGTTTTGCTTTCCTTGTGGTGTTAGGTGTCACCATTGTCAAAGACAGTAGGCTAAAGGCACGGGATCACAGGGCTGCTTACTGTAACTGGCCCTGACGCCCTCCTTGCTGATCTAATCTGTGCCTGTGCACAATGCTAAGCTATGATAGTGCTTCTCTCAAGCTTCTTTGCCAGGGTTCCCAGCGGCACGTCTAAGTCATAAAGTGTCATTCTAAAGTAGCATGCATTTTAATGGAAATGCTCCTGTAGAAAGTGTTATAATTTCTTAAATCTATTATAGCTCTCAAATTACTTACTTTTACCATAGCAAAATAATATTCAGAGGGAAAATTAAGATCCTCATTATCCTAACACTTGTGTTCATTCTGTGTTATCACACAAGCCTTAGCTATTTGGTACTAGACTTAGTGACCATTATGTGTCTGCATGATATACATTCTTGATTAAAATATTTTAATCCTCCTAATAACCCTTTGAAGGATATTATTTTCCTTACTTTTCCAAGGTTATTTTGTTTTATGTGTATTAATGCTTGTCTGTGTGCATACCTAGTGTCCAAGACCAGAAGAGGGCATCAAATACCCTGGAGCTGGAGTTACAGCAGGTTTGTGAGCTATCATGTGGGTGCTAGGAACTGAACCTAGGTCTTTGTAAGAGCAGCTGGTGATCTTAACCCCAAGTCATCTCTCCAGCCCCATTTCCTCCATCCTGTAACCACAAGGCTATCGCGGTAAAAACCTGCCCTGAGATATGTTTTAAACGGGGTTTATTTGGTGAAAATCGCTTACAAAACAGAGCTGGTTTTAAGAGAAGATGACAGGATGAGGTTACAGCGCGCCAGAGCCTTTCTAGAAAAGATTCTTCATCCCCATGCTGTACGTCCGAACTCTCGGGCAGCTGGGGCAAACTGCGCACACGGTCGGGAAACTCTCGCGAGAGAATGACGACTTCCTGACCTGGTCCTCTCCCTCGAAGGTCTACTTCTAAAATCCTTTTCAGTTAACCACGCCCCACTCATCTCCAGTCCTATGACACGATCGTTCACATATATAGTTTCTGATTTCCCGCTACACAAGGCTATTAGATTTTCTAATGATACTGTAAACTACTTCTCAAGGTTTCTGTTTTGTCTAACTTTTATTTGGTAATATAATATATTGTTTATTACATATATGACTATAAACTGAAAAGGAGACCTTGTTGAGTGTCATACAGCTATCATGTACCACATAACACACTTCTAACACACACACATAGAAAGAGAGAGAGAGAGAGAGAGAGAGAGAGAGAGAGAACAAGGATGATAGTAGGAAAAATGTAGTTCCTTTCTTTTGAAGGTCACATATACTGGCTTCTCTACTACTACTGAACTGAACGTAGCCTTTGAAGTTGTATTTAAATCATTAGGGGAACATTATTCTCTACCACTTTTTCTGTACTGCATGTTCTTTTTTAATTTGGTGCAAATTAATTATTATTCTGACTGCATTTATTATTTAATGAACCGGGAAACATAGTACAGACGCTGGAGAAGCAATGCCTTGTTTATCTTGACTTTATAATCAGATTATGCATCAGTCTGAATCCCTTCAATAGTTTTTATTAAGTTTTGTTATTCTTATTTGTGTATATGCATGTGCTTTTGCTCATGTGTGTAGGTGCCCTTGGAGGAAGGCAGAAGAGGGCGCTAGGTCTCTCCCCTCTCCACTCCTCCACAGTGGGAGTTACAGGTGGTTGTAAGGCACCTGATATGGGTACTGGGAACTAAACTCCAGTTCTCTGAAAGATCTTCAAGTACTCTTCCCTGTGGCACTATGTCTCCATCCCCAGGTCTGAATTGCTTACTCTGCTCATTGTCTTACCAAATGCCTCCTTTTGACCTGCCTTAACAACTAAAAATGTTAGGTCATTTGATATACTTTAAATGAATAATTAATACAAAGCCATAAACATGTCTTTTTAGCTTCCTTTTTAGATACAGTACTGGGACATAGGGCCTTTTGTCCCATAAATATCACAGGATACTAATCTGGATACAGGGTCAGCTAGGGAGGATGAGAGTTTTCTCACTAAAATAGTTCCTTTATCCCTGTGTTCAATTAAATGACACAAGATTGGATGCTCTAGTGATTTTCTCAGAGTTAATTATCTGGGAGTTTAACGTTGGTTTGAAAAGTCTCCAAGTGATGTTAGGCATTTAATTTATTTCCCACCAGGAAGGAGAAAGAGAACACAATATAAAATATTCAATCTAAGCTTTAATTAACATCATTTAAGATCAAATAAGGGAGGTAACAGCAGTTCAGGGGAGGAAAACTGCAAAAGCTTCTACATTACGGAAGCTGAAAATTCCCAGTGATACTTTTGTTTCAGTGAAACTCAGAACAAAATTGTGGTAAACTCTGAAGAGTTAAGAAGGAAACTAGATGGTGTGATGCATACCTGCCATCCTGGCTGAGGGAGACTGAGGCAGTGGCATGAGAATCGCTCAGGCAATGCAGTGAGACTTCGTTTCAAAATAAAATTTAAAAAGAGGATGCGATTCTGGTGGAGGAGATAGATCTCAGTGTAGAATGCATGGATGGCATGCATCAGCTTTTAGATAATGTATTCGTTGAAATTAAACCCATAGCATCTCGGTTAATATTTGGTACTTAAACTTTTGTTTATACAGGAGTCAAATATGTAACCAGTCCGTAACTATAAACACATAATTTTAAATTATGATGGCAGACAGTCATTTCGTAACTATGAAATGATATCAGACAACAGTTACCTCAATTGTTTCTTGAATCATTGTGTAATGCTTGCACAGCTGGGCTCTTTAAGACCAGCATGTGAGTGATAATTGTAAAGCTGTAATTCTGAGCCTGTTGTTTTGAGAACAAACAGGCTCTTGGGGAGCTAAAGAGTAGCTTTGCAGCTTTTTTAAATCAAAAAATAATCTAGAGAATCAAATGTACAAGGACTCCTGGAGGGGAATGCTGAAATCACAAATTTCTGTTTAAGCGAGAGAAGGCCAACACTAATGTTCTCATTACCACATCAGTTCTTTTACAGCATACCTGGGCAGTGTCCTTGCTTCTAATTATGGTCTTACATGAATGCCTTATTACATATAATATGGAAAATATTGTAGATAAATGGCTTGTGTCTTGTGGCTCCTGTTTGCTTTGTATTTATAACCTGAATGTTCTACTCAAGCGGTTAATAAGGACGTTCCAACACATTGGTTCTATCCATCAAATATAAGAACGTCTTCTTAAGCTGGGCACCTCTGTTTGTGGTAGTATTTTCCTTTTTCTTTTTGTCTTTATTTATTTATTTTTTTTTTGGTCTTGTTTCACTTGGCTTTGCTTTGTTTTAAAAAAGTACCTGGGGGGAAAATCCAGTCATTGCATAATTATAAAACCATATCGATGAACCTGATTCTGAAACCTTGAATTTTAACCTTTGGCCCTAATGTTACACCATTCCTAAATAATTAACAAAAACACTTAAAATTAAGGGATGCGAGTACAAACTTGGCTCACCTACTGTCTTAGTTAGGGTTTTTATTTCTGTGAAGGGAGTGTGACCACACAACTGTTATAGAGGAAAACATTTAATTCGGGTGGTTTATAGTTTTGGAGATTCAGTCAGTTATCATCATGTTGGGGAGTATGGCATCACAGAGGCAGACCTGGTGCTGGAGAAGAAGCTGACAGTTCTATATCTTGACCCACAGGCAACAGGAAGTGATCTGTGTCACTGGGCATAGCTTGACCGTAGTAGGGAGACCTCAAAGCCTGCCCCACAGTGACTCCAACAAAGCCACACCTTCTAATAGTGCCACTTCCTATGGGCTTACTGTGGCTAATTACATTCAAACTACCACACCTCCCAAGTATAATGGTGAATGACTGTTTCAGTTACTGTTACTGTTACTCTGATAAAATACAATAATAAAAACCACTTAATGAAGAAAAGATTTAGAGTCTCAAATCTAGTTACAGTCCATCAGGTTTGGGAAGTCTCAGGAGCAGCAAGAGCTGGTCACATTGTATCTACCCTCCAGAAACAGAGAGCCTTGTATGCCTTTGTTAGGTTTATACAGTCTGCAACTCCAGCTCAGGGAAGCATGACACTCATCTTGGGAGATCTTTTTCACTTCAGTTAGCTCAATCAATATAATTACTTACAGCCATGCCCAGAGGCTACCTCAGTGCCTTACTGGTGCACCCAAAGGCTCCCTTCCTAGATGATTTCAGATTTCATCAAGTTGACAATTGAGATTAACCTCCTTAAGGATGCTTATCATGTGGAGGATTAGGGAAAGCATGTAATCTACCACGACCTTCACCTTAACTGTAAAGTGTATACTGCCGCCTCCTGTTGACTTTATGACTTATTAAATATATCACTTTATGTTCCAGCTTTCATGATTTTACTCCCAGGACCCTTTATATTTGAATCTAAATGGTAAACAATCTCCTTTTCCAAGATACAGACTACCAGGGGATATTGCATTCTGATTTTGCCTCTTTTATGCTTTTATTTTATGATAAGAATATACTTATCAGCATCATATTTTTCTATAAACAATGGTAGTATAGTGTTGAAATAAACTGCTCCACAAATGTACTTCCTCATCTATTCTGATTACAAAATCAATTATGATGTGACATATGATATGAATCTGTTACTTTGGATTAAAGCAATCTGTCTAGCAGTTTTATATTAGATCCAGAATCTCTAAAGATGTAATAAGCAAATGTATTTGTAAGCATATTTTATATCTTCTAGTACTGTGCTAAATAACAAACCAACCTGATAATGGTGTCATTTTGAAATAGGAGCTGAGCCTGGAAAGAACAGGACCACAGAGTCTGGGTATGTCTGGAGGGAGGGGCAGAAGCCTCTTGCAGCAAGAGGGGGAAACCACCCAAAGAGGCCACAGAGGAAAACAGTGAGATTTTGAAACAGCATATGAAGAGCATATCTATACATTTTTTTTTATAGTTAGTGTTGTTATGTGAGACCCTAAAAGAGAAATTTGGCAAAAAATATAATATTTTATACCAGTAATTTTAGAGACCACTTGAGCCACAGAAAAGATGATAAGGTTTGACAAATGCCCAGAAAAATCTCCTCATCCCAAAGTATATTTCACATCTAACACCTAGAATTTCATTCTTTGATGGATACAATCCATTAAGGAAGCAGTGTCTCACCCAACATGTGGTTCTGATTCAAACACCACAGATATAGATATCACCGAATCACAATGTGTTATGAGATTGCTTTTGCTGAATTCATTTAAGGCACCAAAGTGCTTTGACAGAACAGGGTCAGTGGTCTATCTCATATGTGGTCAGCCCATCTATAACTTATCCTGGGGATTGGAGTTGTGACAGAGTTGTGTCTTTTAAGACTTGTCTGGTGGCCAACCTGACCATCCTGGTTACTTATGCATACAGAGGCAGTTTACATTGGCAAGCAGAGGTACTGAGATTACAAAACACCCACAAATGATATTCAAGAAATTTCCAAGATCCCCTTCAAGGATAAACTTTTAAAACCAAGAGGGACAGAACAGTTAGGAACATAGCCTGCAATTGATGTAAGATCAAGGGGTGAAAAGATCTTAGAATTAGCTGAAGAGCTTGAAAAATGTATGAATGGTTCTCTAAAAAATGATATTTGGGAAACTGTATGTCTGAAATACCAACTCGGGAGGTTCCAAGAGGGAGGCATTTGCGATGACTAACAGATTCAGGGATCTTTACATGAAGAGCAATGATGTAATTTGTAGTCAAAGAAGGAGAGAAAGAAGACAAATCCTTTTTCGTTAGTTCTCAGGTACAATCACACCCTGGAACATTACTGACCTCATCAATAGGAAGCAGGTAAAACAGCTTGGTAACCTGCTGGAGTCACATGACCTTCATAGCTCAGAGAGTCATTCCCTTAAATACTTACATTTGTTATAAATATTTTCATTGCATCTGTGTAATAAAAAAAATCCTAAAAGTATAGCAGTCAGTATGGTAAGCAAAGGGTAACTGGTAAAGAGAAGCAACTTAGAAGTCATAGAAAAATTAAATTTACTTTGTGTGCATATGTGTGCTGTGATTTGCCTGTGTCAGGGGATAAATTTAGGAATCCTTTCTCTCTCTCTCTCCTTCATGTGGATCCCAGAGATTGAACTTGGGGCCTCAGGCTCTGCAGCATGCACCTTTTTCCACTGAGCCATTTTTCAGCCTATGTAGTTCTTTTCCTTATGCACAGAGTTCTGCTCTTCGGATAAATCATGCAGGGTTCCAAGAATTAACTAATAGGAAACACTGACAAAGCACTTAAGTGGGTGTCATGCATGACTGTAAGAGCTGTAACATACATTACTCAATTTCAATATGTTCAGTCCATTTTAAATAAAGTGTAGTATAATAGTGTGCTGTTGATATTAGATATAGAAAACTCTTTATTGAAGATTTCAATGATCACATACTTTTTTGGAACTGAAATGATAAAGAGAAATAGTGAAGAGAAAAGCAATGGCCATTATTACAAACCACAATTTTCCACATATACTAGGATGAACATTGTATGAGTATTAAAATTTTTAACTTTTATCATAAATGTAAGAATATATTACTCAACGTAATTAAGTATTAAACTAATTATTATATTTGAAAAATCAAAAATAGTGATCTTAAAAAATTAACAGAATTTATTATTTGATCATAATATGTGTGCATGGGTACTTGCACCACAGTGTGTGTGAAGGTTCAAGGATAATGTTGTGAAGAGGGTTCTCTCTTCCCACCATAATAAGGGTTCTGTGGGGTTAACCTCAGGTCATGAGGTCAGTATAGCAAGCACTTTTACCAGGTAAGCAAACAAGCTGGCTGTTTCTTGTCTTTCCTTTGCCTGTTTTCAGAAGTCATGAAACTCAGCACCCACTCAGAAGTTCAGCTGGCTATGCAGCTGTGGAGGAAATACTGATTTTGAGGGGGGAAAAAAAAGCTTGTGACTAGTGACCTTGAGATTCTCTAGCTTACATTAGTCAGAATCAAGGTCCCACTGTTAATCACAAAGCCATTTATAGAGACCATCTATAATCTAAGATGCTGATAGGATCTGTGGACAACAGAGAAATCTACGTCTAGGATGTAGAAACCAAACGTACTTAGGAAAAGATGACAGTCCACACTTCTACCACATTTTGTTAAAAAGTACTAATTTAAAAATAGCAACAAAAAGATATTTAATTTTGTATATACATGTGTGATTGTGAGTTGGTGTATGTGAGTAAAGGTACCTGTAAAGACCAGAAGAGTTTTTGTGGAATAATCTTTTTGTACACTGTGAAGACTTGTAACTCAGATTGGTTTAATAAAAAGCCGAATGGCCAATAGTTTGGCAGAAATGGGGCGGAGGCAGAGAGAATGCTGGGAAGAAGAGTGTAGAAGCCAGACAAACACAGAATGAGTCAGACACATGGAATGGGATAGAAGTAAAAGCCACATGGTAGAACATAGATTAATTAAAAATATGGGTTGACTTAAGTTGTAGGAGTTACTTAGCAACAAGCCTAAGCTATTGGCCAAACTTTCAAATTTAATAAGAAGTCTTTATGTGCTTTGGAGCTGGTAGATGTGCCAGAAAAATCTGCCTACAGAAGAGGGCATCAGTTCCCCTGGAGCTGGAGCTACCTGTGGTTTAGAAACACTAGATGGATGTGGTTGCTGGGACGCCGTATCAGTTTCTTCACAAAAGCAGTACATGCTCTTAGCTACTGAGTCACCCCTGTAGCCCTCTCCACTGAGGTTTTATAACAAGACCACCTGTGGATCTTTGAGGGGGGGATCTTCAGGGGAATACTCTTAACCAGAGACACATAGAGGATCTCATTGAGCATGACTACAAAGTTTAAAGTGACTTAAAACTTTTCAGGGGAAAAATTTCACTTTCCAAACATAAGCAACCAATGCTAAAAAAAAAATAGTATGCAAAATGACATGATAAGAAAGTGAAAAATAGGATGAGTAATTAGAAAAGGCAGGAGCCATGTAGGGAAGTCACTGCTTACTTTGAAATGGTAGTTCCCAGGCTTTGAGGTAAAAATACAGAGCTAGGGTATGGAACAGCGGAAGAAGGCCTGAAGGAGAACAAAGAAATACATGTACAAAAATGAAGTAGCAGAGCCCATTATTGTAAATGCTAACTTTAAAAACCAATGAAAGAGTAAACATATCTAATAAGAGCTGGTCATATAGTTAACATATCATATGAAACCACAAATTAGTGTTGGGAACAGGGGAAGGCTCAATGCTATACCACTGCTGTTGGAGAAAGAACACACTGTAAATGACTCAAAGTGGCCACACCATCCCTGCCTTTGTTTCCAATGGATGGTTCTTGTTTGAGACATCAAGTTCATCCTCAGAAGCCCAGAGCATCCCTTCTGTTTAAAGTCCGTTGAAATTTCAATGTCTCTAAGCCTAGCAGAATTGTCATCTGGGAGTCTTTGATGACTGTATCATAAATAACCACTTGAAATAACTTTCCTGGATGTCTCAACACTGTTTGGAGAGGCAGAAGTCAGAGGTGGCAGTGAGGTCATTCACACTGTATGCAGAAATGTGAGGGATTTTCTTCTTTTGATATTAAAGGCTAAGAGGCTACTAAAGCACTGAAACATGCATTGATAAACATAAAAGGAAAGAAAATGCCTCACCCTGCAAGAGAAAAAGCTACCAAGACCTCAGTGTACTTCTCAGTCTCCCTGCACCATCATAGTGAGGGTGCCGTTCATAACCACGTCTCTCTGCTCTGGGAGTCCCAGATGTGAAAGTCAGTAAAACACCAACCACAGAGTACACTCTCAGGATTTACATGCACCTCTGCTGCTGGCACGGCCTGGGGTAAGGAGTGTTCCGCTGCACAGAGAAGACCTCGCAAATTAGAGCAGAAAAGGACCATGACTCCAGGGAAGGAGGACTTCAGCTCCAGTAAATGAGCCAGAGCTGATGGGGTAGAATTTACATTTGAAGTCACAAAACTGCTGGGACTAGATTGAAATAACATAAGCATCAGACAATAAAGCAGTTTGTTCACATCACCTTTTTCTTCCTGCTTTGTGTGTGTGTGTGTCTCTTAATAAAAAGGCTAACATTTGAACTAGGACTGAGTGGAAGATGCTACTTACATAGGAGATACCAATGCCAATAGCTGTCCAGATTAATAAGGACCTGATATGGGTTGAGACTACACATTTTGTCTCAACATACGTGATTCAGACAAATGCATTTAAAAATTAATTTATTGTTTTTCTATATGTGTATGTGTCTGTGGGGGGCATGCCTGCCACAGTGCCTGTGTAGAGGTCAGAGGACAGACAGCTTTGTGGAATCAATTCTCTCCTTGCACCTCTCTATGGGCTCCAGGGCTCAAACTCAGGTTGCCACAGTTACACATCTCGTTACCCATCATGCATGTTGCCAGCTCCTCTTTTCTTTCTTCGTGTTCTCATAACTTAAACTTACCCTTTCTTGCTGCATCTCAGAGATTTTTGTCGTGTTGTTCCTTCATTTTCAAGATTAAAAAGAGACACTGTTGTTTTATTTGTATTCTCTCATATTCTCCATATAAAGTCCTCGTGACGTATATGGTTTATAAGATCACTTCACCATTCTCTGTAGTGCCTTTCTCCTTTTTAAACAGAATGCACTGATGCAGGTCTTTTGATGCCAAAAGTTCACTTGGTGGTTTTCCTGTTGTCATCCATGCTTTTGCACTGAAGAATACATTGTTTAGGTAGAAGTGACAAAGGTTTCTGTAAACATTTTCTTCTAGGAATTTTATGGACTTACCTCTTAAAGATTGCCTTTCACTTGCTTTTTTGTGTGTGGTACAAAAAGGGATCAAGTTATTTCCTTGGCTTACAGACACTCTTTTGTCCTGGCACCACTGGGTGAAAAAACTGTACTTTCTCTGTTGACTCATGTTGATGCACCCTTCTTGAAAAATCTTCTGACTATAAGTCAAAGATTTAGTCTGATTCTGGATTCTGGTGCATTGGTCTATGTATCTGTTTTATAAGACTGTTTTATTTATTCATTAGTCTATTTATTTATTATTAATTTATTGTAGTAAATTCTTGTTACTTGTGGTGCTTGGGTAAGCATGCTGTCAGCAACATTTTTGGGCCTTGTAATAAGTTTTTAATTGGGTATTTCCTCCACCTTTTTCTTAATTGTAAGCTTGTTTTGGTTATTCTTGACCCCTTATATTTCCATATGAAATTGAGGATTGTACTGTCCAATTCTGCAAAACAGAACAAAACAAAAAGTCCTGCTGAATTTTAGGGATGGCATTTAACCTGTAGTTCTGCTTGGGTT
>PVIH01002038.1:44535-90025 GCA_004025045.1 Sigmodon hispidus
GGGAATCTTGGGATGGGGTAGGTGGGGTGGGGAAAAAGGACCAATATTATTTTACCATGTTAGCAGAGGCTAGGCAGAGGTGGTGCTGAGCCAACCACACATGGAGCTTATGGCCAGAGACAGGTCCCCAAACTCTAGGAAGGCTTAGGAATTTACACTGAGCCTCAACCCCATGGCCTCAGGAGGGCCCAACACCACCATAGTGAATTTCTTTGATGGTGTTTTATGGTTTTCAGTGGTCATAGTTAAGGAATCATTTCAATGTACTTTTGTTAACTTTATCATTATTATTATAGTTGAAATTATTTCCCTAAATTCATTTTGAGATTTAAAATTGAATATTATATGTATAAATTTTTTTTTGTTTTTGTCTCAAATCATTTGAACAGTACTAGTACAGTATTAAATGTCAATGGCAAAACCCAAATTGTATTTATCTTAGGAGGAAAGTATTCAGCATTCAGTCTTTAGTCATTAGGTTTAGGCATGATCATGAACTCCTGTGTGTGTGTGTGTGTGTGTGTGTGTGTGTGTTTCCCTTGATCAGGTTGAGTTTTTTAAAACTGAAATTGACTAACTCTGAGTACACATTCATTCAATGTCCAACAGTAAATGAAACTGAGAATGAAAGTTCAATACTCAACAGAATGGCAAGAATTGCAGATCCTTCAGGACCATAGGACAGATGGACAACTGATAAGGAGCTATTTATCATTTTACTTGAGGGCTATGCTCTTAATAGAGGTGAAACTGAAGAGTGCTTTTTCTATTCTGGGAAGGACTATAAAATTACTTAATGCAAAACAGCTATGTCCTCTGAACTTATATCACTTTTTAAATTAGATTTATTCATTTGAACTGTCTGAGTGTTTCACATGCATGTATGTATTTGTGCCTGGTGCTTGCAGAGGTCAGAAGAACGTTCTGGATCCTTTGGAACTGGAGTTACAGATGTCTGTGAGCCATCATGTAGATGCTGGGGACCAAACCCATCTTCCTCAAGAGCAGCAAATGCTCTTAACTGCCATGCCAACTCTCCAGCCTGTGATTTACCTTTTCTAAAGCTGTGTTTTACACATTTGTGCATTATAAGTAGACTGATGTTCAGGATTTAGTGGGAACTATAGTTATTCCAAATTATTGATGTGCCAGCAATTTATATTGGCCTTCTATGCCATTATTATAAATTATAAAAGGTATTTAGTAATCTTTAACATCAAAGGTAACCATATGCTTCATTGAACTATGGAGATTTCTGTGATACATTTAGTCATAAAGTCCTCCTAATGGCAGTAAAGGAACTAAGGAGTTCTTGCTAGCTCTGGCATGCTATGTAGAATGAAAATTTGAATGGTTTATTTCTGCATTAAAGGCAAACATCTACCTTCTGGGGTTTTTCACATTCCAGCATCTTGCATCTGTTGTATTTATGACAGAAACAAGAGGGGCGAAGCCTAGTGTTTAGTCATCTGCTGATTCCATTTGGTGCTAAATTCATACTTCTCTCTAGAGTGTGAGAATGCTAATTTATTTTATGTATCATGAGTGGATTGAGGCCATTCCTAGACACAAGAGTATTTAAACTGGCAAAACTAAACAAGGCTCCACATGTGGATAATCTAGGCTTTGTGTGCAGTCTTCTCATTTTGAAGACAGTTTTTTTTTTTTTAATTGTTCAGGCAAGCTTCAAACTCACAATTCTTTCACCCCCACCCCTCCAAATAACAAAGCTTCCAGGTGTACACCACCACTGCATGTTTTTCTGTATTTAGTTCTTGAAAGTATTTGTCAGTTAGGGGCCTGGACTTTAATGTTAATCATCTTCAGAAGCACAAACATGCACAGCTGTCTTTTGACTCCAGCTGTTGGGTTGCCTTGTTGAGTTCATCAGCTTCCGTGAGACTTTTGGTGAATATTGAAGGTGTCCGAAATTAAAACTGCAATAAAGTCTTGAAGTATAACAGCAACTTTGTTCCATCAACTTCTATGACACTTAGCTGTCTTTTAAGTGTTCTGTGACATTTTTATCATCTCAAGAAAGGATGTTATGAGGATGTTATTTTGTATATCATTAAGAGCCTCTAAATATTTAACTGCATATACTCTATCATTTGCTGAGTAGATAAATATTACCCCTAGCCCATTTATTAAACATATTTTACCATGCACCTTGCTGAAATTTTCATTCTATTGAAAAGTATATCCAAAGTAATAACTATAACATACATTAATATGAATAATAAAATAAAAGAGAAGGAAAGGGGTATGACAAACCGAGAGTGTAGCTGTTGGTTAAGCTTTTGACTAGGTCATTGTGGGAAGGTCACTTTGACAAGTACTAGAAAAACTTAGAAATGAGACAGGGGTCAGTGAGATTGCTTAGTGGGAAAAGGTTCTTACCACTGAGTCTGACAAGCTTATTGAGGTCTCTGGGTAAGGTTACAGTGCAAAAAGAGAACCAATTCCTGTAAATGTCTCCTATTTTCTATATAGGCAACTGGCATGTGCACCCATCCACACACAAACTGAAAGAGTGAATAAATGAATGAATGAATATAATAGGTAGCAAGAGTGAGTCCAGTCATATCTAGAGCAGCATGTCAACACTGGAAAGGCCTAAGTTAGGAATGTGACTAGATTCTTGGAAAAATAGCAAGGAATTCTATATGACACTGTCTCAATGAGCATGGAGAATGTATTAGCTACTTTTCTGTTACTGTGACAAAATCCCATGAGCAATTATCGCGGTAAAAACCCGCCCTGAGATATGTTTATAAACAGGGTTTATTTGGAGAAAATAGCTTATAAAACAGAGTTGGTTTTAGGAAAAGATGACAGGATGAGGTTGTTGCGCGCCGGAGCCTTTCTAAGGAAGATTTTTTATTTTTATGTCATATGTCCGAACTCCCGGGCAGTTGGAGCGAACTGTGTATTCGGTCGGGGAATTCTCGTGAGAGAATGACGACTTCCTGTCCTGGTCCCCTCCCTCGAAGGTCTATTTTTGGAATCTTTTTTAGTTAACTATGTCTAGCTCGTCTCCATTCCTATGATCGTTTATATATATAGTTTTTAATTTTCCGCTAACAATAACTATAAAGAGGATAAGAATCATAAGCATGGCTTATCAAGGGTGGTAATGCAAATAAGATTGCTACACATATATTTACTTTGTGTTCAGCTTTCCCTCTGAACTTTTTTTTCCATCCCTGTATATCCTTATTCAAGGTCCCTTCCCCCTCCCACCACATCAGGTCATTTTTCTTCTCTGCAACTCCCCATCCCCTCCCTGGGCAGGGAGCAGACAGTCCTATGGTCCCACTGACCCAATAATGCTTGGATCATTCTCCACTCCTGGCAAATCCAGTTTTGTCCCCCCTCCCTCAAGAGTGAGTCAGGTGTTCCTATAGTTGGAGTGGGGTTCGAAGGGTCAGTCCAGGGTGTTTCTGATCCCAAGCTCTTCAGTGGTTGTGGTTTGCCGCTTGGGCATGTTTGGCTTTTTTTCTTGTTTGTTTGGTTAGAGAGCACTAGTGAGTGAGTACATCCCCTGCTTATCTCTCTGAGATTGTGATACCTTGTTCAGGAGGATATTCTCCAAATCCATCCATTTGCCTGCGAATTTTAGGATATCATTTTTTCTTACTGCTGAGTAGTATTCCATTGTGTAGATGTACCACAGTTTGTTAATCCATTCTTCAGTTGAGGGACATTTAGGTTGTTTCCAGGTTCTTGCTATTACAAATAATGCTGCTATGAACATAGTTGAGCTAATACCTTTGGAGTGTAAATGTGCATATTTAGGGTATACACCCAGAAGTGGTATTGCTGGGTCCTTGGGGAGATTGATCCTCAATTTTCTGAGAAACCTCCATATTGCATTCCAAAGTGGCTGAACAAGCTTACACTCCCACCAACAATGGAGGAGTGTTCCCCTTGCTCCGCATCCTCTCCAGCATAGGCTGTCATCTGTGCCTTTCATCTTAGCCAATCTAACAGGTGTTAGGTGGTATCTCAAAGTTGTTTTGATTTGCATTTCTCTGATGGCTAAAGATGAGGAGCACTTTTTCAGGTGCCTTTCAGCCATTCGTAGTTCCTCTGCTGAGAATTCTCTTTTTAGATCTGTACCCCATTTTTTGATAGGGTTATTCAAGGTTTTGGGCTCTAAATTCTTGAGCTCTTTATATACCTTAGAGATCAGTCCTCTATTACTTGTAGGGCTGGTGAAAATCTTTTCCCATTCTGTAGGCTGTCGTTTTGTCCTATTGACAGTGTCCTTGGCTTTGCAGAAGCTTCCCAGCTTCAGGAGATCCCACTTATTGATTGTTGGTCTTAGTGCCTGTGCCACTGGTGTTATATTTAGGAAGTGGTGGCCTGTGCCAATTCGTAGAAGTGTATTTCCCACTTTCTTTTCTATCAAGTTGAGAAAACCAGTTTTAAATACTCAAAGCCCAACTCCAGTGACACACATTCCCCAGCTAGGCTATACATCCTAGACAACATCATCAGAAGGGGACCAAGTATTCCAATGCCTGAGAATATGGGAGACATACATCTCTTTCAAACCACCACATAGAATATTGAGGAGGAAGTGTGGGAAATGACATAGATTGGTTTGAAGCAGTGATAGATTAAAATTCTGAGTAAATGGCAATAACAGATGGGTTTTTCCCCCTGACAGATTGAACATGACATGTAAGAGATAGAAACATTTGAAAATGAAAACATTGTTTTGGGCTTGAACAACTGGGAAAAAGATGCTGTTCACTGTGGAAATAGTGGGTGGGTTTTACTCAGGTTTACACATCTTGAGTTTGAGAGGGATAGCAAGCCCACAGACCCTTCTCTTAGTTATCTTCAGCATCTTCTCCCTACGCATCTAGAAATTCCCCCTTCTTTGTGAGGCATAAGCTTCCTATACTTTATATTTCCCAGACTAGCTCATATCTAGTTTACCAGTTTTAACTTAGTTTCTTTACTTCAGGAGATAACTAACAAATTCAGGGGAAATGAGACTTCAAGACTGAGTACTAATTTTCACTTTGTATTTTCTCATAGCAGTCCAATCCTAGAGCATAGACCCTTGTTGAAACCCAATCACGGCAAGATTACTGACTGTAGTTGTTAACACAGGGCCACCAGCTTGGCTTTTGAAAAACATAACTGTTGCAGTTATCCACCTTCTGTTCAAGGCCTTGCTTCCTGTTGGAGTATACACTAGAAAGCAGGTATTTTAACACAGCCTAAGATTCACAGAGAAAGGTCTGAATGATGCCATTATACGCCTATGCCAAAAGATATCATTATTAGTTATTTAAAAGAGGCCTTGGCCAGAACAGTTTCAAGGGTAGTTTATAAACAGATATCTTTATCTTTATTTGGAACACAATTTAAACCATTTCCTTCTATGCTTAGTGGATCTTACCTTTGTTAAAAAAAATAATTCATGGTTATCACAACTATAATTTTCAAGATCAGACCTTTTTGTGGATAACTAAATTAGTACCTCCTACTCTCACAGTATTCTTATTTCCTCACTGGTGGTTAGGGTATAATAGGACTTGGAGCTACTCTTATACGAAACCCAGTCATTGGAAACATTCAAGTATCTAGGCCCCAATGAAACAATTTGGTGAGAGACATAGTTGTATTTACCTTTAGGTATGGCAGGATGCAATGGCTTGATTATATGTGTTGAGCTATGTTGTGGATAAGGAGTGTATGAGTGCAGTTTGTGCATGGTAGGATAGGCTGGGAGAATCTGAGAGACTTCAGAGGACCAATAGACAGGCTCCAGAAGGTACAAGAGATGATGAGAGCCCAATTCATGTAACTGTCTCGGACCTTATGTGTCCGTGTGGCTGGAGAAGAGGTCTCCTGGCTTTTGGAACCTGAAGAAGTAAGACCAGGAGAGACCTTTCTCAAAGTAAAGCCCAAGCTTTATCATGTGTGACCTCTATCTATAATACTGTATAATAATCATTGGAAAGGTGTAAAGTAGTGAATGAAGATCAGTTTTGAATTTTAAAAAGTTGCCTCTGGCGGAATTACAGAGGAAAGATCAATATGATAAAACAAACAAACAGAACTCCAAAATAGCAACAACACACTACTGTTCTTATCAACGTTTTCCTTCATATGACCTTTTCTCCTATGTTTTCTTGCACACATTTTTATAGGAATAAAATACTCATTTCTTTCCCAAACTTGTGCCTCTCTGAGGACAAGGAAACAGCACCACAGAGGAGAAAATGTAAGAGTGGAGATATTGGGTTTGTTTCTCAGGGCTTCATATGGCTCAGTTGGCAATCAGGCCCATTCAGGCTGAAAAGGCTCAGCAGGACAAGGGAAAGGGTGTGTATAAAAAAGACAATGGTTTCTCTTTTAGGCAAGTTTATTTTGTCCCCCAAATTTATGCATTGTGAAGCTTGAAAAGGTGGGCAATAACTGCCAATTCAAATCCAATATCCGCTATTGCCTAAGAAGTCAGTAAGAAACACTCAGGGAGGCATCATGGCCTGAAGTTTTGTTCATAGGACTAGATCAAGTAAAGGCATGTGGGGAGAGTATGTTGCATTGAATCATTTAAACCTCATCACTATCCTGGGAAGTTGGAATTATCCTCACTTTGTAGCTAAAGTTAGGTTAATTATTGTACTTGAAATCACCTGTGGCTGGAGGGTGTTGCATTGGAATTCCGACTTTATAGTTATGGTCAGGTCTTGCTATTTCCAGTGTAATGAATCTGTCTGATTTCCTGCCTTGGAAATACTCTCTTTCTCTCCTCATTGTGGGTTCATTGTGTCTAGGGACATATATGCATTATCTATTTTCTAATTTTCTCAAGGTTAATTATATATACATATATATATATATATATATATATACTATGAATGTAAAGCACAGAATAGATTAATTTAGTGAGGCAAATATCAGATCTAATATTTCAGGACAGATGACAGGGATTGCTCTCTTTCTCTTTCTTCCTTTGAGCTTGGCCAGTTTGGATTTGAATACTTCCAAATTTGAGCAGATAGTTTATAGTGTGCCTGGGCCTTTCCACTCCCACTTACTAACATCTGTCCTGTTCATGTCTCCTGTTTAGAATAAACACCAGAATTTGTAGGCTCAGCTTTAACTCAACACCTTAGAGCAGGTGTTTCAAGCTTGTTGAATTAAAAACTAAAAAGCCAAACAAGATTTCTCCTGGAAAAGCATTCATTAGGCAATCATTGCTGAAAGGTTATATATAGAATGTTTCTTCGTTATGAAAAGTAGATGAGGCTATTCACGTGGACAGTGGCTATTTTCACTTCCCCTCCCATCTTTGACATATTTTTGCGCCCTTTGAATTATTTTATGGACCACACTTCAGTTTCAAGTCATGGTTTTGCCCTCACAGAAATGGGGAGAAGTGAGGGCCTGCAAATTTCATGAGGTTTTCATTCTGGTCTCAGGCAGATTCAGGAATTATGGTACCAGAAGGCAATATAAAGCTTCCAACTGAATTAGTGACTCTATGTCCTTCCTCAGCTCAGAAACTTGAAGAATAAAATCCATGGACAACACAGGGTGAGTTTTAGAAAGAAACTTGTTATAGATTCATAGGTCAGAACCTAAGGAACAGACAGAAGGGAGATACAGCATGACTGATATGGAATCCCACTAATTCAATGGGCTGGGAGCTTTGGTAATTAGAAGGACATCAGGCAAGCTGAGGTCAATCTAGTGGGCCCACCCACGAGGCCTAGGACCTGCCTCAGTGTCAGTCACATTCTCAGATATGGCTTCCAGGTAGGAGAACTCATTAAAGAGAAGCAATAACAAGAAACCAGAAACCAGAAATCCCTCCTGGCATCCCTGAGCCCTGGCAAGCACAGGTCTGCCAATAGGGCCACAGCCATTACTGAAAGTGAGGCTTTCGGTCCACTGTCCTAAAACAGCCTGGCCAGCGCCTTCTCCAATTCCCATCTTTAGGTTTTCTAATCAGCCTTATTCTGCAGTACAATTAAGGATTGTGTTTATAATCTGGGTCATTCTAGCTATGACAATTACTTTCCTTGGTTTGTTTTCTCTTGAGTTACCACAGAAAGGCAGAGCATAAAAGAAAATCTTTTTGTTTTTTGACTGTCTTTGAGACCAGAGGTTAAAGGTACTGACACTAGAGAGAAATAATGTTGGGTAAAAGTATACTGAGACATGATCCAGTCTTGAATCCTATCCACAGCTGGCCCATGAATGAGAAATCAATTGAATGCTTGGGTAAAGGAAGTACATCCTGGCAGCTCAATAGGGGTGGAGGTGGGAGGGTGGGGGAGGAGGGTGTTGATGTTCTGAAAATAGTCTTTGTTATTCCTTTGTATGATCTGTATGAGCCTTTCCAGAATTATCCATTTCCTTCCTTCCTTCTTCCTTTCATCTTTTCTTTTTTTGATAAATATACTTCCTACATCTTCTTACTTCTTACATCTTGCACCCCTTCTGACATCTCCTCATGGGATTCATTGAGAAGGAATCTCTGGAAATATGTTGAACAGAATAAAGTGCTATATAACCATACGAGATGATTGACTTGCCTGGAGGCTGAGGCAGGAGGACACTGAATCTGAGAACAGACTGTGAGATCCCATCTCAGGACACAAGCAGATGAACAAGTGCTGATGTTTGTATAGATGATTTATTGAACATTCACCCTCATGTCTTTCGGCTACCCAAGGCATGTGTTAATGGCCCCAATACATATTTTGAAGATTCACTTAATACTTTTACCTAATGGCTTTCCATTTGACTACTTGAATAGCATCATTTTTTTATTCTCCCTTTTACTGAGTTTGACTTATTAATATAAAATATAATGGGTTGGCAGTGGAAGGCTATATTTGCTACTTAATGATGTCTTGATTATAGCATCACAGAATCTCTGTTTTCTTCCAAATTTTCTTTTCTTTGCCATCTGTTCTTGTTCAATATCTTCTGTCCCTCAGGTCAGTCATGGTCAAGTATTCCCATCTCCTGATTTATGTTGGAGAAAAACACTAAAATCAGCGTGCATTTGCATCATTTTGTCTTCCAATAGAACATGAAGCTGCCCAGTGACCAATAAAGTAATCAGCGTGTGTTATCTTGGCAGAGGGAAGATTGGGAAGAGAAGCCAACCTCACAGAGCATCCAAATAGCAAAGAGTGCAAGGCTTCCTTGCATCATGTCTTCCTAATCTCTCCAAAATAAACACTGCTCTTTCTTATCCCCTTTCCTCCCATGACTAGAGTGGCTTTTATCAGCTTCTGAAGATTCACTGGATTGCCAGGAAGAGAAATGCAAGCACTTGCATGTAGTTCTGCTTTGCTGAGCAAAGTATTTGCTGAGGCTACATGCACAGGGATGCAGATCAGCAGGGACTTTTTTCAGAGCCTCTGAGATGCAGCTTTGTCTCAGGGCACACAGAATCAACTGCTTCTTTGACTCTCTAGCTCTGGCCTTTCTGAAGGCCAGCTCATAGCAACTTTCTCTTTTTGGGTTTATTTTCAAGCTGTCAGATTTTTTTTTCATTTTTCAAATACAATTTTCTTAACCAGACAGAAAGCAGAATGCATATTCAGTTTTATTATCATCCCCTTGACATGAAAAATGCAATGAGCAGGGCTGGTTTTCTGGTGACTTGTATCAGTGTTATTTGCTAAGAGAAAGCACGTGGCACAGATACTGGTTGGCTTCCTTCACTTTTAAGTAATCTTCCAACTTTTATTACATTTATTTTTGTATTGTGTAGAATTCATTTTTGTGTGTGCGCATGTGCTGTCGTATATGTGTGGAGGTCAAAAGACAATTTGTGGGAATCACCTCTACCTTGTGAGTCTTTGGGATCAAACTTGGGTCGTTAGGCTTGGTGGCAAAGGCCTTTACCCACTGACCCACCTTATCAGCCTTATATCAATTTATAGTTACTAAATTACAGCAGTCATTCAGAAAGACGTATGTAGTTTACACAGCTCAAAAGTATGTAGTTCAGCAAAAATATCCAGCAGACACCTGTGTATCTAGCACCTAGAAAAGGAAACAGAGTTATCAGAGTTAGATTTCTTCTCTGATCACTCCTTAGGAATAATCACCATTCCAATTCCTGCTCTAAATTCATGTTTTTTGAGTCAAAATTTTATATAGATAGAATCAAACAACACATACTCCTGTGTGGGGTTTTTCGCTCTCTTGCATGTAGCACATTCTGTTGATTCTCATTACTTTGTTTCCAGTTTAGAACTGTTGGCAACAGGCTGCTCTGAATATCTTTCTGTCTTTTGATGAACATATGAGAACATTTCCATATGTGTGCATCATCTCCCAGGGACAGGAGAGCCTAGTGGGGCATGCGTACATTCAGCTCCAGGTGGATCTATAAGGCAGCTTTCCAAAGTAGTTATACTAACAGTTTCACTAACATTTAGTGTGGAGATAGATATAATTTAACTTTCTGTAGCTTTTCATATATAAATCTGTTTGAATTCTCTAGATTAAATGTTATTTTTTACAATTTTGATTTCTTGGAGTAATAATAATGATACCGGAATTCTCTCTCCCCCTTTGAAGTGTACCTTTCTCTGTTTTTATTTTAAAGATTTATTTGCTTTTATTTTATGTGTATAAGTGATTTGCTCTTAAGTATGTATGGCCTGGTGCCTGCAGAGTCCAGTAGAAGGCATTAGATGCGCTTTACTGGAGTTACAGAGGGTTGTGAGTTACTGTGTGGGTGCTGGGAACTGAACTTGGGTCCTCTTACAAAAGTAGCCTGTGTTCCTAACCACTGAGCCATCTCACCAGATCTGTATCTGACTTATTTTTAATTCATTGGTCTTTTGTTTCTTAACAAAAATGTGTTAAACTCATATGCCTTGTGTTGCTAGGTAATGGAATTCAAAATAATAAATTATATGTATTTCATTCAAGAGAATGATAATGAATGGGAGAGACAACAATGTTGGCAGATATTGTTTTATTTATTTCATTTAAATTTGAAAAGCTACTTCCTTAATCTAGTATTTGTAGATTTGCTGAAAAAATCCATTAATAAGTAGTAAAACTTATTCATTGTTTTTAGTTATTTTTATGATTTATTCTTCAATGTAAATCACTCTTTTTAAAGGTAGGCAGACATATCTTTAACTTATGCAATAGAGAAGTTATTCTGTATTTCTGACTACTGCTTATGTATAGTTATCAGTGGTTCAATTCTTGTTCTGTACTCTCTGTTATTGCTTATTTTTTAATTTTTAAAATTTAAAATGTTCTAAAGTTTATTCTTTTCTGATACCCATTTTTGAAATTTGAACATGTTCAATACTGTCCCATGAGGCTAGCACATAAGGGAATTTTATCGACATCTTCAAGGAACAGTGTTTGATTTCAGGTTCCCTTTCTTAGTGCATCATTCATATTGGTTAAAGGCGATGCTGTGATTACATAGTGTGGAACCCTTCCCCCAAGAGAGCTGATGACTCACAGATCTCTATTTCTGAACTTAGATCCTTACTGTAGTTTCCACCTTACATCTTATACATCACAAATGCAGTTCACCTTTTTCTTACAAACACGTCCTTTTCACCCAGTTCCCATCATGGTGAATGACTTTCTATGTTTACAATCACTGAAGCCATTTTCTAGACACTGGTAAATATCTCCTTCTCCCAAAGTCTTAGGGTTTTCACCTCATAAGTGTTGCATGGCTCCTTTCTGTAGTAGTACATTCTTTTCACGACTGCCAGCCCACAAATAATTACATGGAGACATATTATCAATTCTAAAAGCTTGGCCTTTAGCTTAGAATTGTTTCCATCTAGCTCTTACAATTTAAATTAACACTTATTTTTAAATCTGTGTTCTGCCATGTGGCTTGTTACCTCATCTCCACACTGCATGTCCGGTTTCCCCTGTGAATCTGTTTTTCCTGTTCCCATAGTTTTCTCTCTTCCTGGAAGTCCCACCTATTTTTTTTCAGCCTAGCTATTGGCCATTCAGCTCTTTATAACACCAATCACAGCAATAGATTTTCACACAGTGAAATCTATTGAAATCTTCCACAACACCTTCCTGTTTTAGCCTAGTGATTTTATCCAGTGTTGGACACTTATTGTTTCTCACTTGCAACTGGATTATTGCCTGGCCTCTCCAGATGCAATGGCATCAGTCCCATTTAGTCTATGCACATGGCTATTGTCAAAACACCCAAGTGATCTAGATGCCTTCAGAGTTCCTAGTCATAACAGGTGAGGTCTCTCCTGGTGACTTTCCCAGTTGTATATGTCACCTTCCTGTTCAGGTTTTCTCTATTTGTACTGTCACCCTGTGACCTGCACACACCACTCCTTTCAGGCTGTTACACTCATTGTTTTCTTTGCTTAGTGTTTTGTCCAGCACTGTTTACCAAAAAGCTTTTCCTTACTATTTAAGATTCACTTTGTTCTGAACTCCTGTATTTGCAACAGTTCAGATGACCCTGGAGGGACACTGTGCTAGGCAAGACCACAGGCAGATAAAAGTAAATACATGATGATCTCAATTTTGTACATATTCTAAAAGAAGTCTAAAATTTAGATAATTGTTTTGTTGTGGTTGTTAGAAGTAGGGCATGAAGTAAATGTGAATAAATTAATGAAGGGGTACAAATTATAGTTTTAAGATGTATAAGTTCTGAATATCTAATTACAGTATGGTAATGATTGCTGGAAATAATGTATTGCTTACTTGACCTAGAAGAGTAGATCTTAATATAGTGAGAGTGACACTAATGATTTTAATTGCAGAAATCATTATATAATGTGTGTTGTATGTGTGTACATGCATCATATTGTAGACTGTGAATATATGCAAATTTATTTATAAATTATGCCTCCAAAAGCCAGACAAAATTCTTATAATAAATTTGCTTTGACCTCTTTAAGTGGAGGATTTTCTTCTATACTGTAGCTTTATATTAGTTTCTATATAATTAAAAAATTTTTTTATGTATAAATATTAGTCTGCATGTTTGTAATATATCATGTGCACACAGTAACCATGGAGGCCAGAAGAGGACATCAGATTTTCCTGTAGCAGTAGTTATGAGATATTTGCCATCATGTTGGTGCTGGGAACAGAACCCTGGGGACTGTGCAATAACAAGGACTCCTTAAGCTGAGCTACTTCTTCGGTCCTCAGTTTCCATAAATTTTTTTTTGTCTACACTTTTGGTTTGACAATTTTGTCTTGACATTCCCAGCCCTTAATCAACATAATGCTTGATGCATAATATAGGCTCAATAATTTTTGGACAAATGGTTGAATTAACTGATAGCCTAGAGCATGCTGTTTTTTATATTATATGCTCTTTAAAATCTGTACATATATTCATTTTCCTTGCCAGGGTTAAAATTCGTATGTTACTTTTTCTATCAACTTGTGTAGATGTGTAAGGTCGCCTCCTTCCTCTTTAATCCCATCTGTGACTTTCTTCATCAGTTGGAAGCATTTAATGTCTCCTAGGCTTGGAAATCCTGCGTGTGTTTTTTCCTCTGGTACATTTTTGAAAGATATTAGAGAAGTGTCAGTCCTTGAGGAGCACAATTCTGAATACTTGTTTATCCGGGGGAATTCCCACTTGACCTTGATACTGAATAAATATTGTGCACTGCTTTGAGGTTAGGATAAATAACCTATGGACCCACAGTATCATCAGTTAAAGTAACCATGAACACCCATATTAGACTTTAATTTAGAAGAATGATGGTCATTTATTCAGGAGTGTATTTTGCACATTAAGTATACAATGTGCAATATCATTTGTGAGCAATGATTTTATCTTCTCAAATGATCTCCAAGACCTCTACTTTGCCCCCTTCCTATGTTTTGTCATAATGTATTAATTTTGCTATGCTTACAGATCCTATCCTTCCTTATAGGTTTCATGGGCTTGATATTTGGGGTATTAATACTCATTATGGAGTCTGGATTCATTCAGGATTGTCTTAGCTAGGGATGACAAAGCATATATTCAAAAGCCAAAACATGTTTGTACTTTAAAAAATCCCAACATCCCCACAACATTAAAGTTATGTAATTTACAATAAGATACATCTAGCCACCACCAAAGCAAAGGAAATGGTATTTTTAAAGTTTAACCTTTCTTTTGGTGACTTATGTACACTATTTTCCACTTAAACACTGGCAATATGATTCTAAATAATTATGCACAGGCTACTTTAGAGGAACTTATGTGCTTTGTGTTCTGATTATGCTGACACAGAGAGTCTTCCGTGGTTCTTTCTGAACATTTATGCTTTTTGTGAGTATTTCTCACAGGGGCTATGCATGCTTTATATTCATTATGTTCCTTATGTGATTTACGTCTTTATTTTATTTTTTGGAAGGCTTTTCTTTTTTCCCTTTTTTCTTTTTTCTCATTCAAATAAACACAGTTTCTAACTTTAATGAGCATTTGTACAATAGTTTTGTATGAATTTTTGCCCAAATTCCAGTTCCTTGAAAGATTTACATCTTTATGTGTCCTACAATGTGATTTACATTGGTGAGTGCTGCTATTAACCAGGGATATGAAAATCACCAAGATCATCACTGGACAAAAACTACACATTATTTTTGATAAAATTTAAGGGATTATCCATTCTATTTTCTATAATTATTTTACTTCTTTCCATACACATTTCATTTCTTACATCCAAGTAGCTTCTAAGATGGGATGAGATTGGCATGCTCAGGGTTGCATCTTGCAGGCTATATTCCATTTCTGCTGTTCTTGCGTTATCTTGTAAGAAAGTTGGCAGAAGTATCATTATCTCCATTATCACAAATGGAAAATCAGATACCAAAAGAATGGGTGACTCCCATCTTTTAGTTGTAATATCAGAGTCAAAACTACGACCCAGACCAGAGATAAAGGGGAAATCATGGGAGGCCAAGAAAATCACCAACTATCTTTTCTAGGGTAATTAATGAACATGAGCAGTGGGCTGTCAGCTGTGTTAGCTGTCCTCCCAACATGTCCAAAAAGCCTGCATGGGGTAGAACACAGCTTTTGTTTTTAGAAGGGAAGGGACTAAAAATACGGAAGCAAAACCATTTATTAACTGCAGCAGCAATGTCCCAGGCAAGCAGAGTGTTGTGGGAAAAGCTCAAGAGTATTTGTAATGAGTAAAGCTAAGCTTAGGTCTTCATTCTTTCTGCAGTCTAGAACCAAGTATCTCTAAGCATAGCGCTGATAATGGCAAACTTCTGAGATGTGCAGAAAGGTGCTGTACAGAAGTACTTTATAGGTTGGGGGCAACAAATAAAACCCTTCTCGAACAGGAGAGAATGTAACATTGTCAGGATGAGGGCTCACTAACAGGCCATAAAAGACAAAAAATGTATCTATTTTGTTTAGTCCCTGGCCTAAATATACTTAGCATTTAGAAACCCCAGCTTTCTCGTTTTAAAAAATGAGATAATTATTACATTTATCAAATTTTTATAAATTTTGTAAAAGATAAGGCATATGACACAGATGAACTAGTATAAATGCCCATGCCCATTGACAGGTTTTTTTCTGAGAAAATTTGTGGGAGAAAATTTTTCTGAGAAAATATGCATGACAGTACAGAGACTTCTTTTCTCCTCATTTTCTCCATTGTTAATGTCTTAAAATTTGTCTGAACCAAAAGATCACATTGATGCATCACTATTAACTACTATCAATGACCTTTATTTGGATGTACCAGGTGTGCACAAATGCCTTTATTCTGTTTTAGGATCCAGTTCAGAAAATGATATTGCACATAATTGTCATGTGTCCTGTTCTGCTCTAACTTATGACAATTTATCACTAATTTTTCTTATTCTACAAACTATGATGATTTTGTTGAATTGTACCCATGTATCATGCAGAAGTATCCCCAACTGGTCTTCTTTAGTTACTCATTAGACAAGGGTTATAGGTCTCTAGAGAGCACCCCAGAAGTAACACACATTTGTGTGTCATAATGTATCCATGTGACATCATTGATAAAGCCATCATCCATCATTTGGTTAAGGAAGTGTTGACATTTTTCTCCCCACTGCATCATAAGCACTTTTGACTAGCCATTGTTTATGTTTATCATTTCTTCTCTGTGATAATCTCCAAGGAGAATTACTTCAAATTGTCATATCCTCAGAAACATCCTTGTTGACTGCTTACACTAAAGCACTTTCATACTTCAATTGCTATTATGTTTTATATCTTGTTTCATTCATATTTTCATTGCTTGAAACGGACTTCTTTCTATGTTTGCCTAGTTTATTATTTGTCGATAATAGCATGAACTTCAGGAGATCAAGGGTCTGGCAGGATTGCTCATCACTGTACTCCTGGATTCTAACAGAGGGCTAGTATATGCTAAGTATAATTAACAACTACTTGTTGGATAAATATAAAAAAGTATAGGATTGGTTTATTAGCATTTCTTAAATAGAAAAAGGTAGTTGGATGGTGAAAAGTTTAATTTAGTGTTTTTAACTCACTTGGTTGGTTTTAATGAAAAGTTAATATTACTACCTATGGAAAATAGGTTTACAGAGTATTAGTAATTCAAGCTGCTTAATAATGATGCATTTAATAATGTGTCAGAGTTTTTAGTGATTTATATGGGTATGATGATTAGCTTTATTTATCTCCTTGACACAACTTGACACAACGTAGGTTTACCTGAGAAGGGAGCCTCATTGAATGTTATCTAGGCTGGCCTGTGGGCACATGTGTGGGGGATTGTCTTATGTTAATTATAGTAGAGAAACCCACCTACTGGGGGTGGTACCATTTCCTAGAGAGGGGATTTCTGACTCTCAAAGAGTGGGGTAAGTGAGCTGAATATGGGCTCACTGACTTAATGAACAATCCAGTGCCGTCTGCTTTTGACCATGGGTGTAATGTGAAGATCTGCTTCCTATTTCTGTTGCCTTGATTTACCTGCAATGATAGACCAAACCTGAAATTTTGAGCCTAATGGACCATTTTTTTTTTTTTCGGTTGTGGAATATCAGTTTAAGGTGTGTTACATTTGTTTGTACTATGGAATATTTGTTTAATGATGCAAAGATATGTTGCTTTCTTTAACCTTGTCAATCTGTGTTACTTTGTCTGTCTAAGACACCTGATAGGTCTAATAAAGAGCTGAATGGCCAATAGCTAGGCAGAAAAAGGATAGGTGAGGCTGGCAGGCAGAGAGAATAAATAGAATTCTAGAAGAGACAAGGGAAGCATGAGAAAAGGAGAAGGGAGGGAGGACATCAGGGGTCAGCTACCCAACCCTACAACCAGTGTAGAAGGAAGATATACAGACTGCAGAAAGGTAAAAGCCCACAGGTAAACCATAGTGAAAAAGAAATGGGCTAATTTAAGTTAGAAAAGCTGGCAAGAAACAAGCCAAGCTAAGCCAAGCTAAGGCTGGCCATAAGTAAGAATAAGTTTCTGGGTATTTATTTGGGAGCTAGGTGGTAGACCCCAAAGAGGAAAAAAAAATACCTACATTTTTTTCTTTCAATTGGTTTTGTCAGAGTATTTTATCCCAGCAACAGGAAATAAAAAACAACATATACGGCAGACCAGTCACATCTCTCCATCAGTCTGACCTTAACCTATGAATTGTCTCCTGTCTCCTATTGTGGAACTTCAGAATCTGAAGGACTGTAGGATTCCTATCAGGAATTAACGTGATTAACTCCAGCTGACTGCTTAGCACCTACATCTTTTGATTTATGTTGCACCATTCGCCCCAAGGGAGCATCCAGGTAATATGTCTTCCTTCTATGACCAATAATAAGAGTGTTTTTTTTCTCTTTAATTTCTCTTCACAGGACTTAAAATCTCCAAGCCAGAGGGATGAAATCGCAGGGGCCCGGGCCACCTTGAAGAAAAACTCTCCCCTCCTGCATTCGATTTGTTCAGCTTGTTTGGAACATTCCGATGTTGCTTCCCTCAAAGCCAGTAAGGACACGGTCTGTGAAGAGATTCAGAATGCTCTTGATGTAATTTCAAATGCTTCCCAAGGCATCCAGAATGTGCCAGAGCCTTCAGAACCTCAGGCGGCAACCCTGGGAAGCGCTCTTGATGAGCTGGAGGTAAGTTGGGAGAGCAAAACTGTGACTTAAGGTCTGAGTACAAATAAGCAGGAGCAGACTTCCAGTTCCTACGTGGGAGTTTAGAGAACCAATTTTTTTATTTTATCATGCTCTAATCAGTCTCAATGACCTTCTTGGGTCATCCGGTGAATTGATTAACAAGATTTTCTATCTGCACTCTTGGTGATCTTCTGCCAAAAGAAGTCTTTAAATTGGAATTGCCTGAGATTCAAGTGAACATTTTATTTTACATAGTTCAGCTTCTAAAGTGGAGGATTTATTTACTGTATAATATTTATTATCGGCAGTGTTCTATCTGCTTGAGAAATATATCCGGTCACTTGCTTTGACAAGGGCTTATATTTTAGCAAGAGCATGTAGGTATAAAGCACACTATTAAAAAACTCAAATTACATATAATAAAGGAGTGAGGTAGCCTCAAAAACTTGAAGAGTTTAAGTCAGGAGCAAATGGAGCTCTAGAACATAGGCCCAATGCCACTTCCTCTGTGTTTGTGACAGCATAGAAGCCAGGAACCTGGATGGGGACAGGAAGGGGGAATGTTCCCAGCCCAGGCAAAAGAGCCAATGGGACCAGGCTATAGAAGGCTGTGCAGGCTTTTCCTCTGAGCAACCAGGACTTTTAAGGCTTCAACACACTGAGACTCATGTCTTAAAGGAATGATGTTAACATCACATGAGCACAGACTCAATGCAAATAAGGTGAGAAGCTGGAAACCAGGTGAAAGGCTAAGGTAGGAACCTGAGCTTACCTTATACTTTGAAAACACCACCCCACCCCATCACTTGTGGCCATAACCTCTGCAGCCAGGCCCAATTTTGTTAAGTAAGAATCAGTTAGATAATGGTAGAGTGGATGAATGGATGGATAGGATGTGAGTAAAGAAAGGAACCACAGTTGCTATCACACACTGAACCCTCCAGCAACACAGAGTGGAGTTCATAATCTGAGATGCTATTAGGATTTGATGTCTGGGCAGAGAAGAGATGGGATGAAAGATGCCTGGAAGACAGACCTACAAAGCCTGGGTCAACTGACAGTTGATTCTTAGAGAGCATTGGTTTTCAGAGTGCTTTATTAGGACGTTCTGCTTCTTCCAGTTGTCAAATGTAGGTCACCTGCCAGGTGAAGATCATGAACTCTGGAGTCAGGAGGATTGATCTGTGTAGTGAAGCTAGACTTGTCCACAGCTGGGCTGTAATTCTACTTGGAAGGCAGAGATAGCTCTCACATATTTTATCTAGCATGGATAGTTAATTTTAAATTGAGTAACTAGATAGAAGAAGTTTTCATTAACCATGGTAAGGCTGTGGGCAAAGCCTGGTCATAAGAAGATGATAAACACAATTTTGAACAAGTTGGGGGATTTATTAGGCCTTCAAGTATGTCTTCAATGAGCTCTGGCTATCCTAGTCCAACAGGAAGACTTCTTAGTGGCAGGTGACAGAGTGGGATACTTAAGAATAAAAATTCTAGAGCCTTCATTTTTGAGTTTCTATTCCAGCTGTGGCACTTGCTATATTTGTGACATTGGCAACAATATTTATGGGCCTCTGTTGTCCTGCTTTACAAGTGTCTAATAACAGCAGCACAGTGTTATCATGTTAAAACAGGTGTGATTGTTCATAGCAATGCATAGTAGATGTTCAATCTTTACTTCATCAGAGAGACTATTTGGAAGCATATTTTTTCTCATAATCAAGAAAGATTTATAATTAAAAGTATTAAATGTTTATTTATAACCAAAAAATCAACACAAGTTATATAATGCCTATATTGTTATCAACTTCATAGTAAATTTTTTAGATAATTAATACTTTTAAGTTCAAATAGCTCGCTTTCCCTTTAATTACATGTCTTTGAACAGGATCTTTATTTCTTTTTATTTTTTTCTTTTTATTTTTTTAATTTACTTTATTTTTTATTTATATTTGGTGACTTTACATCACGCACCCTATCAAACTCAGTTATCAGACCTCTCAGATTCATGCCCACTCTTATGGTCTCTCCATTTACAAAACCGTCCATTCATGCTGTTCATTTACTTACTGGAACATACTTAAACTCCCTGTGGCCAGACCCTTAAAGAAAACATGTCTTTCTTCAACCACACCCCTGCAGAGGTCATCAATGTAGAAGTGAGGCACTGTGTCATTTAGCTATGTTCTAGCATTGAGATCTTGTGTATAATGACATCTCTCTCTTTTTATATTTTTAAAGTCCTCTAATGAGTTAGTATACCTCCTGCTTCTCTTTCTGTGTTTGTGATACCTTGCTCAGGAGGATATTCTCCATATCCATCCATTTGCCTGCAAATTTAGCATATCATTTTTTCTTACTGCTGAGTAGTACTCCATTGTGTAGATATTCCACAGTTTGTTAATCCATTCTTCAGATGAGGGACATCTAGGTTGTTTCCAGGTTCTTGCTATTACGAATAATGCTGCTATGAACATAGTTGAGCTAATCCCTTTGGAGTGCAAATGTGTGTCTTTAGGGTATATGCCCAGAAGTGGTATTGCTAGATCCTTGGAGAGATTGATCCCCAGTTTTCTGAGAAACCGCCATACTGCATTCCAAAGTGACTGAACAGGCTTGCACTCCCACCAACAATGGAGGAGTGTTCCCCTTGCTCTGCATCCTCTCCAGCACAGGCTGTCCTCTGTGTCTTTTATCTTAGCCAATCTAACAGGTGTCAGGTGGTATCTCAATGTTGTTTTGATTTGCATTTCTCTGATAACTAAAGAAGTTGAGCACTTTTTCAGGTGCCTTTCAGCCATTCGTAATTCTTCTGCTGAGAATTTCCTTTTTAGATCTGAACCCCATTTTTTGATTGGGTTATTCAAGGTTTTAGGCTCTAGTTTTTTGAGTTATTTATATATTTTAGAGAACACACAATTGATATCTTGTCTTTTAAGATTGAAAATCTCCCTTTTCTAAGACCAGTCTCAGATATCAGAAGATAGCAGCTAGATAGTAGTAAAGTGTTAGACTCTAAATGAATAAAATGTAAAACTTGGGGTCCAAAATTTATAGGAAAATCAATTGTAGTTTGAAAAGCTTTAGGGAGATGACCAGTTATTTTATACCAGACAGTAAGGGAAACAGTGTGACCAACAGTAAACACATAAGTGTTCATTTACAGGAGAAGGGAGCAATGAGGCTATGGGATGCTTTAGTTGTGTATGTCTTGTTCTTGTCCTTCCATACACTGTCCTTTATAAAATATATCCACATTCCTTTGAAACCTTGCCACTCTGGACACCTAATGTTCTTAATGATGCTGTTAGCCTCTCTGAAGGAATCTGTAAGTCACACACCTGCTTTTAGAGGGATTTTATCTCAACCACCAGAGGCTGTGGCCTGAGGAGTCACCCACTGCCTTCTCAAGTGAGCCAGCTGCCCCATGTCCTTGATTCCTGGGGCTTTCGTTACATTCCTGTTGTTTTCACCACTTGGAGGCCAGACTGCTTCAACTAATGGACTTTGGTGGTGATTAGAGTTGAGTTGGAGGCCTTAACCTTTATTGGGGTGTTTGTTTTAAGGTTTCATACATTTCTTTCACTGGCACCCCACACTAGTGCTTGGCTTTAGGATGGCTTTAGGCTTTAGGATCTAGGATGCTACTATCCTGTATATAGTTTATAGAGTGACCTAGACCATGTGTGCTTTTCTGCTTAGGAGGGTTGGTTTCTTGACTTCCTTTAAAACTGAAGAGTAACAGAAAAAACTATTGAACTAGATTCTGGTTTTTCCCGAAACACAATGGCTTGACCTGTCTGATTTGATGCTCACCTTTTCATAGAGGTCAGCTCTGAATATGACAAGCTCACCCTCTGTGAGAAGGTGGGGCATCCACAGACAAACATAACTTGGTCTAGACAAACGTACAAGTCCTAGGCCTGCCATGCGGGAGTGGGCAGAGAAGACCACTTAGCGAGTGTACTTGACTGTCTAGTAGCCAGGAAGTGGGCTTTCTGAGATGCCCACAGTTGAATTGTCTTTTAATAAATCATTTGTTGTAGACATTGAAAAGCTAGTCTATTTTCCTTCCAGATAGCTGCATCCAAAAAGCTGTTGTTTTCTGCTCTCTCCTTTGCTCCCCTGTTAAATTAAAAATGGTGGTTTGTATATGTTTTGCTCCTGAATACATATAAAATTTATACAATATCTTTTGTTAAAATGGCTAGCAATCTGTAGATATTACTTGACAGATGTCTTGAAATATCTCATCCTTTGGGTTGAGATGTTTTTTGTTTGTTTTTCTCTAAATAAATCTAATCTTTAATATAAAAATAAAATATTTCTAAATGACTAAAGTGTTTTAAGGTTTACTTATACATATTTATGTTTTAAGTATGTATTTATTTATAGACGTGCGGGGACATACATGTATATATACAGAGGCCACAAGAGAGCATTAGGTATCTTTCTCATCTACCTTTTCCTTTGAGGCAAGAGCTCTCCCTGAACCTGGGGCTCTTATTTTCTTGGCTAGAGTTGAAATTAGCAAGCTTCATGATCCTCTGGTCTCTGCTCCCCTTGGAGTGACCAGTATGTGTTAGATGCTAGGCTTGTTAAGTAGGTGCTGGGATTTGAACTCTGGTCTTCATACTTGCACAGCAAGCATTTCTAACCACTGAGCCATTTCTCCAGCCCTCTGGTTAAACATTTTACATGTATTATTCACTCAATTATTATTGTATCACCATTAAAAATTTTGTATTTCCTTTCCAAAAAATAAAATTTAAGCACATATATTTCATCAGGAAGCTAGTGGATAAGATTTGACAAATTCCAGAAGAATTTGTAGGTATACTTGTATTGACTTTTCCTAACTAGAACTTAATGTGCCCAATCAAAATTCAGCATAATATGTTCTACGGTTCTTAGTTTATATGAATCATCAGAAAAGTTATAAATGCAACCAAGTCTTTCTGGTGGATTAAACATTGTCCATGGATCATTAGGTTGAAATAGTTTCTATCTGAGAGGTGTTTCTTCTAATGGGATGGAACTTTCCAGAGGAGTGGGCAGGTGGAATTGTATAGCACATTTTCCAAAGTGTTAAACAGATTTGTGTCCAGGGATGTTCTCACAAAAGACCTCATTTATCCACAAAGTTTTCCAAATTGACCCTGCATTGAGACATCTTTGGTTTCTCCCTTCAGTTAGAGGTAAGTGCTGTAGGCAGGAAACAGCAGAGGTTGGTGAGGAGAGAACCTGGGGAAGGGTCGTTTAAAGCATAGCAGACCTCGTATGACACATCTACTTCTGAACAAACAGGCAAAAGACCTACAATATTTTCCTGAGAACCTAATTCTGTCTTAACAACTGAAATTTACATGTAGTCAAAGACAGACCTTCAGAACAACAACAACAAAAAGTATGTCCAAGTTACAAATAATTGCAAAGGCTATGTGACCTAGATAGAACAGAATTTGCTGAACATTTAACCTTTTACCAATAATTTTGTGAGTTAAATGGTGGCACTTTGTATTATTTACAGGGAGCTATATTGGTAGAGGATCTGAAATAACCTTTGCTCTATTTTGCTCCTACAAATATACTACTATGAAATAAATGGGTATAGTAAATACTCTGCTGAGTCAGACTCATTAACTGTTTATAGTGTGAAAATGTAACAGCTTACTCAACTTACTCAACAGCTACCATGCTAAAACTTCTGTGAAATCTTTTATTCTGGGCCATGGCTGCTTGTGGATATGAAACTTGAGATTTATTGGTGGAGAAAATAAAAGCTGAATTGTAACACCATACAACCTAAATTGATTGATTTATTTGAAAGGTTACTGTGAATTATAGAGTGTTGCCTCTGCATTTGTGACTGAGAGTTCAGAAGTGTCACATTGTAGATGATTAAAGTTTTGAAACTGTCATTAAGCAAGAAACTTCACCAGTGGAAATTGCATAGAAAACTTCAAGTCAATTAATACACAGTTCCCTTGTGTAGAAGTAAAAACAAGTATTACAACCATAATAGGAGTAATTTGCATCTTTTAAGGTGATGATAATGAAGAATATGTGTAGTTATTTTATTTTCAGAGATGCTATATTCTTTCCTTTATATACCATTTTATATACCTTTTATTGATATTTTCTTATATGCACATGTGTATTGACCAAATCTGTTTTCATTCTTTACCCTCTACTTCATGCCCTGTTCCCTGGACCACTTTTTCTTTCCAATTTCATGTCCTGTTTTTAAAGCCACTGAGCTCCATAGTTTTTCCTCTATGTACCTGGCTGTACATAGAGGTGTACCAGAGTATGGGTAGATTCTAAGATATCACATCCCTGTAGAAGATGGCACTCCATCCTCCAGCAGGCATTAACTGAAAATTGCTCCTTGGCTAGGGATGGGACTTCATGAGCCCTTCTCCTACCCATGTGGCTGCCTTAATCTTGTGTAAGCTGATGTGAGACCATGTGTGCAATGTCCCAGTCATTTCCAGCAGTTAAAATTTTGTTACAGACATCCTCCACCACTGGATCTTACAATCTTTATGCCTCCTCTTCCACAATGTCCCTGAGCCTTGGGTACAGAGGGAATGAGATAAAGGTGTCCCATTTAAAACTGAGAACAGTTTGTTATTCTGTAAATGTTGACCAGTTGCAGCTCTCTGCATTAATTACCATTTATTGCAAGGAGAAGCTTCTTTGATGAGTATTGAAATATACACTAACATAGGAGGTAACTTATTATTTTTGTAGAATAATAGTATTCGATTTTTTTCTAGGGTTTATGTCCTAGATAGTCATATTGGTGGGGAGAGCTTAGGGCAGTAAATGGCATGATGTGGAATGGTCCAATCAGTAGTAGGATAGTGGTTGGTTATGTATATAATATTTGTGCCACCATTGTAATGGTGAGCCTATCTTGCCAGGTCCATCACTATTGCAGTTTTCAGAGTTCATACTTGGAAAGACTATTGATTAATTTTCTCTCTTGCATGAAAGCTAGCCAGCAGGGATAAAGCTTCCATGTTGGTACCAGCCTTGTTTCTCTATATTCTATGATTCCAGGAGACAGTATCATCTTCATCAGTAAAGTCTTACCATCAAGTTCTGAACAATAACAATACATGCACATGTGTATTGACCAAATCTATTTCCATTCTTTACCCTCTACTTCATGTCCTGTGCAATAGAAATAACCTGTAATATTTTTTTGGGGGGGTGTTCTATAGCATCTCACTGACCATTAACTGTTAAAGAGGTATCTCATAACTAGCACTAGGCTTTTCTTTTGATGTTATGTTAACTGAGAGAGGCATTGCCCCTCCATTATAGGATGAATATCCCCACTTAAACTCTTTATGTAAGTACTATATATATTTTAGGAAGCTTCCATAGAGGTGGGGTTTCGTATGGCTTTTTCAAATGTCTTTAATATTAGTTCCCTCCTTATATTCTTTTACCCATTATTTACATCCCCTAACTCACTAAAGCTTTCATATTTCATTATATGACTTGGTTTAGTTATAGCTCCAGGTGCTTAGGACAATTAACATAGCAGGTGCTCAGTGGTGATCAATAAACTAGTAAGTACATACAAACGCACCACCTCTCCAAATGTTAGCACAGTGAATGCCATTTTCCTTTTACTCCAATTTTTCTCTTTTCTCCAACTGAAATTGAATACACTTAATAAGGGATTTAGCTTTGAATAAATAAGCCAAATAAAGAAGGGATTTGGGTCATAAATTTATAGTAACCAAACCAAGAAACGAAATTGAAGTGCTACTTTGGTCAGAATCTTTCTGTAATAAGACATCACAAAGAAAAAATAATATATCTGTGTCTTTTTCTCTAAGGAGCTGCCCATCTTTACTCTAGGTTTCCCTGAGACTTCCAGGATGTGCTGTCTTTTTTATAAATATTAATTTTGGGTGAGCACAGTTCTTACTGTCTTATATTTTTACTTAAATGAAAAGCCAGATCTTGTCAATTAGATAAGCATTTAGGAACTTAGAAATTAAGTGGCTGTCACTCATTTATCTTGAATTACTTCATTTAATTACTATTTTAAAAAAAAATGTTTTGTGTCCAAAAATACAATGAGTTAAAAGTAATTAAAGTGATGAATAAACTATTTTAAAATACATAGTCCATCTGTTGAGATTTTTTTTTAAAAAAGGGAATATATAAAGAAATGTCAAATTCACATTAACCCAGCAAGAGGATTGTGCTGGAATATGTAGTAATTTATTTGTAGTTAAAGCCTGGGGTTTGAACTTTGAAAGACCAGCTGAGGGTGAAAGACAAAACTTTTGTTCTGCAAGATGGAAGGCAGCAAAGGAGACTGTCCTGGCTGGTTTTGTGTCAACTTGACACAAGCTGGAGCCATCAGAGGATGGAGCCTCAGCTGAGGAAATGTTTCCATGAGATCCAGCTGTAAGGCATTTTCTTATTTAATGATCATTGAGGGAGGGCCTGGCCTGTGGTGGTGTGCCATCCCTGGGCTACTGGTCCTGGGATCTATAAGAAAGTAGGATGATCAAGCCAAGATGAGCAGGCCAGTAAGCAGCATCCCTCCATGGCCTCCACATCGGATCCTGCCTCTAGCATCCTGCCCTCTTTGAGTTCCTGTCCTGGCTTCCTTTGGTGATGGACAGCAATGCTGAAGTGTAAATCAAATAAACCCCTTCCTCCCCAACCTGCCTTTTGGTCATGGTGTTTCATCATTGCAAGAAACTCTGACTAAGACAGAGACCTTTACAAGAAGCTGGCATTCCTTAAGGTTTGATCTTGCTGGATAAATGAGGAGAATCTGGCTCCTATGGTAGGAAATATTCCAACAACTTAACCAGCTTATCTTTGGCTCTGGGTAGCACAGAGGATCATATCTACACACCCAACCCCCAAACCTCTAAAGAACAGAATATATCTGGAAATTTTCTAACCAGGATCCTATCCTTATGTGGACTTTGGGTTAGAATTTACATTATCTGTATAGCCTCTTAAACCTCAGCAGAAAATCTAATTTAAAGTTGTCCTATCTCGGCAATAGCTCAAGGGACCTGGCAGATGAAAACGCAGATTCATACCGAACATTATGCCCAGTCTTCAAAAAATACTAATGCATCTCCAGAGTAGATAATTTCTCATAACACACAAATAAAGTAAGCCATTGTGAGCGACATTGACAAAGGAATAGTTCACAGAGAAAGCCCTTTCCATCACAGACAGAGATGAAAAGATACAGAACATAAGTTAGTGTGTTAAATATACACGATCCTCCCATTTATTACATCTACAAATGTGCTGAGGGATCAAAAGATTCAGAAGTTGAGGGTAGACAGTATTACCTAAATAAAAAAATATAGCTGTCATTATGAGTTGGTTGGGCAAAATATGACCAGGTAGAAGATCAGTATCTCTGAAAGACATTTGAAAATGCTGCTTAGAATTTTCCACAGAAACAGAAATAAAAAAATATTTTTGAAAAATAAAGGTTAATGTACAAGATGGTGCAGCATGTTAAAAATATTCTAATGTGAGGTCCAGAAGAAAGGAAGTAACAAAGAATCTTCGAGAATAGTGATTGTGGTTCTCAACATTCTTAATGCTGCTACTCTCTAGTATACAGTTTCATGTAGTGGTGATCCCTCCAACCATAAAATTATTTTTGTTGCTACTTTATAACTGTAACTTCCCTACTGTTATAAATCATAATGTAAATATCTGATATGTGATCCCCGAAAGGGGTCATGACTCACAGGTTCAGAAACACTGTTCTAGAACTTATGGAAGATGCCAGTCTCCACAATATTAATACAAAACACACATTTCCACAGGTTATAGTGAAGCTGAAGAAGAAACATTTCTTTTTAAACCCATATATGATGGTATATGCCTGTAATCTCTGAGGCAGGAGAAAACCACATTTGAGCCATGTCTGACCAAACATAGTGAAACCCTGTCACAAACAAACACAATAAAAGGTATATTCACTAACACAGCTAAATTCAGCTGAAATAGCTATGTCAATATTTGTAAAAGTAAATTGCTAACTTAATTCATCAAGAGGTTTGTATCAGTTCCATTTTGTCATTATAACCCAATACTTCATGGAAACAACTTGAGAAACATACTTATTTTGGCTTAGGTTTCAGGTATTTCAGACCGCCATGGCAGAAGGAATGTGGCAGAACTGAGCAGTTTTTCTCAAGGCAGTCAGGAGGCAGAGTAGAAAGGTCAGGACAAGAGAAAACCCACAAAGACATGTTCCCAATGGCCTGCTTCCTTCTCCCCCCAGTGCTGCCATCAAATTATGAATCTGTCCATGCAATAGATCAGAGACCCAGGACATGATCATCTCTTGATGAGCCATCACAGGCATGCTCAGAGGTGTGTTCCACTAATCAGGTGTTTCTCAGCCCAATCCAGGTGACAGTCAAGATTAATCTTCACCAGGTCATAACACATTCCTATCAATGACACATGGGAAATCGACAAAAATGAACTGTCACTAAGCTGATGACTTTCAAAGAACTAGCATTTTACAGGCATTTTAGGAAGTTATTGTGGTAAGAAGTAAAATTGTCTCATTATTTGGATCCTTTATGAAAAATCATGTTTATATATCGTCTGGCTCATGGGCAATTATACTTGAAAACAAAAAGAAAACAAATGATGCTTACAGCAGGGAAGAAGAGAAGCTGAAAGTATAATCTGTGCAGATAAAAATGAAATTTAGATGAAATGGAAAAAGTCCCAGGCAAACAGGAGTTTCCCCATAGATGCTTGATGTTAAAGTACCAAATAAAATCAAAACAACAAAATACCTTTTGAGTTTTTACTCAAAGTATACTGCAGGCACCTTTTCAGTCCACCACCCTTCTGGGTATGTAAATATATTTCTATGGCAGTGGGGTGAGAAAGGCTAAGGAAAAGCCCTCAAGTTCACTATGTGAAGTTGGAAAAAATCAATACCAACAAATAGTGGATTGGTTACATAAGGAGGGACATTTGCATACTAACCCAATACTGGAAATAAAATACAAAATCCTAAGCAGTCTTGAGTGTTTCACTCATTATTAGCTAAAAGATGTATTTATTGTGACAACCTTTTCATAAAGATGATTTCAGTTCATCATTAGAATATCTAATGACATGATTCAACACACTAACCCATTAACAGAAAGAAGGTTCATTATCTCACAGATCAAGAAAACACCTGAAAACCTCAATATAGTTAAAGCATCTAGAAAGCACAGGCAGAGATGAAGTTTCTTAAATTGATAAAGAATTTCAATAAAATTCTGTGGTAAAGTTGAACTTTAAATTTAAGTTGTAAGTATTCTCCTTAAGATTAGAAATGAGACTGTAAGGTACAAAAATGAATTATGTGTGCGATGTATTTAGCATGAATAATAACGGGACATAAAACTTAACCAAAAAGGGTTAAGAAGTGTGAGTCCTCACAGTATTTTTGCCCTTATGTTAAGGCTAACAAATAAAGCAGACACATACATTTAATGGAACATGGTAAATTCCACTAAACTTAATGGTAAACTTATGGTAAGCTGTAAGAGAAAGTAGCAAAGGTTTCATGCAAAATCCAGAAGTGAGGGGAATGGAGAAGGTTTAAAGCTCCCGAGCATGATCCTTTTCTGAAGCCAGTTTGATACTGTGTGCTGTATTATTATTGTGCTTTATTCATACATTGTCTTTACAAACAACGTACTTAATGATATTTAATATAATGCGGTAAGCAGGATAGGTCTGAACATCGATGAAGCATCATTGTTAGTGTCTGTGTGAGGTATCAAGCTGGGTACTTGGACTTTCTAGTTATCAGTATTTATCTGTTTTGTTAGTATCAGATTGTTCTGTACAGTCCAAGGAAAGACATCACAGCCTTTACAGAGAAGCCAGATACTCATCTGCCAAGTTGTATAGCATGCACAAGGTCAAATGAATAGGAATTAGGAATTAATAACCTGGACTGATTTCTCCTGACTGGCCCCCCACCCCAATTGCTCTTTCCAAATAATAGCCTGTGTGACAAATGATGGACCATTATATCTTGAGTTTGATACATTTATTTATTTATGCAGTTTCTTTCTTTCATAGATGATGAGTTGTATGAATGGAGGATTGGTGTTTTATTTATACTTATATTGCTCACAGTCTACCACAGTAGTGAGTACCTAATAATTGCTTATAGTACATTTGTTGAGAAGATGATGAATTTCTGGTATTTAAGAACCTGGTGAGATTTTAATACTTGCAATAGTTACCTAATTGGTATGGACAATATCTTCTTTATCTTGATGATTAAAAATGGAAGCAATTAAGTGCCTGGTAAATAAAAACATGCATACTCATAGTTAGCAGATCTTGATTGCCTTTGACCTCTTGGGAATATTAGAAATATGTAGTGTGAAGTATGAACCTGCTACGAAGCTTAGGTAAACCTCTCAAATGGCTAATGGGAAAATGATAATTATATTTTCTCTCTTAATCTTAAGAAAAACAAAACAATAGATTTTAAAAAGAAATTCTTAAAATAGAGAAGACAGAAAAAAAATATAGCCCCCAAACAAATTCTCAAGTGTTTGTATCATGAGTTTTGCGGCATCCTCTTTATCATCAATAATGATGTGATATCTGTTCTGTTTTCATCTCGTTCTGTGCTTTATTGATGCAGTAAATAGTATTTTACCCTAGGAATCAAATATATACTCCATAGCTAAGAATAGTCAATATAGTGCCTAAAATAATAGGCCAGTGGACCAATGAGTGGATGTTTCTGTGTTTAGAAATTCTTCTACATGCAGTTGACACCATATGCATGCACACTGCGCACACCATAGTGAATGATTCTGGGAAGTTAGCGTGAGTTCTGTGCATGTGATTTCCAGTTTACAGGCTCTGTCACACAAATAGGAGCCATGCAAATTTGTCATGCAAATAAGGAGGCCTGATCAGAGAGCTTAGGTGTCAAACTAAGAGGTCTTGATAGCGCATTTGTAAACATAGTTTCTTTTTGAATCACCCAGTGATGAGCATCACTGTCCACATTTGTAAACTGGATCTTGACACCTGGAAGAGTTAGACTGGAAGGTACTGGAAGACTGGGACACTAGCTTTTTTGATAGTTACATTTCAAAGAGAAGGTTCTAGGGTCCTTGAGAAAGACATTCCAGGGTTGAAAAGACACTTAGGTATACTTTAAAAAGATTTGTATATATTTCTAAGAACAAGGAAAAAATGCAAGTTTTCTAAAACCAAAGTTAGGAAGAGAATGATGCTGCCTTTGGGACTGGCTTTTTTCCTTTTTTTGCATATTATCCCAGAGGTGGTCTTTTCTAAGCAAGTGTGGGTATAATGGATGTAACATAGAGTCTGTTGAATTCACATTCTAAGGCTTTCCTAGGGTAAGGAACAATCAGGAAAGGCTTTGTGAAACAGAAACTAAGCAAGGATCTAGATGATGAGAAGATTTAAATAGAATATTTAATGACTTTTCTTAGTTATATAAAAAGGAATTATATAAACTCTAATGCCTTTAAAAACATAAACACATATAACTTAGGTAGATAAAAATAAGGAGTAAATAAAATTATTTGATTACAAAAGGAAAAGCAGAACAGGATGAGGGTCAGGATTTCTAGATACTGTCACACTGGCTCCATGAGTCAGTACATCAGCCTACTGTGGATCAGGAGCTTACACATTTAGCTTTCTCATTTGCAGTGACTAAGACATTTCAGACAAGTCTATAGACAAGTACTTTGAGGTCAGAGATTAGCTTTATAATTTTCTTCTAACAAAAGCCTGTTTCCTTTATAAGAAAATCAAATTTCAAAGTTCATATTTCTCTTCATCAGAGAGCGGACTAAATGTCTTTTTTCCAGCAGTAACGAAATTACATTTGCAGATTGCTCCCATTAACACTATCTGACAGTTAGGCACAGCAGGAAGACTGCTGCTAACCAGGTTTGGAAACCACATTTTGGAACCACACTGAATGACAGACTAACAAATTTGAGCTTTATTAATAAAGACTATTTGATTAGAGCCAGAACAAAATTAAAGCAATGTTATGGAAAGATTACACAGCTATGCTGTGCCGATTTTTTTTTTTTAAGGATGGAAGGAGACAAAAAAATCAAAGTTTGGTAATATTCCAAATAAAAGATAACAGGCACCATGCCGAACACAGCTGAAAATGGAAAGGTAGCTATAAGTAACGACTGGTAACTGTTGCATACGCCAAAGGGATCAAGAGAAATGAGCCATATAAGCTTAGATATCAGGAGCAAATGTTCATAAAAGAATTGTGACATAATACCATGAGTAGAACAATAAGGTGAGAGATGGTAGATGACATAAAACAAAGAAAATGCTGTTTAGCATCTGGCCATTCAAGTGTGTGTGTGTGTGTGTGTGTGCGTGCGTGCATTTTTTGTTTACTTTATGAAGAAGATAATCTGACATTAAATATTTATACATATATGTATGTTATATAAGCTAAATTAAGCAATTTAACATTTCCATAATTACTCATGGTGATTAAGGAAATAATGAAAATTACTATAAATAAAGGGATTCCAAGAACAAGATGCTTTTCTAGTTTTTGGTACAGGGTCCCATGTCCTTCCCTCCTAGTGATGTAAAATCATAGCTCTCACCTTGAAGCAAATGCAATAATTTATTCTGGAGCAAAATATGAGTGATCATGGTCCAGGAGCAAAGATTCAGGTCACTTCACATCCTAATTTCAATATGGTGACAGTTTCATAAAGCTTTTATAGGAACAGAATATAGAAAGCCATAAATCCAGACTTTTTAAAGTCTATAGGTAGAAACACTAGGTAGGAAGGTTGCAGAAAAGTGGGAAAATCTGTTGGCCTCAGATGATGTGCAATGGCATTCCTAGCCTTTTGGTTGGTAGGAACTAGGGACCAGTTTGCATATTCTGAAGGGTTTATCTGTGGTCACAAAGATGCTAGGTCTAGGTCACAGTGAGAAGGACAAACAATGGCTGTTAAAGATAAAGATGGCCCAAGATAATTGCTCTGGACCTGCACCATTCCAGTCTCTCTATATTGTTGAATTGTTGAATCAGTTAATCAGCATTTGTAGTCACAGCTTCCTTCCAGGAATACTCCTCCACACCTCTTTTTTATATCTGTAGATAACTTATAGATTATCACGAAGCCTTTGGATGGTTACATTTGCTATGACACTGTGATGTCCTGGCTGTCTCGGTCCTATACTAACAGTAATGAAGATATCATAAAGGAATACTGTGCCCTTTTTTCAAAACAGTGATCCCTAAGAAACAGAAATTTCCTCTGGAGACTCAATCTAAAAAAGGGTAAAGCCCAATGCCAGCCAAAGTGGGAGTTTGTCTTCTAGAAATAGTTTTGACTATTTATCTGATCACTTGATAGGAGGAACTGGATCGGTGTTGATGATATGTGGGACCATCCCTTGACCAGGATCGCTTAGTTAGATATACCTTGTTTTCTCTATTTCAAACTAACCCCTATGCCAGTGCCGAGAAAATGGACTAGGCATGGTCCCCAAACCAGGGATGGTCCTGTCACTTCTTCATCCCTCTTACCAATGTGACCACAATGAGTCTTTCTCTGCTTTAATATTAGGTGTTTCTCTAGTTGTCCTATTGAGGGTCAGTGACTGAGCTATCTTTTTAGGACTAGGGTTTAGGCTCTAATCCTAACTTCTGTGGCATGCACAGTTAATTATAACCACGGTTATCTAGTTTCTGCTGTTTAGAAAACTTTAAAAAAATAATATGGTCTGTGTTTTGCATAAAGCATTTGTTTGGAATGAATTAATGGTTGTTGAAGAAATGTTTAGAAGATAAGCTGAAACCAAGGGAAAGCAAGCACATGAGACATGAACCCACTTCTTACATTAAAAAATGCTGGACATGGTAGTGCACACCATTAATCCCATCACTTGAGAGGTAAATGCAGGTGGATCTTTCTGAGTTTGAAACTGGCCTGGCTTACATAATAAGTTCTAGTTGGTAAAAAGAACCTATCTCTGGGAGTGCAAACTTGTACAGTCAGTTTGGAAATCAGTATGACAACTTCTCAGAAAATTGGGAATCAATCTCCCGCCAGACCCAATGCCCACTCTTGGGCATATATCTAAGAAATGCTCAATCATATCACAAGGACACTTGCTCAACTATGTTCATAGTACCATTATTTGTAATAGTCAGAACCTGGAAACAACCTAGACGCCCTTCAACTAAAGAATGGATAAAGAAAATGTGATACATATACTCAATGGAATATTTACTCAGCAGTAAAAAACAATGACATCATGAAAGTTTCAGGCAAATTGAAGGAACTGGAAAATATCTTGAGTGAGGTAATCCAGACTCAGACAAATATGGTATATGTACTCATAAGTGGATACTAGACATGTAAAACAAAGGCTAGCTAGACTACAACCCACAGTTCCAGAGAAGCTAGCTAACAAGAGGTACCCTAAGAGAGACACATGGATCTTCCTGGAAAGGAGAAATAGATAAGATCTCCTGAGTAAACTGAGGTTAAGGTGGAGCAACAGAGAGAAGCGGATGGGGAATGAGAATATAAGGGAATGGGATGCTCTAGCTGGAACAGGCAGAGTGGAGGAGGAGCAATGAAAGAAATATCTTCATTGAGACATTATGGGGTTAGGAAGAAACCTGGGACTAGAGAAGTTCTCAGGAATCCACAGTTAAGCTAAGATGACCCCAGCTTAGACTACTAGCAATAGTGGAGAGGGTGCCTGAGCTGGCCTATCCCGGTAATCAGATTGGTGAATCTCCTGTCATCAAAGAACCTTCATCCAGCAGCTGATGGAAACAGATGCAGAGATCCACAGCCAACTACCAGGCTGAGCTCTGGGAGTCCAATGAAAGAGAGGGAAGAGAGTATATGAACAGGGCGGAGGATCAAGTTCATGATGGAGAAATCTACAGAGACAACTGTACCAAGCTCATTGGAACTCACAAACTTTAGACTGACAGCTGTGGAGCCTGCTATGGGACCAGACTAGGTCCTCTGCATATGGGAGACAGTTGTGTAGCTTGGTGTGTTTGAGGAGCCCCTGGCAGTGGGATCAGGATCTATCCCTGGTGCATGAGCTGGCTTTTTGCACAACTTTAATGCTGGAGTGGGCGTGCTTGGGCCTGTCTTAACTAAACGTACCAGGCTTTGCTGACTCCGCATGAGAGGCCTTACCTTTTAGGAAGAGGGGTTGGGGATGGGTTGGTGAAGGAAGCAGGGGGAACAAGAGGAGGCATGAGAGGGGGATCTGAAGTTAGTTTGTAAAAGAAGCAAAAATTTTCTTAAAGAAAAAAAAAGATTCAGGACTTTATTTCTAGAAAAGTATGAAAATTATATAGGGTCCAGTTATAAGAAGGTGTCTTGGGTGTGGTTTATCAGAAGTCTCTGCTTTGAAATTCTGAATGCATTTAAAATTTTGAAAACTTTATGTATGTATGTATGTGTGTGTATGTGTGTGTTCATGTATACATACACACACACAATCACCATGCCATAGAACATATGTGGAGATCAGAAGACAGATTTTAAGAGTTGATTTTTGCCGTCTATCTTGTTGAGACAGCATTTTTCTTCTCCTCCTCCTGCTGTGCTGTGCTGTGAACTCTAGAATGATGACTGATTTAGGGACTTGTGGGTCTTTCTCCTATCTGTCTCCCATCTCACTATAGGCATGCTGAGATTGCAGATGAGTACTATACTTGTTTTTTGTTTTTTGTTTTTTTTCCTTTTGAACTCTCAGTATTGAAGTGAGGTTGTCAGGCCTGTGGCTACTGTCTTTACTCCAGAGTCATCATCTGGGGCCCCTTAGTGCATTTAGAATGGGATTCTCACATTTCTGTTTTTCATGGACCCTTGGAATCATGTAGGTGCTTCCAGAATATTCTTTGTCCATTTTTCAGGTTGAATTTTACTCAGCTTGGTGTCCATCACATGGTACAAACTCCACTTTAATCACGTCAGATGCACTGTAGAATTTCAATTAGAGTAAAGCCTATTAGCTTAGGTTGATTACTGACATCTTAGAGGTTTGGACTGTGAGCAAGTTATATGTTCACAGAATCTTGCCTTGCCAGCCAGGAATGACCACTTGAATCTAAATGATTGATTTAGCGGACGGAATTAAAAAGAGCGAGGAGCAAAGCCTCAGAGCAAAAAGGGGGGACGGAAGCAATGAGCAGACTTGAAGCTCCTGCCAACTCTGCCTGACTCTTCTCCAAAGCTACTGTAAGCCAATCAGCTGACATATGTTATGTCCTGCAGATGGAAAAGCAGCCCGTGTAAATGTATAGAGTACAGATGCAAGGACCTGCTGTGCATCTGCTGGAGGTTATATTTGGTACGCAGCCTGCCAGTGTCTATGGGTTTGAAGAAAGGCAGTTACACTGTGGGAGGTAGATTAACCTTATTTGTATCACATGGAAACTTTATGTCTCTAGGAGACATAGTAATGTTTTTTTTAAGTTTTTAAATTATTATTTTAAAAATTATGTGCATACATATATATCTGTGTGTGGGTATACACATACGAGTGCAGATGCCCATGGAGACCCGTAGAGGGAGTTGGATTCCTTGTTGCCAAACTGCCTGTGAGTGCTGGGAGTTGGACACAGGTCCTCTGCAAGAGCAGTGAATGCTTTTAACTACGGAGCCATCTCCACAGCCTTATAGGTCCTACTTTAATGCATAGAATGAGTCTTTCCCATTGCTGTCATAGGCATGTGAATGTTGAGTCATCCCACAAGTAAGTGGGTCAGCAGCCAGGGACAATTACACTGCTCCATGTGCAGTTTCCAGCAGTGAGAAGTACTCTTAAGTTTTTAGGGACCCAACTCAGGTAACATTGTGTCCTTGGCATTGATGCAGAAGTGAAGTACACCTGGAGTTTATGAAAATTAGAAGTTCAGGGAAAAATAAAGTACACATGAGCATATGGGTGTGGGCATCTGGAGAGAGTTTTGCTGTTTAATGAAATACATTCTTGTGTGTGTGTGTGTGTGTGTGCGTACATGTATATGTTAAGTATTTCAAAGTCCGAAATTGACATTATTGAGGGTCTTACTTGAATAGGTTCCATCTCACTCTTAATTGAAATTCTATCCTGCGTAGGTTTGTACAAGGCGTGGGAGGACCTGTCTTTCTGATGTGAGTTCTGAAACACTGTTGAGAGGAAAAATGCCTTAGGCAGATGTTGTGAGTTGTATTAGAATTCTTAATTCTTCACTCAGTGAGAGGCTTCAGCTAGACTGCCAGGTGAGGGGTTCCTGTAATTTTTCTCTGTCTTCCTAGCTTATTACAAAGGCAGATCCAGAACTATAGGGACAGGCCAGGCAGAGTTAAAAAAAAAAAAAGACACAGCTAAGAGTTGTGTGACCCAGTGCTAGGAGCGCTGGGCTAGGTTAGTTGACGCCTCATGAACAAACCAGACATGCCATATTAAGGCAGTGGTAATAGTCTGCTTTGGTCAATATTTGCTACTAATGATGATTTAAATATTTCTAATTTAAACATTAGACAAGTTGTAATAAGGTGTAAGGTTTATGGTGCTTATCTCCTAAGTATTGAGCAGATGAATACAAAGGATATATGTGACCTCTTAGATGACAGGAAGACTTATAAGCAAAAAGCAATAGGCTGAGTATTGATTGTATGCCTGATCCATGGCCTGTGGTCTTCTCAGAGGCCTTGAATTGTCAAGAATCACCTAAGCAGATGACAATGTAAGAGCGTTTTTGACTTGATGCAGCTCCCTATTTCTTGGCCTATGTTGTGTGTACAGCTGGAGATGGGGTCAGTTTACCTAACATAAGTGAGCTATAATCTGCCAAGAAATCCTCATGATCAGAGGAAGAATTGTATTTAATGCTGATATAGGGGCTGTATTAACAAAGAATTCCAACTTTGGAGGAATTCTATCTTTTCTTGAGAAAGTGGCACACGGCCCTGCCTTCTTCTAAAAGTTCTTTTCTTTGGGGAATTTGGATTCTACCGTTCTCAGGAATAGCTATTTTCACTTTTGATGTATATACCTCAGTATGTATTTTGACTTTCTTTTTCCCTGTCTGATCTTCAAATGTGGAATAGGAGATATCTTATTTTGCTTTTTGCTGTTAGAACAAAATACCTTAGACTGAGTAATAATATTAATCAATTATTAATTATTAACAATTAATTAATTGGACTTCCTGACCTCCCTCCTTTCTATCCTCTTAAATCCTCCACTACCTCCTCTATGCCTTCCCCCATCATCCCCTCCTCCTCTGTTTCTATACTTTTTTTTTTTTTTTTTTTAGGAGGTTTCTTTTGGTTTCAGGGTCAAAAGCAAAGTACTGGCTTTTCCTTAGTTTTTGGAGATGATTTTCTTGTGGAAAAGCAAGGGTAGGAAGACAGTGACTGGGAGAGGAGGAAAGAGGCCCGGTGAGAGAAGGAGAATGAGCAGGGGGAAGAGACACGGGAGGGGGTGGGGGGGAGAAAGAAGAGGTCACATGACAGGAAGGAAGTACTGAGAAGAGCTTTCTCCCCATGATCCTTTGGATGCAAGAACTCACTCTTGTTAGAAAAGCATCCCCCATAAAGGCCCAATTAGAGACTGCATCACCTCTCAACACAGCATCATGGGGCCCTAAGCTCCAAAGTGGGTTATGTGGGGACAAGTTATACTCAAACCATCACAGTGGAAGAATCTAAAGGTAAATTGAAAACATTTTTGTTTCAGAACACAATTCAGCTTCCTCTTTCCAACATTTAGGTTCTAGGGATACCCAAGATGGCGCTCCTGTAGCTATCTTGATAAAAACACCTGCTTATCTCTAGACATGACATTCCTGTTAAGCACTGATGTTGACTTTCAACTTCAGATTCCTTTTGTCTGCAAGGGAAAAGGGTCTATATCATGCTTTTGCCCAGCAGTCATAATGGTAAATTTGGGTTTTTTAAGTCTATTTGTCTGCCTGTCTGTCTCTCTATATATTATGTAATTATATATTATGATATCTTGATTGGAAAAGTCTGGAATGGAGTCCACTGATAGAATTTCCTTCAATGGCATTATATATGGTTCATATATAAAGTATGAAAGTTTAAAGTATGCCACCTACACTCCAATAATACTACACTGCGTCAAGACAGAGTCTATGTGAGAAATGATTTCATTGAGTAGATGATGTTGTAATTTCATTTTTAATATTGTTCTGCACACCATTTGTCAAAACTGAGAGAGTATTGCAAAAACTTAGGAAGATGTTTATTGAATATTTCCTGAAGAGCCAGTGGCTTAAAAAACAACTTTTTTTATTGATTCATGGATTTCATATCATACATTCTGATTCCATTCATCTTCCTGTCTCTTTGTATCTGCCCTCTGCCCTTGTGACCTTCTCTCAAAATAAAACAAAAAAATTTTAAATGAGAAAAAAAAATCTTGCAGTAGAAGCTGTAGTGTAGCTCAGTGAGCCTCATAGTATGCCCTTCAGTCCATAATATTTACTTGCAAGTGTTCATTTCAATGAGTCAGTGGTCTGGCTAGATGCCTCTAGTTTCTGCTACACTATCAATACTGGGTTATCCTATATTCTAACCAGGATTCCTCTTGGATATCCTATGTCATGTGCCTTGTGCCTTGTGTCCTGGAGATACCACAGTTTTGATCTGCAAGACCAGACCTTTCACCTGCTCCAACAGTTTATAGATGATATGGATATTGGGGTGGGCCAACTCATAGCCCTAATTCTGGGCCCACCAGTTTTCCCTTATTTTCACATATGGGGTGAACTCTCCAGCATTGCCCCAGCTAACTCACCCTGTTTAGTAAGCAGCAAGGAGCAGGACCAGTGTTCCTGCTTTCATGCCCTGGGGGGTGGGGGTGTCCACTTGTTCACATGACTATGGCCAGCTCTACTGTGTTGCCCAGGCAAAGTATAGGGCCCTATCTTCCAAGTGCTGTGGCTGGTGAGAAGCAGGACCACCTCAAAAAGTGAAGGGGTAGGCATCTTTCCTTCACCTATGCCATCAAAGGAGGAGGAGGTGGTAGGTTCCACTCTTCTGCTCCCACACCCTCAAGACAAACTCATCTGTGCCCCCACAAACAGGGTCAGCTCTACTATGTTGCCCAGGCAAGGTGCAGGGCCCCTATCAGAATGCCAAAGCTGGGGAAGGACAGGGCCAGCTCTTCTGCTCTCATGACCCCAGGGCCAGCTCCCCTGTCTGCAGCAGATAAGAGGCGGGCAGGACCAACTCTGTTGCACCTGTCTCCTCTTGGCCTTTAGTGGTAATGGGAGCTAGGTGGATCAACACAGACTACTGCCTTAGCGTGGCCATGAACTCAGACATGGCCCTTGGCAGCAGCCCAGGCCCAGATGTCACCATAGTCCCAGGTGGAAGTGAGCCACCCACCTCAGTCCATTCCTCACTATCGCTGCCTCTTCAGATGTGATTCTGACCACCCCCCCCTTTCTTATACCGTACCATATATTTGCTTACTATAATGACATTGGACCTCAGGGCCTGGATTGCTCTTTCTCACCCAGCGCAGGCTGCCCCAGGCAGGCATGTGACTCTTTCTCATGTCTGAACTAGTGACTTTTAAAGTTTTCCACAGTGGTGGAGATTGGTTATAATGGACTGAATCTTTGAGTACCCACCTTAATGACCACCAGATGTCCTGCTGGGTCGGTAAGCACAGATGCACCCTGGCTTCAGTGTTCCAAAAATCTTTAACTTAACCAGCCTCAGTTCCTAAAAGTCTTTTTAAAAATATTACATTTGTGTGTGCGCATGTGTGCGTGCACTGTAGTGCACCCAGTGAAGGGCAGAGAACAGCCTGAGAAAGTTCTCTCCTAACAGCACCTGGCTATTGAACTCAGGTCATTGGATTTGGTGGCAAGTACTTTCACTCACTGTGCCCTTGGGCTGACCTCTTTTAAAAGTCACTTCTGCCCCTGCTTTCGTTATTACTTAGTGTCCACTTTACCCACCTCCTGCCCATTTCCCCCCTTTAGGAATTTTGTTTTGTATATTTTCCCCACCCCCTTTACCTCTCTCCTTCCCTCATGTTCTCTTTCCTTACTAATTAAAAATGTAAACCAGATTGATAAAGCCCCAATGGAAAAATAAATGTTCTTTGGTAAAACTGCCAAAAGACAATAAATGCAAGTAGGCAATATAAAGAATAATTTTGGCTTAATCACTTCTCTGGCTAACTTTTGAATGGACCATTATGTGTGTGAAAAGCAAGAAGATATGAACAGTGATCACTTCCCCATCTGATGACTTTGTTGCCTACATGTGGTCTTAATGTCAAAGATGTGGGAGTCAGGGACTGACATCTCCAGTCACACACATGTACCCTGTAATGTTGTGAAATGGAGCAGGATGATATGAAGATTTGGTAATCATCTCCACTTTTCCTTTCAGGATATTTTCCCCTCTGGATACATGCTCCCCCTTTCATATGGATGCATGCTGTCTATTCTGTAGTTGCCTGGGTCTTTCAGTCTTTATTTGGGTCTGAACTTGTGTCCCCATGCTCTACCAGCTCTTATCTGAGCCATCGTGGGCTCTTTCGCCTTTAACACATCACCCTCCGTAGGTATAGGCACCACGGGCCCTGGAAGTTGTTTTGTTATCATAAGAATAGTTTTCAATTTCCTAAGTAACACAGGAAAGAACAAAAGTACCAGGCTCCTCTGTGTGTGTGGTTTGAGCATCATCACTGCCCAAGGCCATCAGGCTTTATCTGGTAAAGCTTTCTAGAGATGAGACAGTGAAAGAATTACATGCTTGAAAATGAAAATTCAGTCACTAGTAATATGTGGATATTATCATTTTTTAATTTAAAAATATTTCCCGATACCCACCACTGCTCCCTCTCCCTCCACTTCTCCCAGCCCCTCCCCCAGCCTCTCCTTTCCCCCTTCATTCTCCACCCCCCCCCAGTTCACTCCCCAGAGAAGGCAAGGAATCTCAAGGTGAGTCAATTCAGTCTGACATATCCAGTTGAGGCAGGACCGAGTCCCTCTCCCAAGTATCAAGGCTGAGAAAGGTGTTTCCCTTCAGGCTTGGCCTCCAAGAAGCCAGTTCATGCATCTGGGATAGATTCTGGTCTGAGTGCAAGAGGCTCCAGAAACTGCCCATTTCTTTCAATTGTCATCTACATTTAAAGGGTCCAGATCCATTCCATGAAGGTTCGTCAGGTGTTATTTCAGAATCTACAAACTCCCAACAGTACAGAACAGCTACTCCATGACTCTCCATCATGATCCTGATCCTACCACACTCATGCAATCTCTCCTCCTTCTCTTCAGCTGGACCAGTAGCTCAGCCTGGGGTTTAGCTATGGATCTTTGTATCTGTCTCCATCAGCTACTGGGTGAAGGTTCTGTAATGGCAATTAGGGTGGTCATTCATATGATAATAGCAAAAGGCCAGTTTAGGCTCCCTCTTCACTATTGCTTGGACTCCTAGCTGGGCTCATGTTGTGGGTTTTGGGTGTTTCCTAGCACCAGGCTTCTCTCTAATCCCATAATGGGTCCCTCTATCAGGATACCCACTTCTTTGCTCTCCCTCTGTGTTGCTCCTCCTGCTCAGCCATCCCATTCTCTCATGTTCTCTTCTCACCTTCTCTTATTCACCCCCTTCCCGTGATCTTAATTTTCTCAGGAGATCTTCTCTTTTTCCCTTTCCCATCAGGAACTATGGATGTCTCTGTTAACTTTCTCCTATTACCAAGTTACTGGGGGAGGTAGGCTGTGGATTGTAGCCTAGTTATCCTTTGCTTTATGTCTTATGAGTACATACCATAAGACATGTCTATCTTCTTTCTGGGTCTGTATTACCTTACTCAGTATGACACTGTCCAGATCCATCCATTTGTCTGCAAATTTCAGGGTGTCTTTTTTTCTCCTGAGTAGTACTCTATTGTGTAAATGTACCACATTTTTGAAAATCTATTCTTCAGTTGAGGGGCATCTAGGTTATGTACAGGTTCTGGCTATTATGAATAATTCTTCTATGAACATAGTTGAGCTAATGCCCTTGGTGTAAGAATGAGCATCCTTTGGGTATATGCTCAATAGTGGTATTGCTGGATCACTGGGGAGATTGATTCCCAGTTTTCTGAGGAACTGGCATACTGATTTCCAGAGTGTCTGCACAAGTTTACATTCCCACCAGCAATGGAGGAGTGTTCCCTTTGCTTCACATTCCCTCCAGCATAGGCTGTCATCTGTGTTTTTGATCTTAGCCATTCTGACAGGTATAAGATGGTATCTCATAGTTCTTTGATTTGCATTTCTCTGATGGTTAAGGATGTTGAGTAGTTCTTTAAGTATCTTTCAGCCATTTGAATTGTTGTTGTTGTTGTTGAGAGTTCCCTGTTTAGCTCTGTACCCCATTTTCCAATTGGGTTCTTTGGTTTTTTGACTTCTAGTTTCTTGAGTTCTTTCTATATTTTAGAGATTAGACCTCTTGTCAGATGTAGGGTTGGTGATGGTCTTTTCCCATTCTGTAGGCTGTTGTTTTGTCTTATTGACCATGTTCTTTGCCTTACAGAAGCTTTTCAATTTAAGGAGGTCCCATTTATTAATTGTTGTATTTAGTGTCTATACTACTGGTGTTATATTTAGGAAGTGGTCTCTTGTGCCAATGTGTTTAAGGGCATTTCTCACTTTCTTTTTTATCAAGTTCATTGTAACTGGGTTTATGTTGAGGTGTTTAATCTGCTTGGACTTGAGTTTTGTTCAGGGTGATATATATATGGATCTATTTTTCATTCTTCTACATAGCACCATCCAGTTATGCCAGAACCATTTGGTGAAGATGCTATCTTTTTTTTTCATTGTATATTTTTGGTCACCGTGTCAAAAATCAGGTGTTCATAGGTGTGTGGATTAATTTCAGGGTCTTCAATTCAATTCCATCAATCCACAAGTTTATTATTATACCAGTAATAAGCTGCTTTTTAAATTATTACTGTAATTCTATAGTAGAGCTTAAGTCAGGGATGGTGATACCTCTTAAAGTTCTATTGTTGAACAGGATTGTTTTGACAATTTTTTTGTTATTTAATATGAAGTTGAGTATTGTTTTTTCAATGCTGTGAAGAATTGTTTTGGGATTTTGGTCAAGATTGCATTGAATCTGCAGACTGTCTTTGGTAAGATTGCCATTTTTAATATGTTGATCCTACCTATCCAAGAACATGGAGGATCTTTCTATTTTCTGATATCTCCTTCAATTTCTTTCTTCAATGACTTGAAGTTCTTGTCATACAGGTCTGTCACCTTTTTTTGGTTATAGTTACTCCAAGATATTTAATGCTATTTGCAACTATTGCAAAAGGTGATGTTTCCCTGATTTCCTTTTCAGCCCTTTTATCATTTGTGTATAGGAGGGCTATTGATTTTTTTTATTACTATTATGAACAAAGAAGTCACACTTTCTATCCTTGTATATCCTTATTCAAGGTCCTTTCCCACTCCCAACAAATAAGGTCATTCTTTCTTCTCCACAACTCCCCCTCCCCTCCCTGGGCAGGCAGCAGACAGGATTTTTTTGAGTTAATCTTGTAACCTGCTTCATTGCTGAAGATGTTGATCATCTGTAGGAGTTTCCTGGTAGAATTTTGGGGTAACTTACAGAAACTATCATATCATCTGCAAGTAACGATTGTTTGACTTCTTCCTCTTCTGATCTCCTTTTGCTGTCTTATTGTTCCAGCTAAAACTTCAAGAACTATATTGAATAGATATGGAGTGAGTGGATAACTGTGTCTTGTTCCTGATTTTAGTGGAATTGCTTAGAGTTTTTCTCCACTTAGTTTGATGTTGGCTGATGGTTTGCTGTATATTACTTTTATTATATTTAGGTATTTTCCCTGTATTCCTGATCTCTCCAGGACCTTTATGATAAAGGAGTTTTGGATTTTGTCAAAGGCTTTTTCAGCATCTAATGGAATCTTGTGTTTTTTTTTTCTTTCAGATTGTTTATATAATGAATGACATTGACAGTTTTTTGTATATTTAAGCATTCCTGCATCTCTAGGATCAACACTACTTGATCATGGTGGATGATTTTTTTTTTTTGATAAATTCTTGAATTTGATTTGCCAGTATTTTATTGAGTATTTTTGCATCAATGTCTGTAATTCTCTTCCTTTGTTGTTTCTTCATGTGGTTTGGGTATCAGGGTGATTGTAGCTTCATAAAAAAGTTTGGCAATGTTCCTTTTGTTTCTATTGTATGAAAAAAATTGAAGACTATTGGTATTATTTCTACTTTGAAAATCTGGTCAAA
>PVIH01002038.1:90125-188126 GCA_004025045.1 Sigmodon hispidus
TTTTTTTTTTTTTTTTTTTTTTTTTTTTTTTTTTTTTTTTTTTTTTTTTTTTTTTTTTTTTTTTTTTTTTTTTTTTTTTTTTTTTTTTTTTTTTTTTTTTTTTTTTTTTTTTTTTTTTTTTTTTTTTTTTTTTTTTTTTTTTTTTTTTTTTTTTTTTTTTTTTTTTTTTTGGCTTGGGAGATTTGTAGATAGTGGTGTCCAATGTACTAGGGTTTTAATGGAAAGTTCTGGCCCATAAGGTTTTCCCCTGCTGGCCTGGATTTAGGGTAGAGATGGATGCGGGAGGGGGCGGGGCTGTTCTAAGGGTTGTATCCCAAGGCATATGTCACTGAGACCAGGCTCTCTGGCTGGACTGGATAAAGTGTTACTCACCTCTTGATCCAATAGGTGTTGATGAACTGTGGATCTCAGGTAGCTGCTGAAGTCCCCAGGTGATGGGACAGATTGGGGGTTGGGGCAGGATTTGTAGATAGTGGAGTCCAATGGACTAGAATTTTAATGGAGTTTTGGTCCATAGAAATTTTCCCCGGTGGCTTGGATTTAGGGGAGAAATCACTTAATCATTATTAAGCAAAACCTAGAAATCACTTTTCATCTGCGCCAGCCCTGGCTGTACTAGCCATATCAAACCATGGTTAATACAGAAAATCTCATCCTTCCTGGAAGAACTTTTAGACAGTGCTCTAGAGTCTCTCTCTGTCCCTTTCTATTATCTACCCATCTATATCTATCTGTCTATCTATCATCTATTTATCATATATATTTATTTATCATCTATCAACCTTCTATTTATAATCTATAGCTATCTATCATCATTTATTTCTATCTATATGCACATTTTTATGTATTTAGAGTTAATTCAGCCTCATTCAGATTGTGTTACTTTACCAAGACAGCATAGCTTCATGTGGAATCTAAAATCATGATTCTTAGTGGCACTTTGAGGCTAATGCTTGCAATTTTATTCTTAGCCCTGGTAGCTAGAAATATTTGACTTAATTTATATTTAATGGTACATCTTTCTCCAGAAAAAGAACAGATTTTAAAACTCTTATCAGGCCAAGGACATTTTTAGTTGGTTATTTGGTCACAATTTCAAATTATTTAGCATTTCTAGTCTTTAAACAGGCATACTCTAGAGGATACAGGGAAATATTAGGGACCACATCAAGAGCGTCACAGAGATGCCTTCTCATTTTGGTTTGCTTTTTGAGACAGAATATACCTACGTGGCCAAGTAGGGCTTGGAAATTGTGATCCTCTTGCCTCAACCTCTGGAGTGTTGAGATTACAGACAGAAGCCAGCTTCCACATCCGGCTCTGACAGACAATTTCTTGAGAAATTTTTACTGCCTGGCAGGCACGTTCCCTCTCATCATTCTTCAAGGGGATGTGGGACAGACTTGGCCTTTAGAATTCTATAGTTATGAAGTACAGCTGTGCCATGGTGGACACATTTCCTTTCTCTCTTCTGCTATGCACATCATGAGTCCAGGGCTTGTACTTAACCTGCTATTTCTCTCAAGGGATGTAATTACTGAGAAAAGTGTAAGGTAGAGTCAAGCAAAATCAAGTGCCCATGGAATTACTTATTTTTTTCCTCCTCCACCCCTCCCTGTGACTTTTCTCACCATCTTCATTGATGAGGTACTTTCTGGGGAATTTTGCAGACATTGCTCCTGGAAATATCAGTAATGATTCAAGCATTTGCTCACATTTTACAGAGTTGTATTCAATTAGGTTTTACATCACTAGAACCCATGGGTAGAGACAATGAGGGTGATATTAAAGAAAAGATATATTATGTTGTGCTGCACACAAAATATGTGATATAAAATATTTGAATTAAAAATGTCAATTCTCTGAGATTATTATAAACAGAATAAGATAATCATCACTTCTTATATATTTTAAAATAAACTACTAGGGAGTGAGACCAAGTATGTAAAACATGCTCCCAAAGAGATCATCTGTACTGAAACCTTAATTTACTCCTTTGTTGAAATGAAGTACTCCTTTACTATTCTAGTCTGAAGCATCATGGTGATAATATACAATTTAACAACCTAGTTGACAGCTCAGAGTGCCACATTATAATACTAGGTAGGGACACTTTAGAAAGAGGACAATTCATCAAGGCCCATTTTGTTCTGACCAATCCCAGAAAAAAACAAGAAGAATTTCTGATATGGTATTTTACATTGACCAGGCTGCTGGACACTGGCAGAATCATCCTAAAATGACAATTTCTTCTGTGCAATGAACTATCTGGCTGAAATGTCCCCCAGTGCCCTGATGTAACTGCCCTCTCAGCTTCCGGTTTGGTTTCAATGGTCTACGGTTATCCCATAGAGAGAAAAAGATCAAATGAACTTGTATGCGTAATTTTCTTTGAAAGTATATTGATTAACTCTCAAATATTTTCTATTTTTCCACCATACTAATTTATACAAAAATAAATATGCATCTTTTAATTTATTGCTAAACAAGTAGATAAACTTCTGTGGGTCAGTTACACTAATTGACCAAGTTACTCTACAAAATAAGTGCTAATTATCTTGCTGATTTATAAGTTTTTATTCACATTTTGCCTTTACTTACATTTTTTATAGCGGCACTATCCATTCTTTGCTTGGAAATGCATTAAAAGAAGGAGTATTCCATGCACAGAAGGGTATGTGAGTTTTCTCAGTACCATTTTCTGTTGGTAATCAGAAGGAAAAATTTTATTCCATTTTTATCACTCATTCTGAAGATTGATAATGTAGTTGCTGGGGGAGCATTATTTATGCTAGGTGCTTATTATTTCTGCTGCTCCCACCTTGAAGCATAGCGTGTGTTTTTCTGAAGAATGTTGGTACTTGCTTATAATCATAGCTGCATCTCTTTTGATAGGCAATTTCACTTTGGAGAATAGGTGTGAGTGTTTTAGTGTTTGGAATGTGAATCTGATCAATCCCGTCACACCTTCTGCGGTGTGTGAGTGATGAATAAGGTTTATTATATCCTGCTCATTAAAATACAGAAAACTCTGCAGCCATATTGATGTTGCGCTTCTACATGTTGTAGGTGTGCTTTTTTGTTCTTTCTCTGTGTAAGGTATGGAGAAAAGCCATGTTCAAAATCTGAAATAGTAATTAATAAATATTTATTGTGGCAAGACTGATTTTTGTATGTGATACTGTAAATAAAGTAACTGTTTTGGCCTATGGTGAGCACTGTGGCAACAGACAGGAAATCAGAACAGAGATAAGTAGAAGGAGGGAGGATTCAGTCACTGTCCATCTGACCCCCGAAGAAGATCCATGTAAGGAATCCAGGTGACCCACAGGCTGGGCCACATGGCAGGTAGATTACTAGAAATGGGTTGAACTAAGATGAAAGAACTAGCTAGTAATGTGCTTGATACATAGGCCAAACAAACCTCTGGCCCAAATGGGGCCAAAAATCTTTTACAACAACTTATGGAATTAGTAACTGAGCACATGATACATTCAGGGGTGGTATTTTGGGCTGTTTTGTTTCTGGGCATGCAGCATCCTTCATAGTAGTGTATAGCTGGACTCATCGGGTGTGGTCAATATTAGGTACTTTCCTGAATTACTTTCCACTTTGTTTGCTGAGACAAGTCTCTTATTGAACACACATCACACTGGTTCAGTGCCAGCAAGTTCTACTCAGCACAATGCCCCAGTCTTTCTTCTGTGAGCACTAAGGTAACAGGAGCTTGCCTTCTTGCCCAGCTCTTATATGAGTACCAGAGATAACTCAGGCCCTCATGTTTCAGCAAGCATTTTATCAGATGATCCATTTCTATAGCCTTTTTTTTTCAAATGGAAATTTGGCCTCATAACACAATGCACAGCAGAGCAATACTCCCATGTACACCTTGTACACTTTGCCTCATACGGACATAGCCTCTATTATCACCAGAATCTCCAGTGAGCTGGTACACTGACACATCAGTTTCTGACCTCTTCACAGTTTACAGGTGGGTCACTTGCTGTAACACATGAGTTTGGAAAATGTATATGACATAACTATTTTATCTTTGTTATTCTAAGTATTTTTGATGTCTTAAAACCTCCTGGTTATTTCTCCACCTCTTTCTTCTTCTCCTTCTCTCTCCTGAAAACCACTGACATTTTTATCATATCCGTAGTTTCCTTTCTTCTTTGGGCCATAGATTGGAATAATACAGGATGTAGTATTTGCAGGCTGCCTTCCTAAGCTTACCGTATGCATTTATTATTCTTCTATGTCTTTTCATGCTTGGCTTTACATTTTTAAAAAAGTACTCAATACTATTTTATTGTCTTAATACACTAAAGTTTGCCTATTCACTGACAGTTTAGTTTCCTATAAGTTTTGGCAATTATTAAGACATCTATAAACATCTGTGTAAAGAAAAGTTTTGTTTCTACAAACATTTTAATCTCTGGGCAAATATAAAAGTGTGTAAATGATAAGTTTTATAAGAGTATGTTTCTGGATAATTTTTAAGTTTAAAATATTAATAAGTAACTTAGAAAGATGGCTCAGTGGTTAAGAAACTATACTCTTCTTGCCCAGGTTTGGTTTTTTGGCTCCAATGTCATATAGCCGTCCATAACTGCCTGTGACTCTATCTCCAGGAAGATCTGGTACTTCTAGGTTCTCCTATGACCAGCACATAACCACACACTGACATGCACACATCAAACATGCACACAGAATCAAAAAATTAAAATATAGTAACAAACAGGAAATCATATTTTAAAAGTGCAGGTATGATTCTTTAATACAAGTGCTTTGTACAATGATTGTTATATACTGGCATCTCACCTCACATATAACCAGAACCAGAAAGTGTTCAATTTGTCAATGAACGTTTGTACCTCTTAATGAAGAATATGCTCACAGCCTCTAAAAGCTTCCATTCCACTCTGTATTTCAAAGATCTTGAGTCAGGGAAGACCCAGGCCATCATGGGTGATGTCAGTCAGCCATCCCTCTGCTGGTGGTCCTGGGTTCTAGAAGAAAGCAGGCTGAGCAAGCTATGATAAACAAGCAAGTAAGCAAAGCCCCTTCACCATATATTTTAATATATAAAATTATACATTTTTACTATATTTTAATAGATAATGTATATTTCACAGATAGTTATGCTAGATAAAAAGATCAAATGACTTCAGTGATATTTCATATAACCTTTGAACTTATTTAAATTTTGTTTTTTGTCTTTTTCTTGATCTGACAACATGATGAAGTAAATTTTTTGTTTACTTTTATTTTTTGAGACAAGTATTTCTCTGTGTAGCCCTGGCTGTCTAGGAACACATTCTATATACCAGTATTTCTCTGTATAGCGCTGGCTGTCCAAGAACACATTCTATAGACCAGGCTGGCCTTGAACTCAAAGATATTCCTGTCTCTGCCTCTAAAGTGATGGGATTAAAGGTTTTAGGTGGAATGTAGACTTGTACATATGGCTACCAGCTGTCTGAACAAGCAATGCTTTTAATTCAGAGGAACCCAGGGAGAATAAACTGGTATGAATGCGTTTACAGTATGTGTGCCCACTCACATGTGACTGCAGCCACATGCCATAGCATGGAGGGCAGAGGGCAAAATAGGCTGTGAGAATTTACCTTCCTCCCATTTTGAGACAGAGTTTCTGTATGGTTTTTCCACTGCATGAACTAGGCTGTATTGCCAATGAACTTCTAGAGAGTCTCTCTACCTCCCTCCTCCCTGTAGTAGGCCCTGGTTGGAGGTGCTCATGCTATACATCTGGCTTTCCAGTAGGCTCTGGAGGTTCAAATTCAGATATTTATGTGTGCAAAGGAAGTGCTCTTATTCACAGAGGCATCATCCCATCTTTAGAATGCTGCAGGTCACTAAAGAATATAAAATAGATGACAATTTTGCAGATGAATAACTGTGTTGGGGAACTCTGTAGTCAGAAGTTTCTGTGTCCTACCCAGCCAATCCCACAACTAATCAGTCCCAAAGTAAACATGCAGAGGCTTATATTAAGTATAAACTGTTTGATCTATGGATCAGGCTTATTACTTTCTAACTCTTATACTTTAAGTTAACCCCTATTTCTTATTTATGTTTAGCCATATGACTTAGTACCTTTTCTCAGAGCAACATCCTTATCCTGCTTCCTTTGCATTTAGATGCTTGCTGACTTTTGTTCTGTTCTTCTCCCAGAATTACCCTAGTCTGGTTGCCCCGCCTCTACTTCCTGGCTAGCTACTTGACCAATCAGCATTTTATTAAACCAATATTTACCATGACAAATATTTACAGTGTACAAAAACATAATTCCACATCAGAACCCTACTAGGCAAAGTCCATGGAAGACTCCCACTAAACAAAATCCATGATATGGCCCCACTAAGCCAAGTCCATGGAGAAGTCTATGGAGTGGTCCCAGTAGGTAAAGCCTGTGGGGTGACTGGCTGTGGATACTGGTTGTTTTCTGTCTGTAATTTTCTCAGGTGTCACTTCTATGCCTCCCTAATAAGAATAGCTACAAGGTTCTTTCTACAGACCTTTGGTAGGGTGTTTTACATCTTTGGGCACACTTATAATTGTGGATAGTCAAGAAAATTGATTTCTGATATATAGAAATAATAACATAATATTCTTCTTTACTGACACAGGAAAGTAGCAATATTTTCAGTCTCAGACAACTAACCTTAGACCTCAGAACAAATTCAAAAAACTAAACTGCTCCTGCAAAAAATATACAAAGACTAGTTCCCAGGTATTGGTTATTGCTAAATCAAAGCCAGACTGTTTTGAGACATACCCCACATACACCCCGCAATAGTTGACTTTCTGCACATACCCTAATCCCTCAGGTTTCAACCTGTTACTGTTATTGTTATGTCCTGAATTTCAATGTCGTTCTCTGTCTGAGAAAATGTTACATGCAAGGCCCAGCACTGCCTTGCATGATCTTTGTGGTCTTACTAGCCTAAGAAAAACTGTATGACTTCAGTTTGGGTTGAGTCATGAAAAAAATAACATATAATTGTCTAGAGTTTGGTTAAGGAGCCAGGGAACAGAAGCAATATGGGAGAGGGTGAGAGTGTGTCTGAGCAGCAGCAATGTAGAAATTAAGCTATGCAGAATGCAAGTGTATATGTGCTGAATGACCGATGATGATGATGATGATGATGAAAATGTCTAAATAGGAGGTGAAATGTATGTGAGAGAATAAATGAGTGAGTGAGCAAAGTATAAATGATGTAGAAGAAATATGTGTATATGTGTGTGAGAGAAATAAAGCTATGTAAAAAGAGTTGTTGCTATGTATAGGAACTATGCAAAGAGCTGTATGGGAGTGTGCAAGAATAATGTAAAATGTTACATAATAAGAGCTATGTATTTGAGATGAATATATGGGGAATTCTAACTATGTGCAGCCTTATCTTACAAGCAGCCTCTGTTCAAACTCCCTTTTGAAAATAACATTTTTAATAAGATCACAGTGAATTTCTATAAGGCTTTTCCACGCATCCTTAGGTTTGGCTAACCCATATTCATCCCATCCTTTCTTTCCATCCCCTTGTACTCATCCCTACTGAAAATTTTAACCACCAGGATTCCCTTCTCTACTTACATACTCTTATCAGTTTGACTAGATTTCACATCTCCTAGGGCACACATCTGCTTGTGAGAGTATTTCTAGAGAGTTTTAACTGATGAGGAAAGACTTATTTTGAATGTGGGTAATATTGTGCCATGGCCTGAGATCCTGGACTGAATGAAACAGGCAAAGAGGAGAGGGTGAGCCTTACACTGGTATTTACCTCTTCCTGCTTTCTGGCCAGGGGTGAGTTTCTGAATTATGGCTGTGAGACACTTCTTCCACCACCCTCCCCAGGATGGAACTTCCTCTCCTGAATCTCGAGTCTGAGTAAATGTATCCTCCCCTGAGCTGTGTTTTTATTAGATATGTGGTAACGGGGATGAGAAAGGGAGTCCATGCACCAGAATGAGAGAAAACAGGGTTCATTTTGGCTTTTGTAAAATCAGTTTGCTTTTACCTTTTGTTTTCATTCATTTTGTCCAAGTAAGTAGAGCAGCAGAAAAATGCTAAGAGAGTAGAACCTGGAAAGGAGGAATCCTTTGTACATATAGGCTGGTTATAGACCATGTTGCAAAGGGTCTATTATTGTACAAATTCTACTTGGTTTTATAATGAAAACCTGGAGCCAGTATTTGGGAAAATCTGGAAGATGAGAGAGACAGAGGAACAAGCCACAGTCACTTCTCACCTAGTTAGCTCTTCAGGAATCCTCAGACTGAAGGCCTCTGAGTCTTCCACTAAAAGGGAAGGAGGTCACAGGTGAAGGGCAGACCTCCCGCCTCCTCCCACCTTATTTCTTTCTTCTCCCAGCTATAGCACCTCCTGACTTTCCTAGTGCTGCGATTAAAGCGTGTGCCACCACCTGCCTCTGTCTGGCCTTGGGCTCACAGAGATATAGATGGATCTCTGCCTCTGCCTTCTGAGTGCTGGGAATAAAGGCGCGTCCCACCATTCCCTGACCTCTATGGCTAACTCTGTTTTTGGCTGCCCTCTGATTTTCAGGCAGACTTTATTAGATGCACAATATATCACCACAGACTGTGTTCTAGTTTACAGTTTATGTGTATGAGCATGCCAGGGCTCTAGATTTTACCATGGCTGTACGTCTTTCTGAAATGAGTTTGTCTTTTAAGTGTAACTCTCTAAGTGTGTTTCTTTGCCTTACCTTGTTATTAAATGGTGTGTGTGTGTGTGTGTGTGTGTGTGTGTGTGTGTATGTGTGTGTGTCTGAGTGAAGGTCACAGGACAACTTTGTGGACTCTGTTCTGTTCTTCCACTTTTATGTGTGCTTCAGAGACTGACTTTGTGTGTCTTAAATAGCAAATGCCTTTAGCCACTGAACCATATCACCAGCCCACTGATTTTTAACATTGAATCCTGGGTACTTCTTACATAAAACATTGATCATAACGTGATTATAGCACCATGATCAAGACAAGATTTTACATATATATTTGCTTATGTGAATTAATAGTGACATGCATATCTTGTATACCTTATCTAATAAGACCATAATCTTTATATATTTAAATATCTATTAATATGCACACCCATGTAGATATTGCTGTATAAGATTATAATAGCACCGTGTATCTTCTCTAATACTGTGATACTCACACTCTCAAGATCATGGCACAATTTTGTTAAAGATTTTTCAGAGAGTTTTTATACTAACTCTTTCTTTAAAGATCACATTGGGCTTTACCTCAGAGAGCCTTTTTCTACTGATATATCTCTGTGAAGGATGCTCAGAGAAGCATTCTTTCCAACTCATCTTAAAAGATATGCATTGTCTTATTTTCTGTTTCCAAAGACTTGCCATTTTTTTTTTATAAAACCATAAAAATATCATGCTGCTTTCCAGTGGCTTAGAGTTTTTGCAAGTTAATAGAGCAAAAGGAAGATGGAGTTTTTATTTTTAAAAATATTTTATTTTAATCTTTTGTATGTATATGTCTCTATGTGGGGGTGTGTGGTAACAGGTGCCAATAGAGTCCAGGAGTGAGCATCAGATCCCCTAGAGCTGGGGTTTCACGTGGGTGTGAACTCCTCATTATGGATGCTGAGGGTGAACTCTGGTCCTCTGCAAGAGCTGTTCATGCTGTTATTGATGAGCTATCTTTCCAAACCCTAGATTAATACTTTTTAAATGAATAATTTAAAGCCAGAATTTTCTTTGATATGTTAGTGGTAAAGTTAATTATGACTTACATACTTACTTACATACCCTGTAAGCCTATGTCTTACTGTGAAGTATAATAAAATGACATTGAATTGTGAATTATAAGACAGAGTTGTGTGTTTGAACTTCAAAGCTTATTTGCTCTTTGACCTTGCATAAGAGCCTCTCAGCCTCACACAGCTACCATAATGTGTGGCTAATCACACCTTGGCTGCTTGCATTATCAGTGTTAAAATGAGATAACATTTGTAAAAAATAGACAGTTTGGAGATGTTGCTACTGTGATTAACAGTGCATACTAGTCACTGTGTGTTAAATGTTTGTATAATGCCTCCGGTAGTTTTAAGGTGTGAACAACATAAACACTGTGGCTTTACAGATGAAAGAGAGGAACAGGGAGCCAAAGCACTTTGGAAAATGGGAAGGGCAAGCTTTGAATCCAGGGCTGACAGTAGAACCCAAGCTCATAAATGCACAACTTTTATCATCCATCTGAACAACTTTGCCATATAGTCTTCCATGTGAATTGTTGAGGCAGGAAAAGTATAATTCCCCTTGTTAATACACCTAAACTCTAAGCATGAAGCAAATGTTTGTTTTTCTTTCCTAAGGATTGACTTCCACAGAGCCCTAACCATCCAAATGTTTCATTTCCCCAGAATTTAATTGTCCTGAACCCACTCACAGTGACAGAGGAAGAAATAAGACCATCACTAGAGAAACGCCTAGAAGCCATCATCAGTGGGGCTGCGCTGCTGGCTGATTCTTCCTGCACCAGGGACTTTCACCGAGAGCGGATTATCGCTGAGTGCAATGCCATCCGCCAGGCTCTCCAGGATCTGCTGTCGGAGTACATGAGCAACGTAGGTGACAGGTTTCTTCTCCTATTTGCATATTCCTGGGATGATTTTGAGCATTTTTCTGCACTGCTTTTATGTATGAAATATAGTCACCTACAAAGGAGTAAGTGATCTTGTGGATATTGACACTGAGGGTGAGTTCTGAGAGTCTTTCAAGCGTAATTTTGGGAATCTGGAAGTTGAAGTCAGTACAACAGAAGTATTTGTACGTGGTTGGTTGGTTGTAGAAGTATCTAAATCTCAATTGGAGAGACAGGGCTGAAGGAACAAAATAAGCAGAGCACATTAATTTAGAGAAATAAAAGAAGACAGAGTGGTATGTTGGTTGGAGTTGAGTTGGCAATAGAGAGACACTTGAAGTTAGATTTCAGGTAGTATAAGATATGTCAGTGATGTGGAGATAGGAAGCTGTATTTGAAGAGGTAAAAAGCCCAGGCAGTTTGGACAGCATTTTATCTTCTCTAAATGTGATATGGTGTCATAAAGTTCCCTGCTGGCGGGAACACTCAGAAAGTTTGAAAATGATGAAATTTTAAGTGTTTGTTTCAAGGTCCATTTTGTTTGATTCTGTACTATACTTATAGCCACTGATGGAACATCTGTCAACACTGTTCACATCAGAATTTTAGTGCCATTGCTAAAAACAGACAAGAAGACTTCAGGATAACTTAGCTGTACAGTCATCCCTGTATATCCATGGATTTGCTCCTGTGGCTTTAACTACTTATAGCCAACTGTTGACTTAAATAATTACATGAAAAATTTAAAAAAATTTATATTGCAACATAACTTTAATAGATTATATATTTTATTAATCTTTATAATCTATTGTTTACTTTTCCTACTGTTCTTAAGTTATAAATGAAACTGTCACAGATATGTCTATATAGGAAAAATTGTGATATTTCTGAAATTTAGAACGATATTTTAAGTATCCACTGGGTATTATGGAGTGTATCTCTTACAGATGAAGATAATTCTATATATTAATCATAAAACTTTAAATCATTGAACAACATAGGTATACTCAAAACATTTTGCTTCTCTACCCTCTTTTAAGTGAAGGAATTCAAGATTTATGTAGATATGTTTGGGCAGTTATTAATTATAAAGCATAGGGCTTTTTTATTAAGACATGAAAAGTCTGAGATTGCCTGTTTTGAGTATTTAGGTAGATAAGTGAAATGTGCTAAAATCAATGAGTTTTTAAGACCCTTGAACACATTTGATTGATGTATCTCTGTAATCTTAATATGTGATGATTTGACTACTGTCCAAAAAGCTCTTTCCTGTCAAGAAATCAAAATATAGAAGCAGAAGAGAAATAAGTGTTATTCTTTTTAGGTCTACAAGATATTAGATTTGCTAAAATTAGAGCTGGCAAGCTTAGATCAGAACATGTGACCGAAGTCCAGGAAACAATAAAGGCACTTTCAAATGAAATAGCTGCTTCAGATATTGAAACTGAAATGTTGAACAGGGAAATCTAGAGAAATTCTATATAATTTTAAGTACTAGAGTCTAAGTGGGAAAATAGGTTTCACATCCCCTGCTTTTTGTTTTGTTTTATATCCAAGGTGAGGATTGGGGTTTTTCACAGGCACTTGGGAGGATGAGTTAATTTCTGGAGCTGCTGCGGGCCTAGGAAGACTCTTCTCCTTAGATTTCTCTAGTTCTTTGGATGACTTGACTATCAATGTCCGAGTCTTTCTGGATAAGCTATGTCTGGGGTCATCTAAATCTGCTAGAATGTTCTTTCCAGGGATGTGGTGCATCAGTTTGTGGTGGGAAAAAGGGAGTCTAGGGAATTCTCTGGAGGAAGCAGGTGATTCCTATAAACTTCTTTGTTGTGCTCTAATGTTCTCATCCCTTTTAAAAACCAAAGAGGGACGATTTTATTGAAATGCTAAGTACACAGTTACTGAATTAACCTACCATTAAGAGAAAAAAGCAGATAGCCGCTATTGAAAGCAAAACCAAACAAACCAGGAAATCCAGATAGAGCCAAGCACAGGATGGTAGAGCATGGTAATCTGTTATCACTTCTTTTGTATTTGAGTTTAAAATTACATCGTTTCCTCCTTCCCCCATGTTTCTCATTTTATTTTCTTTCAAATTCTTGTCCTCTTTTTCTTTTTCTTTTGTAACAATTGTTATATGGCTAACAAATTGGTCTGCTCTTCCTTGAGCAAGACTATTAATTACACTCTCAGCATTTCTTAGTTGCTTGTAGTTTTTCTGTGCAAGGCTGAGGCCTTGTGGGCTTTCCCTGTTCAGTTGGGCATGTCACTGTCATTGCCCTTGTTGAGTTCCCGTTTAGATAGTTACGTGAGGGAGACTTTATGTGCATAGCTTCTGGTGTCTGTAAAGTTGAAATCACTGAGAAGTAGTGGAGGATGCCTTAAGTGGCAAGAAGTGGACTGCATCCAGAGCCTTACACAGGGAATGTTCTGAAAGGCTGCATAATCAGTATATTTGCATGAATGCCAAAGACCCTTTGACTATTTCCCTCTACCAGAGGTTCATGGCACAGGCCATTCACTTTGTGTGTAGTTTCAACTGGCTGCTTCCTCCTAATAGGGCACTTGTACTTCCTAGTATCCAGGTACTGCTTCCTGGTTTTATTTATTTTCTTCTAATAATAGTTTTTTTTCTTACATAAAAAGAACTAGATTGGATGGTAGAAATGGCATAAATAAAGTAGGACTCTAGAATCATCACACAAAGTGTTCTTAACTCGACAAAATTTAAGGGTCCTGTGCCTAGCATAGTTGCTAGCCAGCATCTGATAGTAACATGAGGAGAATTTTCAGGTAGCTTGTGTGCAGGCTGAAATTAAGACTAGCATTGGTAAGGTCTATTGGGATATTTGTTCAAGAGATTCTGTAATGTAGGTGAGAATGATAGCAAAGTCACATACAATGGGGCTCTTAATTGTCTTAAAATTCTGAAGTCAGGACAGCCCCAGAGTAAGACAGGACAATGGAGTCATCTTGTGTATAGCTATCAGTCATTGGCTATGGGTCATTCCTGTGGGCATGCTGCCTAGGAAGAACTTCTTGCAACTGAAGACAGACCCTATTAAGGGACAGAGGTGCTAGTCATAAGCTGCTGAAAATTCCAGCTGAAAAGAAAATCTCTTAGAAAGGATGTCTAGGGAAAAACACATAACCCATGACTCTAGCTAACAGCCAAAGTGAAACTGTCCTCTCTTTAGCCCTGAATAAGGAGAAAGCATCCTATCTTAACAACTAGGTATTTGGCCTATGAGAGCATTTAATTTACTATTAGGATTCTGGGATAAACATGTTTTGCCATCAAAACTGAGAGAAGGAATATTCATTAAAATAGTTAACAGTCCCACAGGAGGTCCAAGTCAGGTTGGTCCTAAGCAAACTGCATTGTATGGCCATCTGGAGATGATGTGACTTTCTATGCATTATAAATACAATGATCTATATGGAAGACTTTGAAAGAAATTTAACACATTTTTTTTCTGACAGATTCTGCATTGGCCAAGAAAGATAGCTAAAATTTATTTTCGTTTAAAGTTTTATTGGTAGAGATACAACTTCTGATCACACGAGTTCCTGTACAGACACTGTCCTATGGAACTGGTGGTTTCAGGAAAGAAAAATTGACATCTTGGATGTCAAGGAATCACCCAAAGCAATAAGTAAAATGAGCATGGGAAACTGGAGTTGAGGTGTATTGAAAATAAATAAGAAAATAAAATTTAAAAAAGAAGCTGTAGCAGTGGAACGTGCTGAGTATTACAGGATTCAGGAGAGTGACTCACTCCTGAGGAAGAGGACCACAGGCCTCACAGAGGAGAGCATGCTTCTGCTTCCTTCAAAGGATGAGCAGGAGCCTGGCATGAAGCTGATGTATAATAACCTGTGCAAAGGCACACTGGCAGGAATCAGTGCTTGATGTGCATATATGCATAATTTTAGTTAGGTGAGAAAGAAGGAAGGGCTAGATATGAAATCAAGTACTGGCCATTAAATGTCAAATGCTGTTCCCTCACTATTTGATCATAGTTTACTTATTTTTAAAAGAACCCAAGCTTCCATGTAAGTCAGTAGTGAATCATAGTATTAGCATCTACTCAGTATCAGAATATAAAACTGCTGCAGTATAGAATCCAAGATACACATGGTGAGTTCACAGCCAGGGAGATAGTCTGCAGATAAACCTGCATGAGCTACTGGGACTGTGGATGCATGCCCTTTCTTGCAAATGGAGGTTGGCTAACCCTTTTCTCACCCAAGATGTAGCCAGACTTTCACCGCAGCTGAGACCTGCTTGAGATTCCCAAATGACTTCAGTCTGTCAGAACCACGAGAGCCAATAAGATAGCATTGCTTTCAGACACTAGGTTTTAATATAGCTTTATGCACAGTCATTGATCACCAGAACACTGCAGAACTCAGTATGTAATGAGTTGACCTGGCAAAATACAGAGAAGATGGGGAGCATCTTAATACCAAATGTAAGGCACAACCTGGAATGGCTGAAGGAGACAGACCCGCCTGATAATCATAGAGATTGAAGACTGCAGAGCTGAAACAGTAAGCTGAAATATGTAGAAATTGAAAAAAGAACTCGGTTCTGTTACTACTAATAGGTTTAGTTGCTTTCCACAATTTTATATTTTTTAGGCCCTTGGTAAAACTCAACCTCTGTAGCTATCATTGTAACCCAGGTCTGCAGTGAATGAACCTTACCTAACTACAAGGAGTCAGAGTCCAAGATCAGGTGTGGAAAAAAATAAAAGAGCCTACATGAGTTATGCTCAGGCACAGTTAAAAGTCTGCATGCATACTGCGCTCTGGCAATAGCAGTAGCTGTCAGTACATTTGAAAAACCACTTTTCCAGGTGATGCACTATTGACAATTCCCAAATATGTGTGATGATTGGTTGCTCTCCTTCCGTGGGTCTAAATCAGAAGCAGTAAATACTGAGTGAATATAGTTCATGCTGCAGGATGGCCGTAGGAAAGGATCCATTTAGCCCTACTTGCTTAGAAGTCTCCCTCCCTCTTTTGCAAGGAGAATCTGAATCTTAGTAGTAGCTGAAGTTCATGGGGGAAAAAAGAGAATATGCAAAGAAAACACAAAGCTTGTGAAAAGGTAAGTTTGGTAGTTGCTCTGCATTTTGAGAGAGAAGAGCAGTCAGTTCTTTTGTTTGGTGCAAAATAGATGTGATAACCACTATTTTTTGATGATTATTCCGTGTTTTGTGAAAAGAAATGCTGGCCCCGATTTTGCCATTCCTTTAGCAGTACCTTCTACTTGTTTTATCTACTTTCTGGCTTTGACAACCTAGAACTCATATACACCAGTGAACTATATCTTCTGGAGGCTTTACTTTTATTTCATATTCCGCCCTTCAACTCCACTGGAAGGAATCTCGCTCTTCAATCCGTTTTACATAATCCTGGTGTCCCAGGAATGCCTCTCAAAAGCTAGGATGAAAGAAAAGCTATCCTTTAAAACTTTAAAATCGTTTGAGATTCAAAGAAAGTTGCTAAAATAGTGCGGAGAAATTTTCACATTGGGCACATTTTGTTAACTACATTCTGATTTCAAATCCAAGAACCTGACATACTGGCATAAATGATAAGAAACTCGATGGAATTAATAGCCTCTTGCACTAGTCTTAGGGAGAAAGCACTCAATGCTTCTCCAAAGACACTGGCCTTTCATTTTCTTTGTCCTTTTTCTGCAGTGCCTATGCCTGGCTTTAAATGATGGTGACACTAATTTCAAAACATGGTTTGTAATGTTTGGTTCTATCCAGAGAGACTGAAGATAGGTATTTTCGCATTCTTGAAACATTTGGTACTATCCACGAATGGAAGGATTTGTTTTAGGATCTTCTTTCCTGTGAATTTTTGATGACTAATTTAGTTTCCACTCCAGATGTAGAATTTTTTGGAACTTTCTCCTTCCACATGATTAATTTGGGGGAGGTTGAAAATTGGAGGGACTTCTCTCCTTTGTTTTATGAAATTGTCAGCAGTCGGTCACAATCCTTTGACTTTCTGTGTGCATCATCTTGTTGCAGTGTCTCTATCTTTCCACTTTAAGTATTTCAGTTCCCCCTAGTCTTGATAACAGCTTATCAATGCACATCACAAGTAAAACCTATCATTTTCTTTAAATCATTTTTCCATTTTGTATTTTATTTTCAGTAATTGGATGTTATTTTTCTCATGATTCTTTTGATTTTAATTTCTATTACCTTTTTTCTTGTGTGTGTGGTGTATGATTTAAGACTGGTTAGTATTTTTCTTTTTTATGCATACATTTATTACTTAAGCTTCCCTATTCAAAAATATTTTAAATTATGTATCAAATGTACGTGTCTCTGTGCAGGTGTGTGCACTTGAAGAGTACAGAAAAGGACATTGCTCCTCCTCCCCTGGAGGTGCAGGTGAAAGTGAGCTACAGACTCAGCTAGGACCGAACTCAGATCTTCCACACCAACAGCGGGCACTCTTAACTACTGAACCATCTCTCCAGCTCCTAAACTTCTCTCTTCTTTTTGCTAATCTCATCAACTTTCTTGTTCTATGCCTTCAGTTAGTCTCATGCTATTGTCTTTCATACTATTTCTCTTGGTTATTCAAGTGTGTTGTTTAACATCTGTGTTTTAGTGAGTTTTCCATTTTCCTTGGCTGCTGATATTTGAGGCTAGAAAAGATACTGATTATGAATTTATTAATCCTTAATTTGCCAGTTACTTTATGACTCAGCATGTGTTTATCATGGGGAATATTCCGGGTGCACTTGGGATTGTGCTAACTTGCTTACCCAAAGGATAGTTTCTGTTTTTAAGGGCCACTCGTGACTAGAAAGTGTGGCCTCTATCAGTGTTTCAAGATACGCGAGAAAGAAGATGGTGTTTCAAGAAGCTCCTAAAAGAAGCAAAATTTGGATTATTGTTTATTTCCCTCCTCAGGGAGAAGCTAGTACTGGGTTTTCATTCTCATTATATGGCCTGGTGCTGGGGTAGGACTGTGGCAGAAACATTCCTTCGCTATTCCTAGCAAGTTGGATGTGGTTGTTTGGCCGTGCCGGGATTCTGGAACCTCTTAACTGTTTTCTGAATTTCTGACAGAGAATAATCCTGAGTATTGTTATTAAGCTGTTGTACCTACTAAGGCAAAAAAATGGTCCAGGTCTTCCTGATTTAACCAGTTTTTAAATGTCCTCAAGAGTCTTTTCATTTTCTTTCTGATTAGGAAATCTCCTAGACGTTCCTTTTTTCTTCCTTCCTATTCTTTCTTCTATAATAGTTCTGTTGATGAGAAGCTTGCATGGGTTTCCTTCATCCGAGATGGCTTCACATTCCCACTCATTGCTAAGGATACCTAATGAGAACCCCATGATGTAACTCTGACTGTATCACTATAGGTGAGTTGGAAACACAGATATGTGGAAATCCCCAAATAAACTTGGTGGGTTTTTTTTTTTCCAATTTTTTTTTCAGTCATTAAAATGGAAGTCAGTAAAAATGGAAGGAAGGTTATTGGCTAAAAATGTACTGAGAAAGTTGGCACGGATCCACAAGAGCACTGTTAGGAAACTTAGAATCTTAAATAGTCAGAGTACTAGAATGTGACACAGCTGTCACTCGGGGCAACAGTATTGACAGAGTCCTCAGAAGACTGACTGTGCAACACCAGATCTATTTCTGGAGTCTCTGTAATTTAAAAAAAGACATATCCTCCTGGTCATTTTTACTTTCATGATCTTGTTTCTTTATGAAGCATAATTTTTTATATCTCATAAACTAGGGAATGAGTTCACTCTTGTCATCAATTCCCTGGTTTTTTCTTATTCCTTCCCGTCTGGGCTGACACATAGTCTTTGGATTTTCTTGTACAAAACACTTAGCAATCCTTCATTTGTGTTTTTTTTGTCCGTGTATCTGCTTTATATTATTTTGCTTTGGCATCTTTTACTATAAAAGAAGTCAGAGTTGACTTCAATGCAGAGACTGAAGGAGCGTGTTCTATGAAACAGAACTGAGAGGTAGGGTAAAAATCATGTTGCCTTTCTGGCTTGTCAAAATGAAGAAATGCATTGACTACAGGGTTGGAGGGAGCCAGGAATGAAAGGGAGCCAGGTGCAAAACTATAGAATTTCTATGGATGTCCATTTGGTGCAAAAAAAAAAAAAAATCACTAGTATTTTACTCTAGCAATCTCCAGACATCTGAGGGCTTTTCCTTTTTCCACAGTGCCTTGATTTAGCATTTGTAGTGCTAGTAACTCAAAGGTAAAGAAAACCCTTATTGGATTTGTAATCCAATGAGAAATACAGCACTCACACGTGTGGCTGGCTTAATGACTCCTGATGTGATGGAGCCGAGATGTTATCCATCTCTCCTCTGAAGTATGAATTCTGCTTTAGTGGAATTCACTGTCCTTTAGGAGTTAGTAATAATGCCTTAGGTATGACTATTCTCTTTTAAAATCCCATTAATAATATATTTTAAGATGGAGGGCAATGGATTTTAGCTTATTTACATATTTAATTTAAGCTAGATAGTTGAGATTATACACGTAAATTTTATTCTTCTAAATCTATCAAATACTTTTAAGTTGACATAATGTATTGGCTTAAGATAAATGCTATTACATATGTATATATTCAATTTTTATAAAATTAAGTTTTTTATCAGGAATTCTAAGATTAGCTGATATTTAACAAAAAAATATTTGTAACAAATTTTACCTTTCCTCTAAAGATTGTTGAGAAGTATAATCTATTTTTATAGCCCTCAAATACTTTCATATTATATGTTTCTTCCTATCACTGGTGAACAATAACAAAAATATAAGATTTAAATATTTTCTAAACAGTTTCAAAGAAGGTGTATTTTGAAAGTGAGGGAGCATACCACACTTTAATGACATAAAAATCTTGAGAAATTTTATCTTTTATAGTGATTTTTAATTAGTTCAATAAGAAAAATGTATCTTGGTACCAAAGTGAAGATAAAGGTTACTTTATCCTATATTTTAAGGCCAGAAGTGAGATAAAGTCTAGATATGTCTTCTTAATTGATATAATCCTGGTGTTCTCAGCTTGGCAGAGTAAGATCCCAGCTGTCTGAGGACTGTGGGGTTAAATTCCTACCGATGGCGGCTTTCTCTACATTGAGGAAATTTTCTTCTCCCCCTTCTCTCCTTTCCTTTGTGATACACATTTTCCCAGTTTGAATGAGGAATAGCCAGGTGGTTGTAACTATGGAACAGAAGCATGGGAATGAGTTTTAATTTCTTCTCACTTGGTGTTTATTTGTGGTGAAAGCCTGTAAGGGCCTTTCTTCTTCCCCTTTAAACACACAGCTAGCTACTCTGCAGTGTCACATTAGACCTTCCCTTGCCTAGCTGACTTACGTCCTATGGATCAGCCTCTCCTTCTGCTCTCCCATCACTGTTAGGTTTTCAACTTCGATGCTCTCATCTTTTTATGGCTGAGCTATGAGATCATGAAGTATTTGATACACTTGGTTTACTTTACTTATTGCAAAGACCTTTGGCTTCATACATGTCACAAACGACAGGATTTCATTTCATTTTTATTTCGTATTACTAAACAATCCTCTATTTTGGTATATGCACCACATTTTTGTTATTCTTTTGTCAGTCGGTGAATACATCAGTAGGTTCCATACCTTAGGCATTGTGAGCAATGCTATTGCAGAGAAGAGAGCTAGATGGCTTTTTTCACAGCTGTTTGTTCATTGTTTTTAGATATGCTTTATCTCAACCTCATGGTAGTTCTTTCTAAAATGTTGATGTGTTCAACAATGCTTTCCATAATGGCTGTACTAATGTATTTTCTTCACATATTCACCAATACTTACCTTTAGTCTTGAATGAATGTTTTTACTGTAGTGAGGTGATGTGTCATTGGGGTTTGATTTGTATTTCTCTGATTAGTGGTGCTGAGTATTTATATATATACCTTTTGGCTATCTATCTACTATCTATCTATCATCTATCTATCATTTATCCATCTATCTATCTATCTATCTATCTATCTTTCTATCTATCTATCTCCATCTATCTATCTACCTCCTTATCATCTACCTAGCGCAGGCTGTACTCAAAGTCAGTATGTACTTCAGATTAGCTAAGGACTCCTAACCTTCATTCTGTACCCAGGAGAGTGTTGGAATTACAGATATATACTACTATGCTGAACAATGTTATGTATCCTTTTGAGAAATGTCTATTTAGGTACATTGATTACTTTTATTTGGATTGCATGGGCTTTGACTTTTTGCTATTGAGTTTTTAAAGTTTTTATACGTCCTGGACATTTATTTCCTTTTAATCAGTATCTGGTTTGGAAGTAATTTTTCCGGTGGAGGTGTATCAGTTGTGTATTTTCTTTGTGATGCAAAAACCTTATATGCCCTTAATTTCTTTCTTGTGCTGTTGGAGTCTCATCCAAAACAATGCTCGTTGATTCAAATGCTCTGAAATCTTTTCTATTATTTTCTTATAGTAGTCTTACAGTTTCAGGTCTTAACTTCAATCCATTTCCAGTTAACTTTGTAACTGGCAATGGTCAGGGTCTAGTTCCATTTTTTTTTCTAAATAAGGTCATTCATTTTGTGAAGACACCAATTTTCCCCAACTATCTTTTTAGCATTTTTGACCATGACAACCACCATGGTTGATGTGTGGGTTTGCCTTTAAACTATAATGGAGAATTTAATGTTATAGTTCTGCTATGGTTTTATTTACTTAGAGGTGAAATTTAAAGAAGAAAGCAAAATGATTTTTTGAAGATTAAAAACAAAACAAACAGAAACCCAAAACTGTTCTGTATTCCTGACAGTACAGTAGTTTCAGGGGAAAATATTCAAAGATAGGCCATCTTGCCTCATTGCTTTCTATAAACAATAGAAATATTATAAAAGCAATTCTTCTTTGAAATTGGATCTTGAAAAAGTTAAAAATGTCATTTTGAATTTTAGGAAGCACTAGAGGAACAATATTTGTATTTTGAAAATAAGAAGCTAGCCATTTAAATATATATTCCTAGTATATATATATACATATATATATCAGAAATATATTCTATCAGCTACTAAAGAAAAAATTTTAAAATGGAGGAGGGAGATCTTGTTGCTAGGCATTTGTGTATTTGTAATTTAAAGGCCAGTCATGTAGAGTGAAATCACAGGGTCTCAAGTAAATATTTCTTTATTATTCTCTTCATACCAAATTTCAAACTAAATAGGACAAATATGCTAACTCTGATATGTGGTGGCCTCTTCACACATCTCCATGATTCTGATTTTGCAGATAGTGGAATCTACTGATAATTTCACTGTACTGTGTGCCTTTGGGTTTGGTGCTCATAAAACTCACAAGTTTGATATTACGTAGTATTGTTTTGAAAAGATACTGGTATAGCTACTGAGAATGTATCATGACCTCATTATGAATATTACTGTGACTGTCTTTACCCTCAGCTTTTTCTAACTCAGGACCTTATATAGGTCTAATAGTCACATTCATTCTCATTTGGAAAAGCTGTGAGATGGTTGCTAACATTGTTATGAAATTTTGTTGTAAATGGTTCTGGCCTAGATTTTCCGGGCCTGTACCAAAGGTTTAGTCTCATTCTCAGCCCCACTTTGCCTCAAATAATCACACACAGGCTTATGTTATTCTTACACTGATTGACCTAGGGCCCAGGCATATAAAGTTGTATTATGGTTAAAGCTAACATTTCTGTACTGGCCAGTCCATTTATTTTATTTTTATTCATTTAAAAATTACCTTCATTTGTGTATGTTTGGTTGGTTGTGTACATGGCGATGTATGCAGGTGTCACCAGAGGAGGCCAGGAGAGGGCAACAGATCCAATGGAGTTGGAGTTATGGGTGGTTGTGAGCTGTAAGATACAGGCGGAGCTGTCTCTTCAGCCTTGATGTTTGCTTATTTTTTAATATGTAGTCACTGTCTTTAATACATTCAGATGAGTGTATTTCAGACAGGTTAAATATAGCTAGTGAAGAAACATTTAAGCTTCACAAGTCAAAACTCTATAGAATTTTCACGTACACATTTAAATATAAGCTTAGCTTGTTGAAAATAAAGATGATTTCTTCAGTTTAGTTATTAAAATAGGTTTTGTCTTGAGAGTATATAACATTAAATACTTGAAATACATTATCTGAACGCACTATTGACCTTGAATGAACTGATCTTTTGTTAACTTTTCTATTTTCAGTCGTTTTCTATAGGATATTTTAGATAGTTGGGCTTCATAAAGATATTTTTACATAAATGTGCATTGAACTTCTTTGGTATGTTAAGATTTTGAATTACTTGGTAAAATTGAAAATAAAAGGCCTTATTATTTGTTGTTTACTAGTACCCAAACTCAGAACAAAAATTATCAAGATGTCTGAGTATAATAACAGAAGTATATTATAAAAAATGGAGTTTGATGTGGGCAGGATATATTTTCTTTGAATATTAACCATAGGCCACACATGCAGTGCTATGTATGCATTTTATGTATGTAGTTCCATTGTTATGTATACAAAGGTCTCACTCTGGCATTTACACAGAGATATTAAACAAGCTACTTTTTGTGCAAAGCAGCTAAAAGTGTGAACACAAAGGTCCCTGGTTTAGAAGCTTCATATTCTCTTTACTCAGTGTCTTTTCACTATGGTTGGGAAAGGCAGGGGCTGTGCATTTTTTCAAGCTATGATTAGTCCGATTACTTTGTAGTATAATTGATGGTTCATCAAAAATATATTTATGTGGGGAGATGATTAACCAATCGAGTGCTTTAGACAGGGAAAGCAAACCAAATGCAACACCTCTTTACATAGTTAAACAAATGCAGCATAAACAAAAGTAAGAAAACCTTTACACAGTTAAAGTAACATTCCACAGCATAGACAAATGTAACATACCTTTGTCTAGTTGAAATAATGTTTCACAACAGAAATGAGTTCTCTCCTTCCACCATGTGCATCCCGGGGACTGATCTCAAAGCTACAGACTCAGTGCCAACAATCGTCTTTTGAGATACACAGGAATACTTCCTCTCAAACACCCACAGTGTGTATCCACTTCCTGTTCCCTCGAGTCCTGCCATCAGCAGCAGATGCAGATGTTGAAAAGCTAGAGTTGATTGTTGACTCAAGACTTCTCTTCATTCTCATGTGATCGTCAAGTCCAAAGACTATGCCAAGCACATGTGTCCTGAGGGTCATAACCCTGTCTAGGCCACTGTTGTTACTCTTGCCAATTGAGAGAGCTCTGTGCTTCTGCTTCTGTTCAGCACTAAAGAGGAATGTGAGACTTTTCGGTGATCACATCATGCTCTCTTTCGGACTTCTCAATGATTTCTTAGGGTGCTTCTACAAAATCAAGATTCTAGACCAAGGCTTCACAGACCCACTTAGCACATCGGATACAATGCTGCTTCCATTTCAGATTCACCCCTTTCAACCCTAGGGACAGTCTTGCACTTTCCTGAACAACCATGACTTTGCCTTATTAAAAAAACAAAACAAAAAGCAAAAATCATTTAAATTGGGGCCGAGGATATGGTGCAATGGGTAAAATGTGAACATGAGGACTGACTGCAATTAGGACCCCTAGGATCTCCATGAGTGCTGTCTTGGGTGATGTTGGTTCAGAAGACACCTTACCTCAAAACGTAAGGTTAAGAGTGATGGAAACAGACACTTAACATGAGCCTCTAGTGCTCTGCATGCACTGCACAGGAGCCTTCTCCCAGGCCTCCCCAAAGTGTAAAAGGCAAAGGTTTTTACCCGGTGGGTTCTTTGCTTTGTGCTGGCTCAACACATCATGCACTGTCAGCTCCTTAGTGGAAATGACACTCCCTACACGTTTTACTTTACATATGCAAGTGCACCATTTATCATCCTCTTGCTTTCCCTTTGTGGAGAGAAAGGAAATGAAAGGGACCTTAAGTTCAGCCTGAGCTCTGATCAGTCTCCAGACATTACTCCCAGAGAGGGACTTATTGCGCACATCAGAATCAGTCACCGAGTTATTCTGTTTATTGCCCTACACTCAATATTCTTCATGGAAATTATACATTTCTGAATCCTTTCCAGTTTGCTTAATTTCATCTGTCTATCTATGTTCTATTATCTTTACTAGAATATGATCTTGGGACAAATGTGTCTTTCTCAATGTTGTATTTATAGTACATGGGATAAATACCCAGGAAATTCTTATTTTTATTTTATGTATGTAAGTATTTGCATATGTATGCATGTCAATCGTGTGCACCCAGTGTCTACAGAGGCCAAAAGAAAAAGGCTAAGGATGTCCTGGAACTGGAATGTTGGGTAGATGTGAGCTGCCTTTTCAGGGTCAGGAACACAACCCAGGTCTGTTCAAAGTGCCTCAAGTATTAACCACTCAGCCATCTCTCTAGCCCCTCAATAGATTTTTTTAGTTTAACAAGCAATCTCAAATATTGAATAATTTATCTTCCTGAGATATTTAAAAAAATACTCAAGGAGTCAAATATTACTACTGTGATAACTTTACAGTAGGAAATTCTGGGAACTAAACAGTCTGTGTTTTTATCTTTATGCCACAGAAATGATCTTTGCTCATCTATTACTTTCAGTTGAAAAAGTTCATATTTTTTTCTGAAGATTCATTTTCTCAAATTAGATTTTCCACGTACTAATAGAAAAATAAATTCAATGATAAAACTTTTAAGGTTATCTGAGTGAAATGAAAATAAATTAACTCTATAGGAACAGCAAAAGTAGACTTCTATAATATTGTATTGAGTAAAGTAGACTTCTATAATATTGTATTGAGTCGAGACAATTTCAAATATTACATTAAATACTGGGCAGCAGACTTTTGTGTTTTTATAACTTCTGTGCTAATTTTTGAATTATATTTTTAGAACTACTCTGAAAAAAAGGGACCAGAATTTTTTTTCAATCAGGGCAGGCTTCAAACTTGATATACTCTTGCTTTAGACTGCCAATTGTGTGTGTGTGTGTGTGTGTGTGTGTGTGAGAGAGAGAGAGAGAGAGAGAGAGAGAGAGAGAGAGAGACTATTCTCAGTAGATGTTTAAATATTTAAATAAGATCCCTCAGGAATTCATAAAAGAGCAGAAATATGAGCAACTAATTAACTCATGTGACATCTTTTTGTTGTTTGAATGCTGTGAAGATGTACAAACAGATGGCAGAATCCTTTAAGAGGGATTAAGAAAGCCTTCAGGGTGGGCCAATTGCTATATAATAATTTATAATAAAATATTCATGCCTGCATATCACCCAAGAGAAAAATGAGGGACAAAATTTATTTAAAGAATAAAACAGTTATACAAATAATTTTATCTCCAGTTGTGGAATTTTGGGAAGCTAATATTGATGAAAGGTATTTGAGAAGTTTTAGAGCATTTTCCCAGTGCTTCTTTGGCCCATCATCAGGAACAGTGAGGTACTTTTAGGTCCTAGTCATTTCCTGGCCCATTCATCTCAGTACTTCTTGTTTTAACTGAGGTTAATAAAGAAACAGTAGTAATTCTTCACATACTTTTGGAGGTTAACTAACTGACAAAATAACCAGGCTAGAGAGAAACACAACTACCACAAAAACTACAACCCACAAAATCTCCATATCAATCAGCTACAAGGAGGAGTTGGAAATATTACCACATATTGGTGCGTCTATATTCAGTGGAAAACAAAACTTGAAATTTTATACAGACCAAGAGAGAGAAAGAAAGGAGGCAGGGAGAGGGGAAGAGAAAGGATGAGGAGGAAGAGAAGAGAAACAAGAGAGATAGAGAGGGATAAGGAGAGAGAGAGAGAGAGAGAGAGAGAGAGAGAGAGAGAGAGAGAGAGAGAGAGAGAGAGAGAGAGAGAGAGAGGAGCGGGAGGAAGAGGTGGGGGGCACAGAGGAAGAAAATCACAAATGTACTCTTGGAATTGAAAGTCCACATATACTGAAGGCTAGGACACAGTAAAAACAAAAATAGCTTGCTTTTCTCATTTATCTCAATTTATTAAGAGCATTAACCTCCCCTGGTTTCATCCAGCAGGCCATTTGGAGAGCTGCTACTGAGTTTTGACCTGGGAGGCAAAGGGTACATCTTGTCCTTTGGTGCAGTGCTTATTTTACGTGGCTGACAAACACTGAAAGAGTAGTTAGTGTGTGCTACTGTTCTGAGACCTCCATACCATTAATCCTCAAGCATCCTATCATGTAGGTGGTAGATCACTTCCCATCCTCCTGACCAGGAAACCAAGGTACAGAGGGCTACTATGTACGGAAGTTCCCTGATGGATATCAAGCCACGCATGACATTACCACTTGGTGCCCCATTCATGCAAACATATTGAATTATATTAAGGTAGTTCAAATTACAACATAGTTAAAAATTGCAATCCAAATGCTCACAAGTTGTGATTGTTTCCCATGTAGCAAGGAGAAAGCTTTAAATGCTCTAAGAGGTAGATATATTGTGTACAAATTGTAGCACACACTTCTTTCAGAAATTTTTGGATATCAGTTATTGTCATTTAAACTTGGTAAAATGGCTTACTTACCTGGGTTTATTACCCCCACCCCCAATACCTAACCTATGTAAACATACATCTCTTTTAAATTCTACCAGTTCTCTGTTTGTTCTGTAGAAGGAAGTTATTTGTCCCATAATTTTTTAAGTTCTAGATGGTTATCAGCTGGGGCTTCTTGGGATAATTTATTGACTCTGAGAGGGTTGAGTGTGTGGCTATGATATGCATGAATGTTGTTGTGTTTATTTTTTATGTGGAGGCCCATCTACATTCTCTAAGCAAAGAGGATTCAAGTGTACATAACTTTGCAGCTCTCTGCTGCTATTGCAGAGATAGATATGTAGATAATATTCTTTGTTAGTTTAGAAATTTGAAACTTAATTTTGATGTTCCTGTAGGTTATTTACCTATGAAGCCAGTCATCATAACTTCGCTGTTTATGGAGAGCTGTGCATGTCACTCATAGCAGAATATTAAAATTTTAGTTTATTTGAGCCACATTGCTTCACATTATTGCTTTTGAGTCATTTCAACATTTCTGTGCAACTTTCTGGGGATTACTTGGGTAGAGCATATTGTGTAGTGTACTTTATAGATAGGTTTATAAATGATTCAACCCCAATAGTCCAAACTTCACAGTTGGAAGCATCTTATAGGTATAATATACTAGGACAAGAATGGCATTCTCCCCCAAGAAAAATCTTTCCTCAAGTAACATTATCAAATTTCAAGGTGGAATAAATGCTCATTACAACAGTGGCCAAGAGCTGCAAATGGATATTAGAAATATTTATTTACCAAACATCTGGCTTTTTCATATGTGGTAACCCCCGCCCCCAACACTGGTAATTTAGGACTGGTGTGAGATGGAATCCAAAAGTAAAGTCTGCATCTTCCCGGTGGCTGTGGATGCTGAAACTTTTCAATGTGTTTTATGTATGCAGGGTCGTGTTATTATTGTGGCTCTGTGATATAATTTGAAGCGAGGCACAGTGATGCCTCCAGCATTGTTCTTTCTGTTCAGCATCACTTTGGTCATCTGCAGTCTTCTGTGCTTCCACATTCATTTTAACATGATCTTAATCTATTTTCATGGCGATTGGCCTGAAATTTTGATTAGAATTGCACTGAATCAGTAGGCTGCTTTTGACAGGATGGTCACAGTCCTCGCACGAGACTGTTAGGTCTTTCTGTTCATTTTCTAGTATTTTCCTTCTTCATGTTTTAAAGTTTTCATGGTAGAGGTCTTCTGTTTCCTTAGTTAGCTTTTTTAAAGTTTTTTTTTCAATGTGGCTAATATGAGTGGGGATATTTTCCTGTTCTCTTTTTCATATGTTACTGGTGTATGGGAAGGCTACTGGATTTTAATCCTGTTTTCTACCACTTTGCTAAAGGTGTTTATCACATTTCTCAGAGCTGGATGATGAGCATCTATGGTCTCTTGCATAAGAATCATATCATCTGGAGTTGGGGATACTTTGGCTTCTTGTTTTCACAAGAATATTTCCTTCCCTTGTTAAGATTTCATACACTGTACTAAGTAGGATCCAAGAGAGGGGACACTTGTATTGTTTCTAGTGTTAGTGGGATCAAGACACTTTGATTTTTTTCCTCCATTAGCACACTTTGGCTACGTTTGCCATATAGCCTCCAGTATGTTGAAATGTGTGCTCACCATTTCTACCTTTCCATGTTTGTATTAAAAAGGCATGTTGGATTTTTGTCCCCCTTCTTTTTATTTTGCATTCACTGAGATGATCACATTAATGGACTCAGAGAAAAACTAAAAAAAAAAAGAAAAGAAAACCCAAACCCAAACCAAAATACCCCTTACATTCAGGAATCAGTACAGGCACATACAATTTTTTAGTTAAAATTTTATTAGCTAGGTTATAATTTTCCATTTTATTTTTTTTTGTCAAGAAATAATTGAACTCTTTTTAAACACTTTTGTTGTCTGTTGCTATGGGCTACAGTTTTTTTTCTGCCACAGGAGAAAATTGCAAACCAATATTTCAATGGACTAAAAGGATGAATATGTCTATAAAGTATCCAAGTTGTAACTTGAAAAAGAATTACCAAGAGAGAAGCATAACTTTCTCTGCTATCATATTACAGTAATCTCAAGTCTTTTACCCAACAGGGCAAAGCTTATTTAACTGATTGTTGAGGCCATTCCTGAGAGGAACAGTCAGTACCTGAGAAGACAGAAGCAACGGGCCAAATGATCTGGTCATGGCTGCTGCTATTATAGAGTCTAGTGAGCAACAGGTCTCGAAGATCTTAGCATGTTTGCAGGGAGAAATGTGGGGAGCCTTCTTCTGGTCCTGGAATTCACTCTCAGGATTGTAGTTCTTAAAAGTTCTTAAAAATAACTTAATTGCCACAGGAACTGAAGGTACCAGGCAATGAGAGACAAAGGCACATACGTGATCATGTTCTGATAAACTATAAGGAAATGAAAATCTTTTTTTTTTTTTTGAGAATTAAGTGGGAGTCAAAATAAAAAGTCCTGAACTCAGCAATTTGGACTTCTTATACTTTACCCAAGTAGAGATTCATCTCTGATTTGAGTATAATTGAGATTCAATGACATAGTTCATTTGGGTTAAATAGATATAGAGTCTGAAGTCAAAAAGTTTATTTCCTTGGCAAGCATTTCTTCTCTTCTTTATCTACATGATCACCAGAATGTTAGATTATTATCCCAGTGTTACAGCAAGCCTCGTAATATATGATTAATGTAAAACTCTTCTTAAAATGTAGGTTTTCCATTGTTAAAGAAAATATATTGTCTAACAAAGTAACATGTAAACACTCTTTAACCCAGCAATTCATTGCTGGCCAAAGGAAGCAGAAGTAGACCCTTTTCATGTAAATGTATGATGATACATATAACATTTTATTTCCAAAAACATATTTTAAAAGGATGGCTTATCAGGAGGGGGAACATTGGGAAAGATTAGATACAGTTCAGTTTTTATTACCCTTGACCAGGTTCTGTTATCTAGAAAGTAGATAATCCACCCTCAAAGTAAGGACTAAGGACAGTTTCTTTTTCTCCCATGTACCCACCATCTTCTCATTCTGTATGTAGATATGGACACACACATATTGGAACTTTGATTACTGTTAGTTTTCTCCTCGTAAGAATTTTTTCCTTTGGATAAAACAAAAGGTGACATTGTATCAAGTAATTTCCATTAGTAAAATACTGAATTACCAGCCTGTTATCATTTCGGTGTATTTTGTACCCAAAAGACAACAACTATGCAATTGTTTTTTAGACTGCCAGTTGGCATGGACCTACATTGTATATGTCTTTACAAACTATAAGGAAAAGACTGGATGTATTTTAAAGTGTATGAAATGCTTCCTAATTTGTTTTATAAAGATTTTTATCTGTGCTTCTAGTCATGACCTTATGTATCTTATATAAATACAGAAAAAAGTTGAGACTAAAGCAGCTGCATCCATATTTTTGGTGAATGTTCAGATAGAAAAAGCTGCTTCTGTCCCCAGTCTCAGACGCCAAGTTTATATCAGTAATTTAGAGCCATTATCAGACAAAAACATTCCTTACCATTACTGGTTTGCTCCAACCAGTGTGTTTTCTCAGTTTTGTATTCTAAGTGGCTGAGCTCTGCTCCAAGGAAGGGATAATTTGGACCTGGTTGTATATACACATGTGGGTATCACCGTACATGACCTCTCTTCCCGGGAATAATAGCACAGCTGGGCTGCCAACTGGGTTGAAGAGAAAGAATGACGTCAGGTTTGTTTTACTGCCAGCAATGTTGAGAGGCCAGAGCAAGTTTGCTTTGGGTCGGGAGAGACAAGATCCTAATGATTATTTTGCTGCTATACTGCTCTGGCTTAGTACAGATGGTAGAGTGCTCTTTTCAGAATATGTTAAGAGTGGCATTCCTGATGGGTGTGCTCTTCTGTGTGATAGGATTTTTCTGTGTACAGTGTTGCAGGGATTTGGATGATTGGACTACGTTTAAGCGATAGCATTGACTACAAAACAAATAGTATAATGTTCCCTTTTCTAGCTCTGGTACTGTCTGAGATGGTGAGAAGCAGCCTCTCACTGATGTAATACTACATTAAGCTTCTTGAGAACATGTGGGGACACTTCTGATTTTTTTCTTGGAGTCTTCTTTTACAGAGATGATTCTAATTGGTTCTGTGTTGCTTATTTTCTTTATGTCTCCTCCCTCTCCATATAATCAATATTGTAGACATTAAATTGGTTTTACCATGAAATAACAGCAGTTCTTCTTAGGAATAGAAGGCATCATAGTGTGTACTGCTTGCCATGGCCTTTTCAAGGGCTCCAAGCAAAGGCATACTAAGCCAGATTGTATCCACCTTCCTTTAAGATGTGAGATATCTGTACTTCCATGAAGGTTTCATTATCCTGGTCTACTGATGCCTATTTTTATTATTCAGTACCATCAGAGTTTGAAAATAAAACTCAGTCCATTTCTGTAGCCTATTATTTCAACACATAAGAGAAGGAATATCATAACATCAAGCCCAGCCCAGGTTACATGATGAACTTGAGGCTAGCCTGGGCCACACGATAAACTTGAGGCCAGAATGGGCTACAGAGTAAACCATGTCTAGAAACAGTTTTAGAAGTAAATGTTTATTTTTAATATTTTGTATCTGGCCTTTTAAAACATGTTTTCCCCATTTATAGGGCACGTCTTTTTTTTTTTTTTTTTTGACACAGAACAAATCAATTGGGATAATGGTTCTTTTTTAAATATAGTTTTATTATTTACTATTTTATGTGGGCATGAATTTGCAGGTGTATACACTGGTACACTGGTCAGGAGATCAGAGGACCATTCTGGTGCTGTTACTCAGTGGACAGTCACCTTGTTCTTGTAAGGCAGGATCTTCCATTGGGACCTGAAGCATCTTAGGCTGGTTTGACTGGCTGGTCAACAGGCCGCAGGTACCTGCCTGTCTCACCTCCCAGGCACTGAGATTACAGGTATAGGCTGCCATGGCCAGCTTTGGCATGGGTGCTGGGGATGATGACCAAGTCCTCACTTTTAAATTTTGATCGTTGCAGATGTAAATTTGCAATACTCACAAATATTTATGAACCGATGTATATAATAGCACAAAAGGAATATGTCTGTTTTAGAGATGGACTGAAAATACAGAGCTCTCTGATATTCTAAAACAACTATAAATATTGCCCATTTGTAAATTTCCAGATGGTTTTAAATTTTAATGTACTCTTAACAATTTTGAAAAAGAATAGGTGATGTAATTGATATTCTATAATCAAACCATATTAAAGAGAAGAGACAAGATTACCAGTTTTAAGCCAATTCCTGGTCATTGTTGTTTCAAAGTCCAGTTAGAGTCGACAGTTGCACACAGGTGCTGTGTGGTAGGTCAGGAGTGGATGGTTTTCATGATGAGCACAAACACCAGCTGGTCAGTTCCCATGCCTCTCTTTACTGAAAGGTTTTTTTTTTTAATGCAGTTTCACTTCAAAGCTCTAAAATATTGTCTGACAAATGAAAGCAATTTATAAATATATATAGTCTTAAGTCTCCAATATAGGCTGAGAAATACCCATGATATTTATTATGGTAGGTTAATGTGTTCTCAGATTTCCCTTTGAAAAAGTGAAGATTTCTATTGGGGAAAAATTGAGCATTTGCCTTTTCTGATCTCTGATGTTCTGTATCATAATTCTATTTTAATTTTATAAGCACAGCAGTCATCACATTATTCTTTTCACTCCGTACCCCTTATAAGGTATTTATCTAAAGTTGTTTGTTACATTTATCTCAATTTTCAGTTGACCCTGAAATATGAAATCATAATTTAAAATGTAAAATGTAGTTATATATTACTTATATTCTACCTTTTTAAATGTATTTAACATGTATTCCTACACATATGTAAACCCAGTGCTTTCTCTTGGATATATAGCTGAAGGTGAATACACAAACAAACCATGAATTTTGTAGACTTTCCCCATCAGAGCATGCAACATCTATTTTATAAGCATAAACCAGGCCCAAAGTTTAACATACACAGAGAGATGACATGATTTTGTGAATAGGTCTGAACCTTAGGATATTTTATTTTGGATTTTAATATCTGATAATATGGATATGTAAAATTATATAGTCAACTTTACTATTCATAATCTAGTGTTGTGTATTGGATTAATCATGTAAGTCCTCCTTCCTAACAGGCATTTCAGCTATAAATTGGCAAGGCAAAGATAGAAGGTGGAATAATACTGCTGGCGTACTTTTCCATTTTTGAAAGTGTTTTAATTGAGTGCATCCATTTCTCTGCATTCGCTCTTGCCAGGTCTGCACATTTGGGGACTGCTGATGGCGCCTGCTGTTTAGTAGCGAAGGCAAAGGAACATTATGTAGAGGCTGAAGATAGGTTTGTGTTTTCAAAACTGCTTGTGGGAGTGAGACAGGATTTGAGGATGACTAGGGTCAGGTGGTTTTATGATATGCTTTATCATAATTTTTTTTCCAATAGATGCCTAAGAGTAAGGATTTTAGCTTATTTTAGCCGGGATGAAGAATCATGACCCTAAGTGTAAAAGAACTATTTGGGAGATTACTGATGCAGTCTATCTGAGGAAAGATGTAAGAACTGAGAGGTTTGCTGTTGGCAGTGCTGCCATTTAATATAGGAAAGGAAAGAAAATCCTTTCCCTACACATTGTTAAATACAATATGTAATATCTATCTACCTATCTGTAGATACCTCTACTTATCTGTCTGTCCATCCATCTATCGGTCCATTCATCCATCTCTCTCTCTCTCTCTCTCTCTCTCTCTCTCTCTCTCTCTCTCTCTCTCTCTCATCTAATGAATTTCAGATAAGTCTCACTCTGTAAATGAGGGTGACCAATAACTTGTGAAATGTCTCAGCAGGTGGTGCATGCTTTTAATACCATCATTTGGGAAGCAGAGACATTGGATCTCTGTGACTTTGAGGCCAGTCTTATCTGTAGAGTGAGTCTCAGTACAGCCAGGGCTACACAGTTCTCAAGTTCTAGGACTCCAGGTGTAAGTCATCATACCCTAATTATATTTATTTTTAATTGACTATAGTAATTGTAACTTTTTATGAAATACAGCATGAAATCTTACTACACATTTACAGTGCATGATGATTAGAACTGAGTACTGGATATACATCTCCAACTCAGAATTTTATCTTTGTGTGTGTGTTGGGAAAATTCATAATCCTTTTACTAGCTCTGTTGCAAAATTCAGTTAATTTTAATGGAGTTTTTGAAAATGATTTTTATTACCAAGCATGAATAGAGTGTTTTTATATGGTAATATTAAACAAAACCAAATGATTTGCTAGAAGTTAGTCAATAGATAACTTTTTAAGGGCTTATTTTTTAAAAATATATGTATCACATGTTTCTGTGTGGGGGTTTGAGCTTAGGATGTAAGTATAGGTGTTGAGGAGGCCTAGGAATTACACACCCCCTCCCTGTAGCTTACAGGCAAAAGTGAGTCACCTTGTGTGGGAGCTAGAAATCGAACTTAGTTCTCCAGCAAGAGTAACCCATATTTTTAATGGCTATGCTACAGAGTAACACACATTTTTAATGGCTATGCCACCTCTATCGCCTCCAGTAGATAACTTCTAATGGACCTGTAAGTGGTTATTGTATATATCAGAAATAAGGGACTGGGTTTTGTCAACAGTGTCTAGTCCCTCAGGAGCCACTAAGTCTGGTCACTCAAGCTTATAAAACCCTCTGTAGAGGTATAGCTGGCAGGTGGCATTCTTAAACTTAGTGCATTTTAGATGCTGGAGTCAGATATTTATAAAGCCCAGAGCAAGGTTGCTAGGGAACTGCTGACAGACTTCTTGTCTACCTTTAGACACCATTTTGATGATGCTCAGACAGATAGCCTCTGACAGGTACTACTCCTGCAATACAGCTGCAGCCACTGCTGTAGACATGCTAGCCTGGAGATGGGTCTTGGTGCCTCTGTTCTTCAGGCTCTTGACCTTCAGCCACAGCAGAAGCAGAGCAAGTGAGATGCAGTAGTGTGACTGCTTCTCCAAGGCTGGGATATCATTTGGAGACACTTCTTATCTGATTCAGGTTACATGGCTCCTTCTGCTCTAACTATGAATTAATAATTCATTACTTTTTCTCCCCTTACAGAAAGTGAGAGACGTCACTGCTGTAGTCTGATATTGACTCTCCACTTCTTTGGGCAATCTGGCTTTTCTGCTTCTTTCTTCTGTTAGGAAGACATCTCTGTTCTCATCTTTGGAAGGTTTCCTGTGCTGTGATTACGCATTCAGCAGCGTCTTCGGTATAGAGGAAGCGTATGCTACCCTACATTTAAGGGACTTTTCTTAAGACGATATTTTTTCATTTTGTTTGATATAAGAACACTTGCTGAAAAGTTGATGAAAAGGTGACATGACTGCATCTCTCTCTCTCCATCTCTCTCTCTCATCTCTATAACCACATGTTTGCTTCTGAGTATTATTGGTAGAGTATGGTTATCTCCATTTCTCTGCTTTCTGTGTTCTACTATTTATTTACTTCTCTTTTTAGTAATTTATTTCTCAATGAGTAATTAAATTTCTAAAAATTCAAATTACATAGAAATTCAGTTAAACACGCAGTGCAACCATGGTTTATTTCCTAGAAACAGGGATAAATAAAGAGTGACAGTGGCTCTGTACTTGTTCTTCTTTGCACTCTAACCTTGGACACAAACACAAGAGGCATTATATTGTAAGAGAGAGTTTAATAGTGTTGTAGAAAAGTAGGCAGTTCAAAGTTCAGAAGGGATTTGAGTGACCTCTGTATGGTCAGAAGGCAAGAGTTATAATTATCTTTTCTCCAATGCTTGGTAGTATAGACATTTGAATAATCGGTAGGTGTTTATTTATTTCTTTTAAAGAGATGTTTTGTGTTCTGGCTCAGTGGGTAAAGGTGCTTGCCACCAAGCGTGATGACCAAAGTTCCATCCCTGCATCCTGTGGGGAAGGACAAAAACCGCTTCTCATCTCCACACATGTTTTTGGCACAAGAGTTAAACATTGTAAAAATAAAAACATACAACAAGTGGTTTGCCTGATGCAAGGGGAAATAATGTACTTCGCTCCTTGTACTGTCTGTATTGTGTCTGAGAAGTGTGGGGACCACTATTCTTTAGCATCACTGCTTTTTTTTCCTTCCACATGGGTGACCAGGTGACAAAGCACAAGCCCATGAGGTCACCCAAGTCAGTAGTGATTTTTATCATCTATGGCTTTATTCTCTATCTGTAGACTTACCTTCCTTTTGTGTTTCGATCCATAATTCTTCTCGTCATTCCCTAGGAACTCATCATCCCCCAAGGAAACCGCAAAGAACACTTAGACCTTCCCTTTCCCCATTTACTAAGAGATAGCTGTCTTTGCTCTCTTTACAGTGGCATTTGATCATGTTCCCACCCATCAATATCGTGGACCCCGTTGGTGGTAGCACGCTTGCTTATGCTTTGCTGTTTCATCCTATATCCACTGGGTGGATCTTCATCATGTAAAATTTCTCCTTTGGAGACCATAGTTTTCAACTGACCTTCTGTCCAGAGTCAAGCCTATCCTCAGCCATGGCAAGAAATCAAAAGACTGTGAAATAATGACGATACTTTAAGGTTGCTGTTAGTTTAGTTATCACCAGGCTGTCAAGCAGTGTTCATGGAACTATGCTAGACTGACTGTAAAGAAGTAAGGCTGCTTTAACATGTTCACCTTACCCTTTAGACAAGGCCTAATGTTTGATGGACACTATCATAAAATAAACATGGACCAAATAACCAACTGGATCTGATTTCCACAGTACGACTTCAGTCTCTCTTATTCTTTTTCTTCTTCCTCTTTCTCCTGCTCCTTCTTTCTTTGATTGAGAGAGTGGTTGTGTTATTTTTATGAGGAAATTCTCATTGCACTGTACTATTATATAATTCTGCTTCAGCTTTCTCTTATGATGGTGTTGACCTGCAGTGGGACTTACCATATCTAGCCAAGCCTCTTCTTATTGCTCTAATTCTTATTTTCATTAGTACTTCTGCAGTGTCAATGGCTATGAAATTGGATTCTTTCATTTACCCAGGCATCAGAGTCCCTCCTGTGATTCTAAGGATTATGCCACCTGCCATCTGCTCAGATGGTGAGAGCAGTTACTCACGTATTTTCCCAGTACCTTGTGTCACTGGGCAGCTGGAGTGTTGTGGGGTAAGAATCTACGCAGCAGAATTGTCACACCCCATTGATATTGATGAGTGGGCAGCACTAGGGAGATCATGTAGCTTTACTCATACTTTGTTTCTTTGTCTCTAAAATTATCAGTGAAATGGGATGGTGAACATAAATTCCTAAGCATAGTGTACAGAAGTATTCAACATGTCATTTCAGGCTTCTTAATGTGGCTCTGGAATCTTAAGCTCCATTACATGGCTTCTAGCTTCTATTAGCTTCCCAGCACTGTTCTACACATTCAACTAAAATGTCAGTCTCCTGATTCTTTCATTTTTTTCAACCCAAGTGTAACTCTGTTTTTTCTTGATCATTTGTATTTTCATGGGTCAGTGCTTTCTCACACATGGCTGCCTCTATATCTTTGTTCTTCAAAGTGTAAGGCTTCACTTTCAATCAGTCCAGATATTTGCCTTCTGTGTTCTTCTCTTTTGTGTTGTTACATCTACAAATTAGTTTTCTGTGTCCGTAGGCAGAGCATTGCTTCCCCATTTAATATATAGATATAGGTAGATAGTGTGTGTAGTCTGTGTCCTCGGTAAGATTTTTCTCATTATTTTCAAGCCTCTACAAACCATCTGCCTTTCTATCTCAAATCCCTCTCCTTAAGTTAATGATAATATTACCTAAAATATTATAAGAGTTGTCACTATTATGAATGTATGCAACTCCCTGTGTCCTTGTACATGTATATGTTTTCATATATAATAGCCATGAATAACCTTTCCCTTTTCATCATCCCTGAAAACAACATGTTTATATACATCACATGTTTTCTTAGTGGATAATGCTTTTCTTTCTCAATACTACCTGTGTACAACCAACTGAGTCTTGGGTTTATAGTTGTTGATTTTGTAGATGTATTAATGGGTTTCCAAATGTTGTAGTAACCCATCTTCTTAACTTAAAAGGTCAAGAGTTACTTTTGAATCACAGTTTGAAGATACAGTCCATTACAGTGGGAAGTCATGGATGGCAGGAGTGTGGAGCAGCTGGTCACATGGCATTCACAGTCAGGAAGTGGTGAGTGCTGGTGGCCAGTGCATTTTCTCCTATTCAGTTAAAATCATTAGGGTGTGCCTCCTCACCTTGGTTCACTCAGCCGAGAAACTCACAACCGTGCTCACGTTATTTGTTTTCTAGGTGACTGGAGGTTCTGTCATGGTGACAATATTAACCCATCACATAGTTCATATTTTGGGGGATTCTGTCATACTGACACGATTAGTCTTCATATTCTTAATCTCAGTCTTAATCTTATAATGTTGCTGAATAGTTTGTAATATATACCAATCAAATTATAACTTCAGAAGTCAGATGAACTCAATTGCTTCATGCAGTTGACCTGTCACATCTGCTGTTTTAATTTTACTGTTTCCTTCTCTTCATTCTTGTTGCTACCATCTTAAACCAAATTTTCATTATGTTATTGCAAGCTGAGTCCTATTTTAAAAAATCTTTTTTCCAACCAGGACTTTTTTTCAGTTTCTAAAGCATTTTTTTGAACTTGAACTATGAGCATGATGCTGGCTCCCTAACAGGCTTTGTTTCTTCCCCATTGCCTTGAATACAAAGTTAAACCATTTCTTATAGAACAAGGTCATGCGTGAACTGGCCCTCCCTCTTTAACCACATTATCTCAGTCTTTCTCAGTTACTCTTCATCAACCACACACCAATAGTTCCTGAGGCTATAAAGTAATTATGTTTCCATGTATCAAGTGGTTTTTTTTTCTCATTGAGGACATGCTCAGACTTTTTGAATACCCTTTATATGCTTGGATCTTTGATAAATCCTCTGCTGGTATCCCTTAATGCACAATTGGTTAGGAATGACTCCTGATTATTAGAATGACTGAGACATCATCATCTTTTATATGGTGTCAGTGAAGCTTGGGCCATGTATCCTTTGCTCAATAATGCTTGAGAATCCCTAGATAATGGCTGCTGCATAAGCAAACAAGTCCAATAACGACAGTAAGACTCATTAGACTATTACTTGTATAGTGTATGTGTGTGTGAGAGAGACAGAGACAGAGAGACAGAGACAGAGAGCAAAAGAAGGAAGAAACAAGAGTGTATGTGCATATGCCAGGCATTATTAATAATGTGTGTTATTAATAATAATAATTAATAATAAAATAATTATGTGTGTTATTTTACTTAATAACAAAGACTACTGTGAGAGATTTATAGTATTATTCTATTTACTAGTGAGGAAATAGAAATACTTGAGGGTAAATGATTAAATAACATGCTACATAAGTGAATGTTCAGGGTGCATATGGTGAAGCTGTAAAATAAGAAGATCTAACCCAACTGTTACTTTGGATATTTACCCCCTAAAGCTCCCCATTTTAAAGGTTATTAGAGTAGTGCCATTAGGAGGCAGTAAGACACTTATGAAATAGTTCCTAGTTGGAGATCTCTGTGGTATCTTGAAAGGTATAGTAGGACTGCCTCTTCTTTTTCCTCCTCTTGCTTCCTAGCTCACTAGCTATACAGTTTTCCTCACTGTGTGCTTCTGCCATGATGCACTGCCTCACTGGAGCCTTGAATCCATGGAGCCATTTGGCAATGGACTGAACTCTTCAGAGCTGGAAGTCAGCCCAATCCTTTTGTCTTAGTATGTAAAGCGCCTGGAGTCTTTCACTCTAGTAATGGTAGTATGACCAACATACCATCTCTATTGTGACAGAAAAGGTCTTCTAGTATATTTCATGCAAAGGTAAAGACATTCAGAAGGACGGTATATGGCAATAGAGTTTTCAGAATTTTGATTATAGCTAATGAAAAAAAATGAAAGGGAGTGAGAAATGGTGTCCCAAGTATTAGGAGAGTAACCAAAGAATAAAGAGCTATTTCTTTAATTTGTAAATAATCTGGTGTTTTGTCATACCTGCTCTCACTATTTTTTCTTTGTCCCACCCTTGATTTAATTTTCTTTCTTTGTGAATTACCTTCCCAGATGAGCCAACACTTCAATAATTTATAAGACTCAGTTAGAAGAGGAGGCTATGATATCCAAAGTACATCATCAGCACTGATTCCATTGTATATGGTGGTGCTGTTGAAAATTACCTACTAGGCCTTCAGAATCCTCTGTAAGGCAGAGCTCTCAAACCAGCCTGTGCTCTGAGCCCAGATGACAGGGTTGCATCCATGTTACTTCCTATTTTTGTATTAAACATAACCATGCTAAAAACAGATTAATTAATAAAAGCATCCAATATAAGCCACACAATGTATTCAGTAGCTATGCCTAACTCATTCTGAAGACATCTGTATTTATGTCTTTGACCTTGTTACTCTGATCTGAACCTTTCTGAATGTTCTAGAAGAAGTTTATTTAATATTAAACTTTTGGAATTGTGTTTTGTAATCCTTATTCCCTTTTCTTCTATGGTGAGCCTTCCCATTATTTTCTCACAGACAGACTTTGCCCATATGGTGTAAGCAACAGCAATCTTTGAATTGTAAGAAGTCTGGGCTCTATCCCCTAAGTTCTCTCATAGTGAAGCCTTTTCACTGCCCACCTTCAAAGTGGATTTAGTCATAAAGAACCTCGTCAACTAAAATAAAGAGCTCGAATGTCCTCTGATTGATGGGAAACAGCTGAGGCTGTAAGGCACTTGTTCTGAGAGAACATATAAATGCATCTGTGAAAGCTTGGTTCAAAGTTGAGCAATCTAGACTATCTGATGGATTTCCATACAGACTCAGACCTCTGCAAAACTAGCCCTGTACACCTTATCTTTCTCTAGGACCAGACATGGCTCATGTGATGGTTAAGGAGCCAAGCTGTAATCCCTTTACTTAAGGAGACATTAAAGTCTGTTGTCAGGTTGGATCGTGCTATTACCATCCATTCTTTCTCTAAGCAGAAATGTTGCAGTGTATTCTATCTGGGCACACCTTGGTGGAGAGGGTGAGAAGGCACAGTGCCAACAATGCAGGCACTGAAAGTCAAGTGAGAAGCAGGGCATAGACTCCTTTAAAACAAATGCAGTCCTGCAGACTCATTTATTGCAAATATAGGTCAAATCTATATCCCCTCATTCCAATTTCTCATTTACTCTAGGCTATTTCCTTGGCTTTGTTTTCTCTCTCTCATTGGTGTCCAGCATCTCAATGTTCATATGTTACCAGGCAGAGTGGCTGACTCCAAGCTGGCTCAGCAGAAGTAGCTAGTGCACATGCATAGGTACACCACCAGTACCAGGGCAACTGCAGCCCCTGAAGGCCAAGTGTCTGCATTCTCCTACACAGAAACATTGTTTTTCTACCCCTATGGAAATCTGTTGGTTATTCAAACTTTTGAGGATTACCAGAGAGAATAAATTGTGGGTAGAATTCATGGCTGCTCTATTGCTAAGAGGGAATATGGAAGGCCACATGGCAGACCAAAGTCACAATCAGTTTGGAAAATGAAACAAGAATTAACAAAGTTCGCATTTAAAAGGTAGTATTTCAATTTCAGAACGATAAAGAGAATCAGGTACTGTAAGAAGTTCAGACTAACAGAGACACTAGCATCTAAAATCTTGAAGACCAGAGGTCCCATGCTCAGGTAGTTTGTTTACTGAAATAAATATCAGATGCATGAATGACCTTCTGAATCACTGCTTCAGGAACTTGAATCATAGATTGGGTATTGTAGCCAATATCCCCTCATAGAGATGACTATGTGCCACCAGACACAGCATTCTGATACAATTGACCAAGAGGTAAAGGCTTTTCATTGACTCATGTAGCAGACCTTTTCATTAGGACAACTGGCTCCCCAATAATGACAAGAAGTCTAATTATTAATTATAAATGATTGGCAGATAGCTTAGGCTTGTTACTAACTAGCTCTTACAACTTAAATTAACCAATGTTCATCTTACTTCTCCCATGTCTCCTGGCAACTCCACCTTTCTTCATCCTAAGGAACTATCTCCCTGTCCCAAAGTCCTGCCTAGCCTCTTCTTGTCTAGCTATTGGCCACTTAGCTCTATATTAAAACAATGAGAGCAGCACATTTACAAGTGTTCAAAACAATTGTTCCACAACAGGGTCATTTTAAGAAGATGTTGAAGGTATCATTAGAGCCTCATCAACCCATAGTAATAAATGTGTATATGTGTATGTTCATGTACATATGTGTGGTTGTGTCTACTTAAAGTTAATACCTTGTGCATTTTCTGTAATTCAAACCTCAGACATGATGAGGTGAAGAATCAAGAAATTTTCTGACTTTGTAGCTCATAAATTTTGTAGTATACTTTTATTTGGATCCTGGCTAACACTTTTAGTATTTATGACTAAAATTTTATGAGTATATTTGTATGCTTAAATGTGGTCAGAAATGGGCATCATATCCCCTGGAACTAGAGTTTCATATGATTGTAAACTCTCAGGTGAGTGCTGGCCCAAACCCAGGTCCTCTGCAAAAGCAGTAAGTGTTCTAAATTATTGGAACATCTATCTAGGCCCATGGCTAACTTTTGCAGTTGCTACTAACTTTTTAGAATAAAGTTATGACAATCAGAAATCACCATTTAAAAATGATGTAAATCGTGCCTGGCCTGAGCCTGTCAGGCCTCTGATTGATTAGTCCGTGGCTGGTTATAGGTAACACTTACTGAGAACTAATGTGTACATGGGTCTAGCATCTGCAATAGATCGTTTTTCACTGTCATTGTATCTAAGTTCACTCAGTGCTTTCCTTTCTGCCCTGTTTCCACAGGGGTGGAAAGGAGGACATGGTATAAGGGAGTTGCAATGATTAATAGATAAATCTAATTGTTTTTACATTGTAAAACCCTGACTTTGAAAGTTCTTATTTCTATGACACCAAAGGTTCAGCCCTCTGTTTTGTAGGTATTTCAAGTTTCTTTTATCAATATGAGGAAAACCCTCTGTAATTTAATCATTAATTGCTGATTGTATTTTATTTAGCCTATAGCTTAAAAAAATAACTTGGTGTGCTGGTTAGTTTCTGTCAACACCTCAGTTAAGGAATTGCTCCCATCAAATCGACCTGTAGACATGCTTGTGGAGCATTGTTTTGATTAATGATTGATGATGCAGGTGGTCCTGGGGTGTATAAGAAAGCAGTCTGAGCAAGGCATAGGAAGTAAATCAATAAGCAGCACTCCTCCATGGCTTCTGCTCCAGTCTCTGCTTCTACTTTCCCAGTTTGAGTTGCTGCCCTGATTTCCCTCCACTATGAAATGCAAGTAAGTCAAAGCCATTTATTACTGAAGTTGGCTTTGTCAGCATTTTGCCATAGCAACAGGGATGAAAACTAAGATACGTGGCTAATAAATTATAGCATCAGAGTTGTTGACTGTTTCTAGCTACCTCATCAAGCCACTGCTAGAGCTGAGACACTTTAAAACCTAAATCACGATATAAATTAAATTTAGCAGCCAAGTGTCAACATTTGAAACCAAATGGTTAATGTTCCAAGGCCTTTTGGATGGCAAACATATCTTACTAGTTTTCTTATTTAATTAAAATGGTTCCATTGAAAAAGTTTAGATTTTTTTATTACAAACTACTGATGTGGCATTGGAGACGAAGGTGCTGTAAGGAGATTAATATGAAACGTCAGAACCCCTTCTCTCACAGAGGTAGCAGTCTAGAGAAGGCAGGATGCTTTTTATCAATGAGTTTCAAGTAAGCAAGCAATCCAATTTTCAGTGTTTTCTCCCTCCCTATTTGTAGTCTTTTATAATTGACATGATCAGATGCATTTTTAAAATTAATAGACATTTTAAGTTTACATGTTTTTTTTTTTCCTCTTGAGAATCTAGTTCTAATGTGTATGTGTTAGTTCTTTTGTGCATGGGGAGAGACACACACACTCACTGCCACATGCCACACAAGACTTTATTTTAGAGAGTTACCGAGAGGTGGTGACCCAGAGAAAAGCAAGAGAGAAGAGCAAAAGACAGAGACAGGAAGGGAGGGAGGGAGGGAGAGAGAGAGAGAGAGAGAGAGAGAGAGAGAGAGAGAGAGAGAGAGCTGCCATGTGAAGGGGTAGGCTCGAATCTATGTAGCCATGCCTAGGGGCATGCCCTCTGTATATGACACCATGTTGGCTTTACCACATGGCCGTTATATGGCAGAAATTCTTATTTCAAACCTCTTGCCATGTTGGATCCACCACGTGGCATGCCAGGAACACTTACATTGCACCTTTTCATGTTAATTATAAAAAGAAAGCTGGGTTTATGGAGGGGGGAGTGAGCAGGGTAGATGTTATTTCTTTAAGGCTGCTTCCAGCTCTCTTAGGGGTGAAGATGTGTCTTCTGGCGGTCATTTTGCTGGACTTTGCAGCTTATTTTTGCAGTCTGGGAGTTTAGGCCACGGGATGATGAATTTTGATTTTTCTGGAGCTTGGAAAAAACATATGAGGTATCTTGGGAATTGACACATATTGTACTTTGCTAGATCTGGGGGGATGGGAAGAGGTTAAGATGGCTTATGTTAGCTTTTGGTTCCTTTCCTTTGGTCCTAGGGGGTGGGGAAAATGGTCTGTTTTACCTGTATTGCCATTCTCCAGAAGCTGTGGCTGGAGCAGATGTCTGTGGGGGAAGGGAGGGGCAAAGAGAAATATCTCAGAACCTTTTGCTGGTAACTGTCTTGGCTTCAGCTCTGAGAAGCAGGCTGGAATGAAAAACTCAGAGATGGGGGATTTTAGGAGACTGTGTCTTATGACAAAATGATTCTGGATGTCTCTGAAAATATACAATTAAGTGGTGGCACCTGATGAGGCCAGAATTGTTGGCCTTCCACTCTGAAATGGAGAGGCTAGTTGTGCAGGACCCAGTGTGTGGCTCTGGGTGTCCACGAGGAGATGGAACACCTTGATATTGTATGACCACCTGAGGCTCTCTTTTCATGATGACAGTTACTGGGTCATCTACCAGGCCTAAGACATCAGCCAGGCACTGTCTGGATGACCTCAGTGAGATTGGGCATGAGCCAGACCAATGACCAAGCTGGCCACACTGAAAGCATGCACTGGGATGTCTATATCTGCCTGTCATGGGAGGCAAAGGAGCCAATCAGAGGCCAGCAGGAGTAGTTTAGGCCTCGAGTGTTCTCCCATCTCTCTTGTGATACACCTTAAAAGCCAGCACTAAGACTTTTGCCTGCAGTCTGCCTGTGATCTTTTATGTCCGGGGTAGCTCTGGGTAAAAACAAACAGGTTAAGGGAAGTTGCTTTTCTTCATTGTTCTCAGGATTTAAGTTAGTATACTGTAAGAGTGCATTTGTGAGGCATTTAAAAACTTGATGAACTTTATCTGGGGTAAATATGGCTGCTAGGTTTGGAGTTCCTGGAAAGGAAAAGGTTGGAAGCAGGTGAGCGTTGAGATTTGAAATGTGGAAGTTTTAGAGAGAATCTGGTAATGTGGCTAGAAACAGATGGGCTAGAATAGAAAGTTTAGAGTTGAGACATGAGAAGAAATAGGGAAGCTTTTAAGAGTAGGAAGCTGGAAGAGAAGGTTTAGAACTGAGATATGGAAAGACATAGGGCAAACTCTTTCCATTCGCCCGTACACTTGCAAAAGTTAGCTTCGTAAAATATCGGGGTTGATGAGCCATTAGGTGGCTATTTTCAGTAATCCAAGGGGTATTTAGGCCATTTTTTTGTGCAAACATGAATAAGTTTCATGAGGCATGAGACTAAGTGGCTTTAAAGTCTCAAGCACACATCTTAGAGGTGAGGATGGAGAAATATTTTTCGCTGGCTTATTCTCCATTATTGAGGCCCAGAGGGGGAGAGAACACACCAAATCTGCGTTGTTACCCAGCTGAGCAGTCCCGGAGGGCAGCATCACTAGAGTAGCCCGCTTGGAAGATGTCTAGATTTACACCAGCAATCCCTAGGCACTCAGCACTAAGAGATGGGCTCCAGAGGTAAGCCCTAACTAACCAATGCTAGTCACTGCAAAAACCCGTGCAACCATGTGCTGCCACGAGGGGCCCACCAGCACAACCCATATGGTAGGCGTCCAGGGCAGACCTCTGTGGACAAGTCTGTGGAAGAGCCCCATTACAGGGAAGGCTAGGAATGAATGTCGGGCGGGAGGAGACAGCCATGACCACTGAAGATTGTGGCTGAGTGTGGCTCTCCTTGAAACAAGAGTCTTACCAGAGAACTGGAGAGTGTAGTTTGCATTTTTTGCTGACTAAATAGGGAAAACGTACCAATCGGAGCTGATGGTGTTTGAATGCGCTGCAGTGGGGCAAATGGAAAGCAGCCTGGCTATGACCCTGGATCATTTGTGTACCTAAGCTCAGGAAGAGGGCCTCCTGGGTTTTGGCACAAAAGCGTTAGTTTTTTTGCATGTGGGGAGAAATACACACACACACACACACACACACACACACACACACACACACACACACACACGTACACTCACTGCCAGGTACCGCACGAGTTTATTTTAGAGAGTTACTGAGAGGCAGATACCTGGAGACGAGCAGGAGAGAGGAGCAAATGACAGAGAGAGAGAGAGAGAGAGAGAGAGAGAGAGAGAGAGAGAGAGAGAGAGAGAGAGAGAGAGAGAGAGAGGAGAGGAGAGAGGAGAGAGAGAGGGCTGCCCCGTGGCCTTCCTTTTTAAGAGAAGGGGTGGGCTTGAATCTACATAGCCACTCTTAGGGGTGAGCCCTCAGTACGAAGTGCCATGTCAGCTTTACTATGTGGCCATTACATGCCAGGAATTCTTATTTCACTCAGCGCCATGTTGTGTCCACCACAAGGTTGTGTCAGGAACACTTATAGTATTAGTTTTCCAGCATTTTGTGTTTAGAAAGAGAAGACTCTTGTGCTAAATGTAGTTATTTTGCCAAGTAATGAGTTCTTGAGGCATTTATAAATTTGAATACCTTACCTTGCACACGTGTGCGCACACACACAAATACACATTTGTTTTATTTGTTTTGGGGAAGGCACAGATGAGAGGAGAGGAAGCAACATGAGCAAGAACATGAAATTGGCTGGGTGGGAAGGTGGAGAAGATACAGGAGGCTTTGAGGGAAGTGAAACATGATCAAAATACATTGTATGCAAAAACTTTAAATATAATAGATCTTTTAAAAAAAGTGGTAATAGTGGTGCTAAAGGGATGGTGGTGAAGGAGGGATAGGCATGCTGGAGGGATGGTGATGATGGAGGGATAGGGATGCTGGAGGGATGGGGATGCTGGAGGGATAGGGATGCCGGAGGGATGGTGATGATGGAGGGCTAGGGATGCTGGAGGGATGGGGATGCTAGAAGTTCAGCAGCTGAGTGCTTGATGCTCACATAGAGGACCAGAGATCGATTTCTAGCACCTAGGTAGGGTGGCTCATAATCACATATAACTTCAAACTTCAGCTCCATGAATATGATTTTTTTTCTGGCCTTAGTAGGCATGTGCATGTTTGCGCTCATCTTAAAATATTTTAAATACCTAAGTCCTTGAACTGTTTAAGAATCCCCTCCCAATGTCCTCCTGAGCGAGGTATCACAAACCCAGAAAGATAAGCAGGGGATGTACTCACTCATTAGTGGTCTCTAAACAAACAAACAAATAAAAAAAAAAAGCAAAGCATGCCCAAGCTGCAAACCACAACCACTGAACAGCTTGGGATCAGAAACACCTTGGACTGACACCTTTGGAGCCCATTCCCTCCAGAGAAATGTCTGAACCAGTCTTGATGTTGGGATGAGGAGTGGATGCTGAACTAAGCCACTTTGGACCTCCTGCCCTTTCTGGGGAGGAGATGAGGAAAGAGAACGGGAGAAGAGTGGTAGGAGGAGATCAGGAGGGGAAATGGAGTTTGAACAAGGGGATACATGGATAAAAATGAGACTTTATTCAAAAATTAATAGAAAAGATTTAAAAAAGAATCCCTTCCTTTCAAATATGTACTTATCTATGAAAAATTCCTTTTTGCATAGGGCATGTGTTTGTGTGGTGAACATCTTCTGGCTTAAGAGTTACACACAGAATATTATCTTTTTCTTACTTAACAGCCAACCCTTTGCCATGGTAGTACTGAAGAAGAATTTCAAGAAGTTGAGCCTCTGGTTATTAAAACATACCAAGGTGGCCTAAGCTGCTAAAGAACAGGAGAAGAAAGCATTTTTTTGTGGGACTAGAGGGTAGCTTTGTCAATTGAAGTTGTGTGAGGTCTTGTGGTGGATAAATCTGAAATGGTTACTAGCTTCATTAACCTGAGGAAATACTTTCTGGTGAGTCTAACCAATGGGGAAAAAAATCACCTCGCTTTGAATTATTGTTCTCCATTTGGAAGACATAGCAATGAGATAAACTGTCTTGGAAAGAAAGAGGAGAACAGCTTTCTGAAGAGGACTGACTTTAGAAAAAGAATGCATTCCTTGTGAATCATCCTTTCTTCTCCATCTGACGTAAATGCTAAGCATATATCAGCGTGTTTCCTACATCTTGAGAGTACTATACAGATTTTAAAATCGATTTCTTCCCTGCCAGTTATTTAAGGATAATCCATATGGTGAGACATCTATGCAAACCTCAAAGCTGCTATATGTATTACAGACAAAAATAGACCTTACCAAGATCACTGTGTAGTGTGTTAGGAGAAGTTTCCTTGTTGATTTTCTTCATAACTTTCCCAGGTAGGTCCAATATTCTCTATATCTCTGCATATAGCAGAATTGGGATGTGATCAGAACTGGTTTGACAGGACCTGTTAGAAGGCAATTCTGTAGTTAGGGTGAGAGATGATGTTGATTCAGATTCACTTTTGGGTAGTGACTGAAAAGCTTATCAAGGTTTATATTACTGTATTCTCTCTTTCTCCCTCCATGTGTGTCCATGAATGCACACATATTTTATAAGCTTGTTTCATGAATGTAAAATGTAAGTATAAATAATATAAATGAGGTTATGGAGAGCTGGAAGATGAAGACTTAGAAAGGCTGATGGTTTTGGTCCCAGTCTGAATCTGAAGGTTTGAGAATCAAGGGAGTAGCTTTATTGGTCCAGACAAGCCCAGATAGCAGATGTTTTAGTTTGACTCTGAAGTGGAAAACAAAACAAAACACCCACATCACCAAGTTCAGTTCAAAGCCATTGGCCATTGGGCAAAGAATATCTCTTTTAATCTATTGAAAACTTAGCCCCATCATTCTACTTAGCCCAGGCCTTCAGCTGAGTGAGTCCCACCCATATTAGGAAGGGTGTTCAGCATTAGCCAACACACCATTTCAAAATGTTTATCTCATCCAAGAGCACCTTCATGGAGATACCCAGAGTAACACTTGATGAAATATCTTAGTATACTGTAACTAGTCAAATAGAAACATTAAACAAATATTGCAAGATTAAAACTAAATTTCAGATAATTTGAAGATTATGTAGTAGTTAAAGAAGAAGCAGTGTCAAGTGACTCATTTGGAGTTTGAGCAATGGGTTGGGTCATCTGTGCAGAGGACATAAGAGGAAAAGCATATAGTAGTGGTGTGGGTAATGAGTATGACCCACTCTAAGCTCTTTGAATATAATTATGCATATAACTAAGTGTAAATATATGTAACTGTATGTTTGGATGTAATCACACACATATTAGGGTACAGAATTATAATCTCTTAATTGTGGTCAGAAATGATATGAAATAATTTCACATTTTTTATTAAATTGGGATGGTTCCAAGAGAGCATACCAAGTGCTTCTTTTTGACCAAATGAACAGGAATGTAGATAAAGAACTGAGCAGAATTTGACAGATACTGAATCTGGTAGGACTCTCAGAACTCCACATAGTGTTGTGTGTACATATATCCTAACTGTTGCCATTCAAATGCTGGGGCATTATGTGAAGTTCACTTGTTAGAGTTGCAGAAGATCATACCACATCCATGACAGGGTAGTAATCTTTTCCTGGCAGAAATAGATGTTCTGTTCTGGTACCAGAAATAGAGATGATGATGTAGGTTTCATTAGAACAAGGACCTTAAATCATGCATGAAAGGAAAGTGCTCATTAATATTATTTTATTGGTGGGCATGAGTCTGGTCTCTCTTGAGTGAGTGTAAGCTTTAAGCATGTTATTTGTTCCAAATCATTCTTTTTACTAGCAGTAAGCGTAAAACTTATTCCAGTACATCATTTAAGGAGGATACCTACCATTTCTTTATAAAGAATTAAAATAAGTCACAAGAATTAAATAAAAATACTTCAAAAGAGAAGGGAAAAAACCCCAGTGATTCATTAGCTCATGAGAAAGTAAAGAAATAAACATAAAGGGAAGTTTTAGAGTTTACTGGCATGAATTTTGTGGCAAAAAATACATGCCATAATAGTATCAATGGAACTGAAGATGTTGGGGGAGAAGTTTACTAGAGATCTTACCTCTGTGTAGAAACAAAAACAAATCAAAACCAGGAACTTCCAGAAGGATGTCTTATGGCTTCTCTATGTACTTGCCCTTCATTATCTGACACTGCAGAATACCTGTTTGGCTGAACCATCCAGTGAGTAGCAGAATGTCTCATTGTAAACTATTTTATTTGCAGAGATGAATTCATCTCAGTGTATACAGATCTGGTAGGAAGTCACTCACACTCAAAGGGTAGAATAGACTTAGCATAAATTCATCTCACTGCTAAAACTATGTTGAAAAATGCTGGCATGAATTTCCTTGACATGGAACTTGAATAATAATTGTAATGTTCTTCTGTTTATTACAAATGACTTTAGTTTGTTTGTCCACTTATCATTTCATAGTCATATCTTAGATTCTTCAGCAGCATAATCTGTCAAGAAAACATTCTCCAAAGGTGCATAATAAAATTAGTAGGTGTTTGGTCTTTTGTAATTATCTTTCACGCTGAACATTTTGATTTCATTAATAGTTAAAGGCATTGCTTGATGTAATGAGTCTATAGAAAAGATGAATTGTATTTAGAGTTGGCTTTCAACATAAAGGACAACCCAAGGAGAATTAAAATCACTCTTAAATGGGCTGGAGAGATGGCTCACTGGAGAGATGGCTCAGAGGTTAAAAATATGAACTGCTCTGGCAGGGGACCTGAGTTTAATTCCTGGCACCTGCACTGGGCAGTAACCAAGCACCTGTAAACTCTTGTTCTAGGGGATTGGATGACCTCAAGTGGCCTCCATAGGCACCTTTATGCATGTGCATATATGCACAGACAGATACATAATTAAAAATAAAGGAAATCTTCACAAAGTGTAGTAATTGCTCAGAAGTCAATGTAGAAAAAACACAAAGTATTGAGGAATAATAATTTTCATTTTTAGGTCTTATACGCACTAAAGTATAAGGAGCATATTTTAGACAAATGGGAGTCCTATTTAGGTCACTATAACCATTGAGAAAATGCTGGCCACCTAGACTTGCCTAAAGTTGTAAGATTTCTAGCTATTACTATAGTTTCTATATATATTACATATATCTTGTGGAAAATTGTATTAGGTATTTTTAAAATTAAGTTAGTAATATTTATTTCTATAAAGGGGTGAAGTTAACAATTAACTTTCTCCTCTCCAACTGGTGACTTATCTTGCTTCTTAAGAGGCACAGGGGCTCTTGCAGAGTTATGCCTTCCAGTTACAGATTTACCTAGCTTAACCTGCTACATGTGTCCCAAGCCTGGTATAGAGAGACATTCAGACCTCATAGATAAACAGTAGTTTCTGCCCCCTTTTTACCAGTGCCCACATCATTGGTGGTAACCTTTGGTTTGTTTGTATGTTATTATGTGTCATGGGAATAGCATTTTCAGAGTCTGTTGGAAAACCTGACTTTAGCACATCAGGTGAAGAAAACAATTTGTATTTTGTATTGATTGTGAATCACTGTTAATCTTTTGAGTTTTAAATGTGGTGTGAATGAAGTAAGGAGTTGGAACTGATGAATTTATGTAATATAAAAACTCATGATAACAGATAAAAGCAGATAATATGCTGTTTCCTTGGTAGCCTTTAATGTAAGAATACTAAATGGATTATCTGTTTGGATATTATAACTCTTATTTTTGCATTAGTAATTATTTGACTGAATCAGTGCTTATAATAGATTATGTTCTATTATAGGCTTCTTAAAGTAGGTACATTCTCAAATGATGCTGGCATGGACTTCGTTCACACTCTGAAAACTCATACTTTAGGGATGTGAGGACAATACGTTTCTCAGTTTTAAAGATGTAGTTCAAAGTAATGACACACACACACACACCTGCGATTGTATTTACATGTGTTTACATGTGTTATGACCACAGAGCTGATGCTGGATTCCAGCTCCTCTCTCCTAGTCCTCCCAACTGTTTGTGGTTGGTAAGGGAGCATATTTATAATACACGGTATTTCTTTCTTCTTTGTCTTCAAATATCTTTTTGAAGTACATATGACACTTTTCTTCTTTGGAGATTGAGTTATTCAGGGGAATGCTTTTTGTCTTTTATAGTTTTGTAGAGCTGTTATTTGGAGGCAGGCTTTCACTGTGAATTTAGTCATGAATTTTCACAGGGAATTTAATCGTTGAGTTGAACTAAAGAAAAGGGACTCAGGTGTCTGACAGCACTTGCTAATTCTATTTCAGATAAGTTTTTATGATGTAAAAAATAAAATTATGTAATGGAATTCATAAATCAAAGATGATATTGTAATTGCATAGTGAATTGTATAGGTGTCCAAAAGTATACAAACTACTGATTTGGCCTGAGCTAAGGCAGAGGAGCCACTTGAATAATTTTTTCTAAGATTATAATAATTTGTTAAAATTTAAACCTGGAGCTCTCCTTATAAGGTCTCTTGGGTAAAAGGGGAGAGCTTTTGTCTTGTTATAATCCAACCCTCTTAGTTTAGTTCATCAAATTGCATGATGTTCATCCTCCAATTTGCAAGATGGCTGTTTCATTACCCACAGGCTGCACATCCTCCAATACTCTTAAGAGCTGGACCTTCCCAAATTGTATTTAATTGGTTGGGATTTTAGGTTGAAATTAGACTAGAAAAAGCTAATGTCAATCACTGCTAATATTGCCCAGTCCCTATTTTTCTCTCTCCTTTAGAATAATAATGCACAACAACCACTGTATCTCAGTGGAGAAGGGTTTTCTGGTTATTAATGTAGCCTTTAAATAAAGCTGCATGTTCTGTTACATTAGGCTGGAATATTGCTGACTATATATCCGGTCTGTGACCTCTTATCACATTGATACTCCTGTGATTCACAAAGCTTTTCTCTTATTGAAAAATCCTTCCCTTTCAGCCAAGAAAGAATTACAATCTAAAGCATGAAGGGCTCTCTCCTGCCCTCGATTTTGGCTCACAAAGACATAGCTGTGAAATTACATTTTCTTTTAAAACTATGAAAGCACAGAGTATGGACAGTCAAAATTGACAATCATGCTCTTTCATTCTGATGTGCAGCAGTCATTACTTATGAGCAGCATATATTTATCTTTCCTAAAGACCCAAATATTAAAATGCAAATGGACTTGGTAAAATAATAGACACACCTCCTAGTGCACACTGTAATCAGTTTTATAAACTATTTGCTGATGAGGATTTCATTATATGGACTATCCTCACCATGCGTTTCTGCATTTACCCAATTTTCACTAACCTCATCATTCCTAGGTCTTTCCTCTACAAATTATTTTAAATTTTATGATAATTTAAAACCAGTTCTTGTATAAAACTGACTGAGAACAAAGTTAAAGCATTAAAAAGTGAAAAGTTTCTTTTTACACATAAGGTGTACTTTTTTATAATTATGAAGTAAGTCACGTTTTCTATCCATGTATATCCTTGTTCAAGGTCCCTTACCCCTTCCACCCCCCCAGTCACTCTCTTTCTCCATATTTCCCCATCTCCTCCCCAGCAAGGGCAGGAGGTCCCAAGGTCCCAATATGGCTCATTTCAGCATCCACTCCTGGCAGATCCTGTTTCCTCACCCCAACATCAAGACTGAGTCAGGTGTTCCTCTGGAGCGGGTGACATCCAAGGTGCCAGACCAAGTTGTTTCAGATTCCAAGCTGTTCAGTGGTTGTGGTTTTCAGCTTGGATATGCTTTGCTTTTTGGTTTTTTGTTTAGAGTCCACTAATGAGTGAGTACATCCCCTGCTTATCTTTCTGGGTTTGTGATACCTTACTCAGGAGGATATTCTCCAAATCCATCCATTTGCCTGCAAATTTTAGGATTTTTTTCTTACTGCTGAGTAGTACTCCATTGTGTAGATGTACCACAGTTTGCTAATCTATTCTTAAGTTGAGGGGCATCTAGGCTGTCTCCAGGTTCTTGCTATTATGAATAATGCTGCTATGAACATAGTTAAGCCAATGCCTTTGGAGTGTGAATGTGCATCTTTAAGGTATATGCCCAGAAGTGATATTGATGGATCCTTGGGAAGATTGATTTCCAGTTTTCTGAGAAACTGCCATACTGCATTCCAGAGTGGCTGAACCAGGTTACACTCCCACTAACGAGGGAGGAGTGTTCCCCTTGCTCCACAACCTCTCCAGCATAGGCTGTCACCTGTGTCTTTTATCTTAGCCAATCTGACAGGTGTCAGGTGGTATCTCAAAGATGTTTTGATTTGCATTTCTTTGATGGCTAAAGATGTTGAGCACTATTTCAAGTGCCTTTCACCAACTCTATAATTCTTTTGCTGAGAATTCCCTTTTTAGTTCTGAACCCCATTTTTTAATTGGATTATTTAAGGTTTTGGGCTCTAGTTTTTCGAGTTCTCTTTATATTTTAAAGAACAGTCCTCTATCACTTGTAGGGTTGGTGAAAATCTTTTCCCATTCTGTAGGCTGTCATTTTGTTCTATTGACAGTGTCCTTGGCTTTACAGAAGTTTCTCAATTTCAGGAGGTTCTACTTATTGATTATTGTTCATAGTGTCTGTGCCACTGGAGTTATATTTAGGAAATGGTCATCTATGCCAATTTATTGGAAGGTATTACCCACTTTCTTTTCTATCAAGTTCAAAGTAGCTGGGTTTATGTTGAGGTCTTTGATCCACTTGGATTTGAGTTTTGTGCAGGGTGACAGGCCATATGATTGGAAGATCTTTTCCCAATCCATTACTCTGGGCCTGTGTCTGTCTTTGTGGTTGAGGTGTGTTTCTTGTTTGCAACAGAAGGATGGCTTCTGCTTTTGTGTCCATCTTGTTAGTGTGTGTCTTTTTATAGATGAGTTGTATCCATTGATATTAAAGGACATTAGTGACTACTGACTGATGTTTCCTGCTATTTTTTTGTGGTAGCTTGTATGTATTTCCTTTCTCTGGACTTTTCTTCTGTGGGATTATTGAATGTTTGTGGTTTCATGGGTGTATCTGGGATCCTTAGTTTGGAGTTTTCCCTCTAATGCTTTCTAGAGGGACGAATTGGTAGATAGGTAATATTTCAGTCTGACTTTGTCATGAAATATCTTGTTTACTCCATCTATGGTGATTGATAATTTTGCTGGGTATAGTAGTCTAGGTTGGCAGCCATGCTCTTTTAGTGTCTGTATAACTTCTCACCAAGCCTTTCTTGCTCTCATTGTTTCCATTGAATAGTCAGGTGCTATTTTGAGGGGTCTGCCTTTATAAGTGAGTTGGCCCTTTTCTTTTGCAGCTCTTAAAATTTTTTCTTTCTTCTGTATATTTTGTGGCTTGATTATTATGTGGCAAGCAGACTTTTTTTTAGTGTTATATCTATTTGGTGTTCTGTAAGCTTCTTGTATTTTTATAGGCATTTCCTTCTTTAAGTTAGGAAAGTTTTCTTCAGTGATTTTACTGAATACATTATCTGTGCCTTTGAGCTGGTATTCTTCTCCTTCTTCTATTCCTATTATTCTCAGGGTAGGTCTTTTCATGATGTCCTAGATTTCCTGAACATTTTGTGTTATGACTTTTTTGGTTTTAGCATTTTCTTTGACTGATATATCTATTTCCGCTATTGAGTCTTCCACTCCAGAGATTCTGTCTTCCATCTCTCAGATTCTGTTGGTTATGCTTGTATCTGTAGTTCTAGATCTTTTCTTCAGATTTTCTATTTCTACCTTTGCCTCATTTTGTGCCTTTTTTATTGCTTCTATTTCAGTTTTTAGTTCCTGGAATGTTTCTTTCATTTTTTGGTTTACCTTTTCTTGGTTTTCTCTCAAGGATTTGTTCATCTCTCCCAATTTTTTTGTTTGTATTTTCTTCTATTTCTTTTAGGGAATTTTTTATATCTTCTTTGAAGGCTTTAATAGTCTTCATAAAGGTGATTTTGGCATTGTTTCCTTCTGTTTCCTCTTTATTGTTCTATTCAAGTCTTGTAGTTGTAGAACTACCAGTTTCTTCTGGTGTTGCCTAGTTATTCTTTATATTGCTATATGTATTTTTGCAGTGGCTTCTACCCATGGCTTCATTAGTTCATGATTTGGCAGGTCCTAGTCTATTGTGGCAAGAAGACTTGTGTGTCTCTTGTCTCCTCTGAGCAAGTGATCTGCTTGATCTCTGAGTCTGCTCTGGACAGGGGTCTAAATTTCAAATCCTCAGTCCTTCTCTGCTGAGGCAGTTGGAGGTGGGGCCAGCCCATGCAAGGTCCCCTCTTTTAGGTGTGGCTGGAGGAGCCCCTCACAGCCAAACACTAGTCTTTTTTGCTAGGGAGAGCTAAGATCAGACTCTAGGGATTGACCCTGGTCCCAGAGAGTGACTCTCCGGAAGAGTGGTCTTGGTGCTGGAATCTCAAGGTGTACTTTTTAAATTTTTTTATTTAAAAGTATTTTTAACGAAACACCACTCTTTCTCCAACTCCCTTTCCCAGTCATCTCCAGCTTCCCCCCACCCCATCCATTCCTCAGAGAAGGTAAGGACTTCTAGGCCGAGTCAGTGCAGTCTGGCAAATCCAGTTGAGGTAGGACCAAGCCCCTCCCACCAATATCAAGGCTGAGCAAAGTGATCCTCTGTAGGAAATGGGCTCCAAGTAGCCATTTCATGCACTGGGAATCAATTCTGGTCCCATTGCCAGAGGCCCCACAAACTACAAGGTTGATATACTGCACAAGACAAATTGATTTCTGCATGTTGATTTCTATATGCTGACTTTGCCCAAGATACTGTCTCCTGCTTTTGTGTGTTCTCTTGATAGTCTACAACATACCATCATACTCCAACTACTCTTCGTCATTTCTGCATAGGAGTTCAGCATAGATTGGCAAGATCTTTGGCCAGGTTTTTTTTTTTTTTTCAGTCCTCCTTGCCCATATGATGTAACTCTCTCTCTCTCTCTCCTCTCTCTCTCTCTCTCTCTCTCTCTCTCACACACACACACACACACACACACTGAATTTGGCATGATACTTGAAAATTAGAAATTGTTTATAAAGTTTGGTTTTGGCTTCTCTTAAAATCTGGGAAGATACTTCTGCCCTGGTTTGACAGATGTCTCAGTGGTACTTGTCCCCTTGAGTTTGGACAGAGCTATCTTATTGACATCAGCCCCACTTTGACATTAGCCTTGCCTTTGCATACCCTTCTTCTCATAATTGGCACCTACCTGGTCTTGTGTCCACTAGAGGTTATGACTGTTTAGATCTTAGATTGTACAGTGGTCTGTCCCACAGGGCATAGACAGCTGCTATCTGTTCTCTGTTCTGAATATTGTATCTTTTACTAACATAGTCTTTCTTCTAGGTACTATCTTAGAAAAACTCATGTAATGACAATAAACCTCAAGCAGCAAAATCTGCTGAGGACATGTATTGGAATCCCCACCACTGCTTACATTCTGACTTTGAGTGTCCCATAAAGTTGTCTCTATTGTTAACAGTTCATTTTGTGTCTGTCAGGGAATATATGTTCTATTCTTCCTAGACACTCTACGAAGCTGAAAAATATCAGTGTCTGTACTGAGAAGCAATTGACCAAGGCTTCCCTTAGTGTGGTGTGTATAATGGTTTTAAATGGAGCTCTGTGGAAAAAGAGTAGTTCCAATGAATTTCAAATAATTTAAGAAATTTAAGAGCGAGGAGAATTTAAGGTTATCATTTGATGAAATGCTCATGTGGGATTTTCGTGGCCATTCCTAGTAATTACCATTGATAGATTAAAGTTGTAACAACTTGGAGAAATTCTGAAATATTTAAAATCCCTGTTTCTATTTGGATCCTAGATTCAGTGGTGACTAGCAATATGTATGCCTCATTTGTATCTAAAAATACAATATTGTTACAAAGCTTCCCCTGGAATTAGTTATTTCTCCATATAGTTGAGTAACAGCTATGTTCAGGAAAGACTTACAATGTGCATGTAAAACAAGGACAACTATTCTCAAGTACAGTAAAGAAATTGCATCAGCACATATATATATTATCATATTCAGCAAGAAAATGGGCAATAAAAAATTGGATGAGCAAGAAGAATCATTCTGGTTGTTATCTCTGTAATTCTTGTTCTCACACAGGATGAGTCCCTGAAATCTCTGTTCTTACACAGGTCTCATATTTTCTGGGTAGGGTGTGATTTTCTTGGTTACTCCATTTGGAGAATCAGAAATTTCTGACCTGGGGTTCAGTTCCCAAGACCCACATGTGAAGGATCATAATCATCCTTAACTCCAGCTCCAATGTACCCATACCTCCTTCTGATTTTTGGTGTGAGGCTTCTGCACTCATATACTGCAACACAGAAACATGTGCATAATTAAAAATAAAGCAAATATTTAAAAACAAATTTATTTTCAGTTGAGAGGATTTTTATTTACCACATATCTTCTTCCCAAGTGCAGAATCCATTAGTATCTGGAAAGCATGATACAGAAGAAAATTCACACAATATCCACATATCAAAGATGCAAAGATGCAGTTTGACCTTGAATAGTCTGTTAGTCTGTATATGTGTTAGAATCTATCTATCTATCTATCTATCTACCTATCTATCATATATATATAAATATATATGCCTTGTCTCATGAAAATGGTTTTATAGCAGTTTGACCTTGAATAGTCTGTTAGTCTGTATATGTGTTAGAATCTATCTATCTATCTATCTATCTATCTATCTACCTATCTATCATATATATATAAATATATATGCCTTGTCTCATGAAAATGGTTTTATAGGTCTAACACTGTATACTGTGCTTAGGATGGCTATTTTCCAGTGTTGTGATATGGGGCGATAAAAATGTTTTATCAACCTAATTTGAGTCACCCACTTGATTCAGGATGGAAATATAATTCACAATAGACTATGCAAGTTAAAAAATTCAGTCTGTGGTCCTGCCACAACTGGGGTCTGTATTGATGTCCATGACCCACGTTGCCACTAAAGGCCTCATAGAGGATGGGGAGATGGGGTGGGCTAGGCTGCAGCCTGTGGCAGGAGGGCATCCGAAGGCCATGTTGCTACCAGGGACTTCTTGATCTAAATGGCCTGTGCTGTCACCTGGGGCCATGGTGTCATCTAGGGCAGGGCTACTTGAGAGAGCCATATTTGGGTCCGTGGCCTTCCAGCCATGGTATAAGCTGATGTATGGGGCTCCTGTTGTCATTGAGGGCCATGTGCATGATTAGGGTCTGGTCAGCCATCTCGGATCATGTCGGTGTCTGAGGACGATGCAGCACATAGGGCCAATGCTACCTGTTAGAACTATTGAGACCTCTAGGCACTGCAAAGGGCCATGTCTGGGTTTATGGTCCTGCTGTAGCTGCTGTCTCTGGTGATGTCCTTGGCCCATGTTAGCATGAGATCATTGGAATCATGCTGTGCTGAACTGAACTGCCCCTTGGAAGAGAGCTTGCCCTTGCAAACGGGGAAGATGACCACACTTCTGCCTTAAGCGTGAATCCTACCTGGGAAGCACACTAGAGCTGACCCTATGAATGCAGACAAGGTGAGCTAACCTTGAAGACATGAGGACATGAGAGCAGAAGAATTGATTTGCTCCTTTTGTATGCCATGAGGTGATATGGGTGAGGGAATGACACTATGCCCCTCCCACCCACCCCCACCAGCGGCAGGTGAGAGAGCTGGCCCTGGGGTCAGGAGAGTGAGAGAACTAGTCCTATCCCACACCAGCTGCAGTACACAGGAGACCAGGTCCTGCACTCTGCTTAGACAGCACACTAGAGCTGACCCTGTTGTGGGGGCTCAAGTGAGCCAGCTCTAAAGGCATGAGAGTAGGAGAGCTGACCCTCCTACAGAAATCTGGAGAGCCCTGTTATATATTAACTATAGAGCTGGCACCGGCGATGTAAGTGAGGGAGACCCAGATCTGAGGGCCTAAGAGCAGAACTGGCCCTGCTCTGTGCTGTAGGCTGCATCAGGTGAGCTAGCTGAGGTAGTACTGGAGAGCTCTACAGGTGAGTAGTGATGATGAAGAAAAGCCAATGAGCCGACCAACTCAGCTACCACCCAGACCAAGAACCAGGGCTAGGAGTTGGCCTACCCCAACATCCACCTCATCTATGAACCACTGGAGCATGTGAAGGGGATGAATCTACAGATTCAAAACAGCAGGATCTCCATAACACAGGACAACAACAGTATATCCAAGAGGAGCCCCAGTGAGGGCCCAATATTGGTGCTGTAGCAGAAACCAGAGACCTCAAGTCAGACAAATGCCTCATGGCAATGAACACTTGCAAGTAAAGACGTACAAACTAATACTGTGTGACTCAACAGGCCACATTACAGCTTCGACAATAAGATTCTTCTTTTTTTCTTTGTTTTGTTTTTTTAATTTTGTTTTGAGTTGGGGAGAGGTTACACAGGCAGAGGACAGATGCAAGGAGACAGGGTGATAAGTGGGATCAGAAGGATCAAATCCTTCTGATCTGATCAGATCATGATATGAAATCCACAAATAATAAAAAAGATTTATAGCCATTGCCTGATGTGTAAATTCTTGAACCAAGTGAAAACTCATTAAATGTCTTTTACCATTGCAGCTCAGTATTGAGCAAAAAGCAGTTATTTTTCTATGTAAATCAAAATCAAATTCCTCCTCAAGTGCTTTTTCATAGTTTTAGGTCTGATTTAGATTTGTGTTGGTATTAGCAGGACAAATCTCTTATCAAATACAAAAGATGTTTATTTTTATAAGCAAATGCATTTCTTTTAGAACATGTTGTGATTTCTACTGAGAGATCCATTGATTTGTGCTTGTCTGAGAAACCGAAGGGAGGAGAAATGCTTTCATGTATGATTACCATGGATCATTCTGATACGTTCTTTAAAAATAAATATGATGTATTACATACTGTTAAGTGCAAATCTACTCCCCTAGAGATGGAATTAAATTTGACGATGTCTAAAAATACCAGCATGATTGATAGGTTACTTGGACTTGACACGTGACTATCTGCTAATGTATTCTCATTCACCACTTGGGGTTGTTTTTTTCTTGCTAGAATTATATTCAAATTGTCCTGCAGAATAACTGGAAGATCTAAAAAAAATCAACAGAATTGATATAAATTAGTCTCCAAATTATGAATAGACAGTCTCAGACAACCTAGTGAATCTCATTAATCAAGTTGAGGCTCGAACAAGGGTTTTTTGTTTACTTTCTTGATCCTAAATAGCCTTTTACTGTGTTTCTCCCTCCCATTGTGTGTGTGTGTGTGTGTGTGTGTGTGTGTGTGTGTGTGTGAGAGAGAGAGAGAGAGAGAGAGAGAGAGAGAGAGAGAGAGAGAGATCAATATCAAACATCTTTCTCAATCTTTAAACTGTTTTTAGAGACAAAGCTGCTTTCTGAACCTGGAGGTCACTGGCTGGTTAGTGGCCTGGAGGTCACAGATTGATTGTTTAGATCAACTGGACAGCAGCTCCAGAGATTCTCCTCTCTGTCCTCTTCAGTGCTGTGACTGCAGGCATGCTCTAATGTGCCCAGCTTTTGCATGAGGGTTGGGGATGGAATGCAGGCTCTAGTTCTGAGTCACCAAGCTCCTTACCAACCGAGCTACATCTCTAACCCAAAGTGTTTGGCTTTATTCATGAACTTTTCTTTGTTTGCTTTCTTAATTCTCTGATGGTAGTGTGTCAGTTGATGTAGGGAAAATTTATAGATCAGTGTTTAAAATCAAGGAATTCCTTTAACATAAGATTAAGAACCTGCAGGGATTTTTAAGAGAGTATGGGAGTGCTGATGGTGATAGATGAAATTGTTCTCAGGTTTGCTCATAGATCTTATAGATAGACACTCAAATCCCTTTGTCATGAGTACTGAAACAGGTGGGAACAAAGCATTTAGGATTAAACCTATGCAGCAACAGGTATCTGATATGACAAGATGGCCTTTTCATCAAATGAACTGAACCTTGATCTCTGCCTGTAACCCTGTATAAAAACCAGTTAAAAATAAATCAAAGATGTTTGGGGAGAGGGCCATGAAAGAGTGATGCTAATAGAGAAAAACATAAGAGAAAGACTCAAATATATAGGCACAGCTAGGGACTTGGGCACAGCAAGGGCCTTTGCCAAAATGACTTGAGTCTCTCTAGAAAAAACAGCCAGCATTGACAGATGAGATTGTGTGCTATTGAAAGGCTCCTGCAAAGCTCTTGGTAACAATGTAAAGAGACATACTACATAGAGGGAGAAAATCCTTGTTATATATTTATCTGAAGGCTAATATCCATATTCTATACTAAACTCAAACATAGAACACTAAAATAAAAAATAGATGGACAAATGAACTGGACACCTTTCAAGTGAAGAAATCCACCTACCTGGCCAGTTAAAATGATGTGAAAAATCTGCAGCTGTGAAGAAAATGTATTATCAAGACCACATTGAGATTATTTCAATTCACTCCAGTCAGAGGTGACTGCCATAAAGAAAACAATAAAGCAAACAAACAAACAAAAAGGCTGGCAAGAGTACTGGGGAAAGAGAAACCTTTATTCAACATGGCAAGAAATGCAAACTAGTTTAACCACTAAGAGTTCAGTGTGATGGGTTTTAAGAAAAAGAAACTACCATGTGGTCCAACCACACAGCTCCTAGGTATATACCAAAGGAATCAGTGGCAGCATACAATAGCAACATCTGCACATTCATGGTCACTTTGTCTCTATCTACTGTTGCCATGCTAAGGAATCTGCGTAGGTGCATATCAATGGATGAATAGAAAATAAAATGTGTCATAGACACACAATGGAGTATTATCCATTAAAAATACAATAAAAAGGAATAAAATCTTGTCATTTGTAGAAAAATGAAAGCAGAGATTATTATGTTAAGTAACATAAGAAAGAGTCAGAAAGACAAATACAGCATTTGGGGTCTGACAGAGAAGATGCAGTAGAAGGGTGGATGTAAGAGAATAGGGAGGTGGGGAAGGGTGGGGACACAAGTGTAACAAGAGGAAATACTACACCATGTTCATGCTTGGAAACTCATGAAATCCATTATTTTGCAGTTTGTATTCCCCTCCCCCACTCGTTTCTTTAATAAACCTAATATGGCTCTTAGCAATGTACTAGCGAGTTCTTCCACGCACAAAATACTAACACTGGTGCCAAAACAAACAACTCAAACGATATTATTCTTTGCCAACTTACATTGCTATCCTACCTTTACTCATACATACAGAGTGATTACATGTTAGGTTGAGGGGAGGCTTTCATAGAGCAGATGCTACCGTGATTGGGATTATTTTATCTTGTGAAGAAGAATTACATGTGACTTTCTATTGAGGTCTTCAATACAAGGTTAACCCCAAAACGAATGTCAGTGAAGTCATTTAGAACAAAGCAAAGCAGAGGTGAGAAGGAAGAGTTTTCTTCATTACCATCCTAGCTATAGCTGGACTTCCAGTGACTGGGTATTGGAGAGGAGTGAAGGCTGATGGGAAACTAGAAAATCCCTAGATAATTCCAGTATGTAGTAGAGGGAGGTACAATTTTCTCCAACAGAGACCTCCCTTTGAACAAATAAATCTTTTCTAAGATTTTTCAGCAATAGTCACAGATTTAGGTAACTTTTCTTGCATTCATTATTTCAGTCATTTTCTGGTTTACTTGTCTTTTTTTCTGCAATGAGCAGTTTACAAGACAGATGTCCTAGACATACTCTTGCCTCGAAGGCAGTAACTACTTTGTTGCTATTATCAAATTAAGAAAACTGGAATGTTACCACCTACTTCACAGTTCTTTTGTTGATCATTTGCTACAGTGTGTCAAAATAATTGCTTTTGAATGGGTCAAGAAACACAATCATTCACCTGTTCTGATGGCTATAAATATCTCAGCAATCCCTGCATGGGACTGTTTCTGCACCCTAACATCTGCAAACCTGTATCCTCAATGTTTGCTAACCTTCTCAGCCATTAATAAATATATTGACTGCTGTGCTGGCAGTGATTCCCGAGGCTTCTCATTATCAACCTAATGGTATTATTTCAAGGCTTTTCATCTAATCTAAAAATGTTTTTTATCTGCAAACATTTTTTTTTTCAAATCAAGACAGTGAAAATGAATGATAAAATGTTACCTTTGATCCTGTATTCATCTTAATTCTGAATGCTATTTAAAAAAATAAAAGTCTGAGGAAGAAAAGTTATACACCCCTTTTCTCTGTTATTTTCCTGAGCTTCTTGTCCACTTGCTTATGTTCTCACTCTTTGTCTTAGCTAATGTTTGCAGATGTTAGGGTGCAGAAACAGTCCCATAAAGTCTTTAGACAGAGCCCAGTCTTTCTGTGAGTCCTCACCCCTGAGCACTGTTTTGCTGTCAGCTGTTGCCTCCATCTGTTTGGAATCCAGAAAGGGGAAAGGAGATGGGATTTGGGTTAGCTGGCATTGCTGTTCATTGAAGAAGCCATTCTAGGTGATGAATGAGCTTTCAGCTCTCGGTTTAAATCAAACTTATGGTCTATAGTTTTTCCTAATGTTAGAGCTTGCAGAATCTGAAGATCACATGGTTAAATCTCATCTATATTTTTAGTTAAAGAATCACAAGTTCAAAGAGTGGGTTGACCTTGTGAAAGTCAAACGAATACAACCCAGGGAGTTATGTTTTACTCTATTGCTTAAGACATTATAGACAGGCTTAGGCTTTTAATTACCATTGTTCCCATTATTTAAAATTAAAGTTCTTTAATTTTAATTTTGAGTTGAGTTTTTTTTTGTTTGTCTTTTAGTTCTTTCCTTTTTGTCCACAGTGGTGTCTTGAGCACAGTAAGTTATCAATTAATATTATTGACTGGAAGTGCAAATATAAAAGAACTTGACATCACTTATTCAAACACTCATGTATACAGCTATATGTGTATATGCATATAGGTGTGTATACATATACATAAACAGACACATATAATCTGAATACATAGAAACAATGGCCATTTATAACATTCGTGGATTTTCTTCTACAAGATGAATGGAGCACGATGTATGTATTTATTTCCATGCTTCATAATAATTTATTGAAATCGAATACAGTGGGAACATGCTTTTAGAACCAACACTTGAGGCAAAAGCAGGAGGCAGAAGGAGGAAAGAGAAGTTAGGGTAAGGCAAGAGGAAGGAGGCAGAGACAGGGAGATTTTATGAGGTTGAAGCCAACCTGGTCTAATAGTAAATTCAAGCAGGACAAAGCTCAATAGTGAGACACTGTCTCAAAACAAAGCAAAGCAAAGCCACAGACACACACACACACACAAATGCTGGCTTCAGATGCTTAGGGCTTAAGGCACTCAGACTGATCTGATCCTATGATGTTACATGGGTGTTCCTTTCACACAAACTTCATCTAATGCCCTTTCGTCTCAGAATCTCAATTCCAATCCCATTTCTTTCCTGATATTCAGAGAATTTTGAGAGTGGAGGTAAAGACTGTCTGAGAGAAGCTTCCTGACAGAACTGAGGGTAAAGAATTGGCAGGAAAGGGAAGTTGATGTCCATGTGGGTCCCTCGTTTGGTTTCTTGCTTTCCAAGAGAGGAGCTAGAAAGGAGCTATCTTTTCTGTCTGTCTCCTTTACCCACCCAAGAGATACTTATATTACTTCTGATGGTGACATTTCAAACACCCTGAATGACTTTTTGCTCATAGTAGAAGATAGAGAAACTCAATTTGAGTGATCAAATTTCTATTCCTTGGAAGAATTTTTAACAATTCCAAGGTATATTTTTTGATTCATATTCATTTGTGTTTGTGGAAAAGTAGTATTTCCTGGCACAATTTCAAGTACTTCAATATAGGACATTTATGGTAAATTACTCCACTATAACAAATGTAGTTCCTGCAAATCCAGAGTCATATCTGGGGAAGAGTTGACTCTAGTAAGATTTGACTCAGTTCTTCGACAGGCTAGGGAAACAAAAAGAAAAACATAGTTAATTTTCTCCACAAATTTCTATGAAGCATATAATCATGATATAAGCTAAAAATGGTTCAAACAAGTGTGCTGTCTAGTTATTGTTGTTGCTTTAATTTTTGTTTTGAGAAACTTGACACAACTTAAGGTACTCTGGGGAAAAGGAACCTCACTTGAGGAAACACCTCCATTAGATTGTCCCTTAAGGAAGTCTCATCTGGGCAAGTAGTTCTGGGTTCTATAAAAATGTTGATTTTCAAGACAGAAGACACATCTGTAAGGAATGTTTCTGCATGACATTTGGTTCAGTTCCTGCCTCCAGGTTCCTGCTTAGGCTTTACTACGTGATGTTCTGTGACCTGAAAATAATGATAATAATAATAATTAATAATAATAATAAACCTTTTCTCTTAAGTTACTTTTGTTGAATACTTTATCACATAACAGAGAATCAAGGTAGAACAATTTTAAACCTCAACTGGGGTTAATTTTTTATTAATATGCTATGTACAATTGGTTTTAGATTCAGAAGTTGACTCAAAATTGAACCTTAATTGCCTCAATGTCAATGGAAGGAAATGGTTAAAAGCAAATCATAAAATTGTTTTTTAGAGGCATTTTAGGAATGCACTTGAGTATCATTGAGAAAAGTGCTGCTACTTCAATCTGGTACTTGGTAGAGGAGGGTAGATGGGCAACTCAGAAAGAATCTGAGGGTACTAGGATGTAGGAACCAATGCCTGGGTGGAGTTATGGTTTATTAACTACAAGGGGTAATGTGACTATAAATATTACCATGATAAATTTTAATTAAAAAATGACTTAATGACAATCTAATACTTGTGACTTATGGTTAAAAAACACCTTTTTAAATGTTGGTAAATCAAAAATTCACCTTATCTATCTCTTTTGATCATGTATTCTACCAGACTATTTAATCCAGCACATAAGAATATGTTTTTAATAGTGAAAATGTATCAAATATATATATGCCTGTTTGTTTAATGAGATTTCTGTTTGAACTTTGGGAAGATGAGTGTACTTTCTCTGTCTCTGTCTCTTTGTCATCATTCATTTTATCTCAATGGCTCATAGTTAAATTTCAAGCCAAGAATGAATTATTAATAGAATAATGGAAGAGTAAGCATGATGCTAGGCAGAAATAGTGTGGATTTGGATAGAACACAAGGTGGGGTGGATCTGAAAGGAGCCAGAGAAGAGAAACCATAATCAGAGATATTGTATGAAAAATGTACTTTCAATAATAGAAAAAGAGGAATGTTTTTTGATAACAGTATTCTTAGCTTATTTGCTTGTGCATTTTGCTTCTCCCAAAATAATTTATGTTGTTTCTTGTAAAAAAAAAAAGCATCAAGTAAGATTATCAAAGTGGAATTAGAAAGAAGAAAAAGATGAAAAATGAGAATGTCAGGAAACTCCACAGGAAGACGAAGCTTCTTCTGCTGTGGTGTAACTGAGTGTATGAAACCCAGCCCTAGATTTCTGAATCAAAATATCAAGAAGACAGGACATTTCTCTGTTCCACATTGAGAAAAAAAATCATAACCATTTATCAGCAGGCCTTTAAACTTTCTAGATATAGTTCTGAAATGTACTTCTTACATGCTGCCCTAAAGATGATTTTCTTTGAAAGGGATGGATATTTTTACAAATGGTAATTTCTATTAAATAGAAACAGCCCCCACCCCAAACAAGTTTAGACAAGTCCAGGGTGTTATGTAGCAGGAACTGAATTTATTTAACATTGATCCAAGAAAAAAATAAGTATCGGATTAGAAATAAAATTTTCAAAAGAAATGTTATTCTCTGCTCTCAAACTTAAAATAATTATTTTGTCAATAAAATAAAATGTCCATTGAAGCCAGGGATATATGTCTTCTTTCTTCCTCATTTATTTTCCACTTTGTGCTCTGAGGCAAGGCCTCTCACTAGATCAGTAGCTAACTGATTTGCTAGACTGACTGGCCAATGAGTCTCATGGCTCTTCCTTTGTTCTCCTTTCCTTTAGGCTCTGGGACTGTAGACATGAGAGCCGTGTGGGTGCTGGAGATTTGAACTCATGGCTGTATGACGGCACTTTACAGACTGAATCATCTCCCAGACCTCCTTGCCCTCTTTCATTCTCTCTGAGAGAAGCTAGCCTCCATTATCTTTCCTATCTGGATTCATTTATGTCCTTTGCAGGAAAGAAACAATGTGAACTTACTAAGTAAATGCTGAGAAATGTCACATCATAGTGATTAATTACATATCATACATATCTATTCTCCATTAGCTTACAATTCAGCATATATTAAGTTTAGAATATGGATAAATTCTATTGATGGTAAAGATTAAAAAAAGAAGGAAAAATGAGACAAGAAAGCTAAATCTTTAAAAGTTAAACTGGAGGCCAAAGAAATATTAAAGTTATGGGTTATGGTAAAATGGCTTTAGGTTGATATAAAATAAGATAATCATAATGTATCTATACTCTAATGAGATGAAGGTGTATTATCATCATTATTAGTTATAAATAAACCAGTTGTTCATTATTTCCATTGAGCGAACCGACAACAACATCTATTTGATGTGTGAATGGTTCAGTTAATAGCTTTTTATGCTTCATTACCATCACAGTTTTTTAGGAGGGTAAAAATATTGCAATGATTGAAATACTGTGCTGGAGTGACTTGTACATAATTCATTACTAACCAGGACTCTTACTTCTAAGTAATTTTTCTTCTGTAATGAAATGGCTTAAATGCTACATGCCTCAGAGTTTGCTTTTGTAAAAAAATCAACCATTTGGGAATTTTATAATCAGTGACAAGTCATTAGTGTGGATACGTTCTTTTTTATTAAAAAAATATAATGTCATTTCTGTGTAGATTAGTGCATTGTTTGGGGGTAGCATGAGTATATAGAGAGGTAGAGATGTCCAACAGAGGATATCCCTTTTTTCTGCCATCTATTCCAGTAGTCATAGGAACCTACTTGTATAGTAACCATATGTCATAACTCCTATAGGTAGCTTTCTAACTGCATAATGATTTGACAAAAACAAACTCATAACACTGAAAAGATCCGAAAAATTCTCACTCATATATTATTGGAACTTTGTTAAATGTCACTAACATAGGTATGTAAAACCTGTTCTCTGATTATTCTTGAGGGATCATGGATCTTCTAACACTGAACCACACACAGGATATGAGCTGCTTTTATAGAAAGCATCAAAGGACCTCCTTCAAAGAGAGCCTTGGTGCCAGGTTGGAGTTTTCTCAAGCTTTGTAATTTAGGTTTGGTTGTATAACATTTTTTTTAGTTCAATGTAACTTCAATTGCACTCTTGGTAAGCTAATAAAATGTTATTATAATATTGGAATATGTATACTGGGAATTGAATGCAGCCACTGCTCTCTAGTCTTGCTCTCTTTACTATTTTGATATATGTGTGTATGGTCCATGTGATGTTAAACTCGAACAGAGAAAGGGAAAGCATGACTAAAACATCTCGAGAAGGAATGGGTTATGCAGAATTGTAGACTATTTTCTATTTCCTTTTTAATGACGCTGGTATGGTTATTTTCTTACTTTTCTTCAAGGGTCACTACAGCCTTCTCTGATTGCAAGGAGAAATTTAAGGTCTACCTCCAGCACTGTTCAGAGGGTTAATAATTATTTGCAGCAACTCTTAATCTTTATGAGTCAATGCATGTGTACAGAACATTTTTTAATCTATTTGTCCCCTTTCCTTCATTTCCTTGCAATTTTTGTTGCATCAAACATTTTAAAGAAAAGGTTTTTTGAAAGTTAAGTTTATAGCAGGCTTGATATGCTATGAGAAATGCAACAAAAATAAAGTGATATATTCTACCTCCTTACGATCATTAGTTTAAAACCCATTTATTATGCAGTTGTTTTAATTAAAAAAACTGTCACAGGTCAATGGAAAGCTTGAGAGGTGAGCAAAAATTGGAAGAGGAATAGTAGAGGACATCTTAGATGGGTGATTCTGACAGTACTGCAGGCTGTGAGCTTGTAATTTCTAACTGGCAGAGGGAGATTAGTTTTGGTTTGAGGCAACATCTTCCTGGTAGTCTAGGTATTCCTCAAACTCAGTGTTTTCCACCATTAGCTTCTCAAATGCTTACTTAGCAAGTATGTACCATGCCCAGCTAGGTGGAATTAATTAGCACCTCACAGTCTTTCTAGATGCTGTCCATTGCCTACTTATTTGTCATTACCATCCCATCCTGATCCATTTTGTTCCATCCAGAAGAAGAAATATCAGTATTTCACAATCATCCTAACAGACTCCTGCCATGAAATGAAAAACACATTTTTTTTTATGGAGTTTCTTAGATTTTACTCTCAGTTAACTAGAATCCAGATGATCAATAGTGACACTTCAAAAGCTAAAGGCTGTTATGATGTAATATATAGTCACAAATTAATGACCATGCTTATGTGCCACTTCAAAGGAGTTATCAGTGCCTGAATAGAAGGCTCAGTGGTTAAATGCTTGCTGTTCCTCCAGAGGACCTGAGTTCAGTTCCTAACTCTCCTGTTGAGTGGTTCACAACCACCTGTAACTCCAGCTCTGGGGGATCTAACATCCTCTTCTGGCCTCTATGAACATGGGCACATATGCCATATCCTTAGACACTCATATAAAAAAATAACTAAAAATGACACCAACTTCTTCATATCATAGATATTGCAGGTGTTTAGTAAAAGGAAAAACAATCCAATGGGTTAAGTTGGGGGCTCAATTTCTGCCATGTAGCACAAGCAACAATGGGAATAACTGTCTGAATGAAGAACTTAAGTATATATTCCCTCTAAAATGTAATTATCTGGGTATTATAATCAACTGTGTATTGATGTATTCCCAATACATGGCTGGGCCACAGGACAGTCACCAAAACTTGAAGAGTATTCTAGATTAGACACCATTCTCTTCATTTTTATAAAGATACCTTTTCTCATAAAGAGGTCCCTTCACATTCATACTGATGTTCTGGAATTCTAAAATTAAAATAATTTTATTTTCCTAAGAAGGAAGATCAAAAGGACACCCTTTGAACTGATGGCTGGTTTTACTAATATTATTTCAGCTCAGCTGAGTTAAAAATGGTGCTTTCTTTAGGATTTAACAGAATCTCCCTTGGGCATCAGATAAACAATGGATCCTATAGGAATAATGTTGTTCTTGTAAAACAGGTGTTTGTTAAAGGGAGACACTGGAAGTTAATGATAGTGACAACTGAATAAGTGTACTTGGGGCTTCAGGTCAGTAGTTCTCAATGTGTGGGTCTGGACTCCTTGAGAGGCTGAACTAGCCTTTCACAGGTGTCACCTAAGACTGCCGGGAAACACAGATATTTACAGTATGATTCATAAAAGTAACAAAATCACGGTTATGAAGTAGCAGCAAAAATAATTTTATGGCTGGGGTCACCAAAGCCCAAAGAACTTTAATATGTTGAAGGGTCACTGCATTAGGAAGGTTGAGAAACACTGCTTAAGGTGAACTCATATCTTTTTATAACTTTTGAAATAAATTATTTCATTGTAATGAAATAAAATACAAAAGACTCCACATGTAATCTAATTTCCACTCATTTTAATATGTCTTATGTCATAACTAGTTGTTACTGAAAACTTAAATTTCACAAGTTGTCATACCTTTTCAACAATCCCTGATCTCCCCTCCCCTTACCCCATTTCTGAATTTAGAACTATGGCATTTTGGCATAGACGTATGACTTTCATGGGAATGAAATATAAAAAAAAGAACCATTCTGACAATCCACTGTTATTTAGTAATTACTCTTTATTTAATTAATAGAATTGCACATGACCTAAATTGATTATTGAATGGCCAAGTTGAATGTTTGAGGCTTTAGTTTCAAAGAAGCTGAATAGCTGTGTCAGGGAGGTTCTGGGCTGAGAAAACATGATTCCTTGGTTTCAGAAGTTAGTTCTCATGAACATCTCAAACACCCCTAGTCCCTAAGGAGGAGGCAGGAGTGGGGCCTGCTTGTCATATCTGAGTTGTGTTGTCACCACCAACCAGGAACTTAAATAACATGTACTTGGTCATTCTTTTTCTAATTTCTTTCCAGCAGAACTCATTTTCTACCTTTCTTCTATAGTATCATAAACAGGCTCCAATTTTACAAATACTGTAGTGAGTCATACTTCTTCTTTGACTTTCAGACATTGCGTTGTTTTGTTATCATGGCCCTTGGCTTGCTAGGGTAAAAGCCACATAAACAAATAAATACTTGATTACTTTGAATTTTAAAAACCCCTACAGAATTATGAAGAAACAAAGCTGTGTTGAGGAAATGGCTCAGTAAAAATGCCTGCCATATAAGCATGAGGCCCCGAATTTGGATACCTACCATTCACTTAAAAACTACTTTTCATGGCACATGCACATGCCCCTAGTGTAGAGAGAGTGTGTGTGTTATTGAGAAAAGCTGGATCCTCAGACCTTTCTGGCCAGCCAGTCCAGTCTGTGAAGGCCAGGTTCAGTGGCAGACTGTAACTCAGAAGTAAGTGGCAAGCATTGGAAGAAGATCCAGATGTTGACTTTTGATGCAACACACACACACACACACTCATGCACACACACACACACACACACACACACACACACCACTCAGAGAGAGAAGAGAGCTGCATGCTCATGTGTCCATAGAGGCATACACAGATAAACACACAAAGACAGTTTCTGTGTAAAGAAAAAAGTATTGTACCATGAACAAGAATTTGTAGCTATTACATCACCAAAGATAATTGCAAATAGTCCAGGTGATAAGAAAAACTCAATAAAACACTTTTTAACTTTAAAATTATACTTAATCAGTATTAACCTACTTGTGTGTTGCCAACAATCAGAAGGTTGAGGCAGGGTGTTGAGAAATGGGAAGGCTGTGTTAGCAGATTCAAGCCAGCCTGAATTATTAGCAACATCCTTTAGTCCCACAAAAGTTATCAAGAACTAAAGTAGCTGCTTAGACATTTTTTTCTGAGTTAAATTTTATCTGTTTCACTAGGCCTTTAAAGTAATAGCTTAATTGATAATTGTCCATATTTAATGCAGAGACAGCCCTGTATAATTTCAAGCAGTGCCATATTTTTAAAAATTTTGTTCTAGTAAAAGTAACTCTACTGTCCCTTGAATTATGCTGATCTTGACTTTAGTTATGATTTCTATTAGCTTCTTTATTAGTAGATATTAACTATCAAAAGGACTTGGTTTATAAAATAAACTTCTGGTTAGTATTCACCCATACTTACCTAAAGTATGAAATGTCTGAAACACAAAAGAAAAAAAATCAATCTGCAGGCCATGTCAGGCCATGTTTTTACATGACACAAAACAACAACCTGTTTTTACTGGATGAAGATTTTTAATGGTTAGTTTCTAAGATGTTGTTTTACTCAATATACAAAATCATATTAAACTCTTGTGCTTCCCTGAATTAGTCATCAAGGAAGATTATTAATACTTTATTGAAAGCCTCTAATAACATTTATTCCCACAGAGAATTATAGGCTTCATTTTGTCCCCTTCAAAGAAAGAACACACTGGTAGAATGGGAGTACACACTGAGTGGAATTGAGGAAAACAGGGCAAGCATTTGTGCCTATCTAGAATTGGTTGTGACCAAGTAAAATTTGACCTTGAGATTTTAGGCAAGTGAGACAAAAATCAAATCCGGTATTTGTCTCCCAGAGAGGCATAAAGTCAGTGGAACAATAATGCACTCTTAACTGAAAATGCATTTTTCCCTCTTTACTACCCTCTCATCTTTATGTATCTTCTCACTTCTGCCCCGATGGATCACCAACAGCTCTACTGACATGGGATTTTATTCTCTTGTACTTGCTGTTTACCCACGCAGGTATTGAATTCAGCTCTTTGGTTTTCTTCCCTGTTACATTCCCCTCCTCCTAATAGCGGAAGCAGGGCAGTATCATTTTTCACTGTGCGTCTCTCAGAGACTCTTATATCCCACTAGACATATCTTATATGCACTATCAATTATATTGAGAAAGTCTCCTCATTTAAAACAAAAAGTGTAGACTATTAAATCCAAGACTGATTCTGATGAGGTAGGCACCAGGCAGGCAGTCAGTAGGGTGTTTTGTTAATATACCTATCACTTGCTTTCAAATTCTTGCTCCAGACTTTACCAAGCTTCATGATGTCTAATTTTTTGTTCATATTTTTTCTTAGTTTCTTAAGGTAAAGAATTACTTAACACATAGAGTTCTTGTTAATTTTATGAGTCATAATAATTAAAGTGAATTAATAAATATGAAACACTTAGAAGGGTAACCATTCTGTAGTGCTTCTTTGAACTGATGATGTTGTAGTCTGGTAGTTTTTACATGCTTGATTTCAAGTCTTGCTTTCGCAAAAACAAGTAGACATTTCTTTTGGTGGCAGCTATTGAGTATGATAAACTGAAGTCTGGCCTCTGAAAATAAGATGCTGACAACAAAATCACATTTTCGTAATTGCAATATTCTTAGTAGCAGAAAGCATGACTTTAGCTTAAAAAGAAGGAGCCCTAGGCTGTACCTCTGTTTTATCCCTTTTGAGACTCTCCTAATTCTTGTTAGTAGCATCACAGTGCTGTATTAAGTTCACTTTTTAAATCCCATAACTGGAATTCAGAGGCAAGGAAAGACTAAAAATAATACCAGCCCCACGCTGCTGTTCCTCCACTGAGTGATGGAGTGTACAAGGGCTGATTGTGAAAAGCCAAATGGAAAATGCAATGCTGGGTCAGAAATCTTGGCTTCATGTTTGTTGAAGAGGAAATTGACAAAAGTTTAAAGGATGTCTGTAATAGTTCTGATACGAGGTGAGCCTGAGAGCCCATGCAGAAGGGTTATTCTTCACGTGGTGGTGCTGTTTTGGGAGCTGAATGTGACTTTGGTAGATAGGCACCTAGATGGAGGTACTGGGTCATGGACAGCATGACCTTGGAGGCAGTACCTTGCCCTGGACCTCCCCTTCTTTGTCCATATCTTGGTGTACACCACGAGCTGAGAAGCCCCTCCCACATGCTTCTGATCCCACAAAGTTATTATGTATTTAATACAATTAGCCTGGAATATCAGAAAGGATTCAACCATAGAGCCAAGGCATGAAATCCAGGCAGTGGTGGTGCATGCTGTTAGTCTCCACATTTGGGAGTCAACTCTGTGAGTTTGAGGCCAACCTGATCTACAAAGCAATTTGCAGGACAGCCAGAGCTATTACACAGAAAATCCTGTCTTGAAAACAAAAATAAAACCCCAAACAAAACAACAACCAACAAACAAATAAACAAAAAGTCTGTCCTCTGATATTCCAGACAAATTTCATTAAATACATGTCACCACACTCCATAGAACCAGAGTCCATGGAATTGAGGACCGTGGACTGAATTCTCTGATACTAGGAGTGAAAAATAATCTTGCCTCCCTTTAAAGTGTTCTCTCAGGCATTTGGGTTAAGCTATTGAAAGCTAGATAACACTGTCTAATACATGGATTTAATATATTTTAAGTTAAATTCAAACATGAAAAGAATGTAGAAGAGAGGTCACCTGCCCCCCACCCACCACCACCGGATAGCCTGTGTGTGGAAAATTTCAAAGCACAGATACCTTTATCCTTTTTCTCCTTAGCATCCATGCTGGCTCATTGTTGATGACATTTGATGGCTGTTGTTTTAATCCTTATGACGTTTATTTGCAGAGTAATCTCTTGCATCTCATCCAACTTGGAATCCCATCCCCCTCCCCCCGCTCCCACTTACCTCTCCTCTTGTTTCCCGCTCACCCTCTTCCTTGTCTTTCATCTTCAATCCCAATACCAGGAACATCCATGCTGTCAATAATCAGAACGATTTCAGACAGTCTGGATAAAATATCTGTTCTGTGGCAACAGAGCCAGAGTGAGAAGATATAATGAAGTGCTTGCTTCCTCGGGTATTATTTGCTTTAAATTTATAGCCTGGTTCTGCCAGTCACTTCATGGCTGATAGGTGGGAGGGACAGTGTCCTATGTTACAAACATGTTGATGATTATGTTGCATGTTCAGAGTAAAATGCTAATGTCAGTTCCTGGAGACATTACTCGGGTTTTAGCAGGTTTAGGGAGAAATGAACATAGTTCTAGTTTAATGCAAAGCTCGTGGAAGCAGCAACAGCATGAAGACATTGAAGAATCATTGTGAATAACAAACTGAGAAAGATCTGAAGATAAAAATTTTTTAAAAAATTTAAGTTTTTTTATTTATATTTTTTTATGCATGTATGTCTGCATGTATACTGGCATGCCAGAAGAGGGCATCAGAACCTATTATAGATGGTTGTGAGCCACTATGTGGTTGCTGGGAATTGAACTCAAGACCTATGGAAAAGCAGCCAATGCTCTTAACCTCTGAGCCATCTCTCCACCCCTAAAGATGGAAATTATAAAAGAAATTTAAAAAATTAATTTTAGCTTCTTCACATTTATTTAAACCATGTATTATATGGTGTAAAATATTCAGAGTCTCATGTTTTAAGGGTGATCTTTGTGTGTGTCAGTGTTAATACAAATAATGGATATCTCTGTTGTCTCATGTTTGTAATCTCAGGTCTTGGAAAGCTTGGACAGAAGGATTGCTATGGGCTTGAGGGTAATCCTGGAATACATGTTATTCCTGAGCATCTCATGTTAGAGGTCCTGAACAACTCTATCTCAACAAATAAAAGACAAAACAAATAGAATATTATCATATTTTATGATCTGTGGGAAATACTCTGCAACCCAAATAACCTGTTTGCTATCTAAAATTTTATGACACTAGGTTATTGGTATTTTCCATTTGTTATCTGTATGTTGTAACTTCAGTAACTATTCATCCACAAAATTTTGGATTTTCAGCTGTACTATGGATGGTTACTTATATTGAGATTGTAATTTTAAAATAGAGCTTAGATGTTTGGATATGAAGATACGTAATGATACTTTGGATATGTATCTTAAGAAGGATTTTTCATTTTAACGTTCCGTCATTTCCTTGTATGCGTAAGTGTGTGAGTGTGTGTGTGTGTGTGTGTGTGTGTGTATGTGTGTGTGTCATGTGGGGTCAGAGAACAAATTGAGCAGGCAGATTCTTCCTGTCATTACTTGGGCTCTAAGGATCCATTATCCTGGCCCAGTTTTTTTAAAACCTCAAGAGGGTACTGAAATTTGTTTCCTTTAAGATACTGATTTGAGGTGTTCAAGGATATCTTTAAAGAATGTAACTTTACAAATTGGAATTGTGAAAACTTATTTTGTTTTGGGCACATTTAAAGCCTTCCCTAATTAAACACATGTAAGCCTCACTGTATTGGGTAAACTCATCTCTTGTTTTAAAGTGTGTTTGGGTGTTTGGAACATATCCATGGAGTCTATCTCTCTTTGAATCCTCCCCTCACCACTGACCTCACCCATTCTGAACTATTGCCCTTGGTTTCTTCTATAAACTCACTTTTCTAAGATGGCTTCAGGATAAAGTGAGAACAGAGAACCTGCTGTGTCATACACAGTGACAATCTGTGATGCCAAGTCCCTGAACCATAAATTTTTCAAGCAAAGAGGAAAATTTTTTTCCAGTTTCTTTTATCATAGGAATAAAAGGTATCTATGCCTTTCACAACAAGTCTCCTCTTCAGAACTGACCTGATCTCAAGAGCAGTCAATTTGAGTGTGAAAGGTCCAAACACAACCACCGTTTCCTACTGTGGCTCTTCATCTCAGTGGGGACTTGGCCACCATGCAAGGGTCTTCAGAAATGAATTCTTGCCCCTCTCTACCTCCATCTTTTAAGCTCTTATATATGACTACCCAGAAAATAACAAGCAAGTGAAGTACCTCATAGGTTCAAATCTGCTTGTCGAAGAGATTTACAGGAGCCAAATCTTCAGACAACACTTTGCGGGAAGTGACCTGAGAAACTTCTGTGTAATTGCCCTTTGCTTTATACTCCTCTAGTCAAGATGTATGTTCAGCCAAGCTTGGAAATCTAGGCTCACGCTGCTACAATAAAACATAGGGCTAATACTTTTATACTAGAATAAAAAGTGATATAATGACATGGAAAAATATAAAAGCATTTGAGCATAGTTTTCTAGACTCAGTGCCTTGGCATACTATACTAAAGCATTCTATTAACAAAGCACTTGTTGGGCATTATCTAAGAAATCCTGACTCAGTAAGTCTAGCCATTTGGAGCCATCATGACCTCTTGAAAACTTTGAGGATATGATGGTTGGCAAAAGTTTAAACAAACAAATACAAAACGCTCAACATTATGTATTTTGGTTTCATATGACTTTTCACATTAATCCAGATTAAAATCAGTGAGCAGAACTGACTGCAAGGGATCCTTGTGTAGACCAACTTTGAAGCTGGACTCAACTCTTCATTACATATGATAGATTCTAAGATGGTACCACATATCATTCCCTGTGACATGATACAGGGGTTGAATCATGCATCCAAAGATTCATGGAGATCAATTTCCTACAGACAAATTAAATTAGTAGATGGTGTTTCAGATTAGAAAACAAAAAAGATTTACTTCAAGGATCCTTTATTACAGGTCCCCTGTGCATTTAAAATATAGTTTGACTTATACATGAAGAAAAATTTCATTCAGCTTTGTAGAAAGACAGACATATGAAACCAAATTTATAAATGCTTAATAGAGAAGAGAAAGGAATTCTAAAGTTCAGCTAGTCCCGGAGAGCTGGTGATCTTAGTGTCCTTATAGAATGGCGGCAACCACTGTAGACCATTTAAAATGTGAATTTCACTCTGATTTTAAAAGAATGAAATATAACTGCTTCTTAACCTCACAGTAAAATTTATTTCAAGTCATAGAACACCATTAAAAATAACCTATCAACCTCCTGGTGTTTGTTTGCTATTAATTTTTCCAAACGTTTTCTCCTACTGTATTTTTAAGTCAAAGCACAGTGGCTGGTTGCTAATCTACTTCTTATCAGTCTTCAAAGCATCAATCTGTGATCACTGGTGATTGACATCTCAACTCAAGCATAGTGTGGCAAGTTCATATGGTAATGGGTGCAGTTAGAACCTTTGAAGGTTACAATAGTTTATCTGAATTCTCACTGATAGCCCACCTATCAGGAACTTAAGACTGTTGGAATGTTTTAACTGCTACTTACTATGAGCAATTCTTCAGGGCTGAGATGGGCAGTGGGAACAACTCATTTGGTAAAGTTTTAACTACACAGTCTGAGCACCAGAGTGTCATCCTCAAGTAAGAGGGTTGTGTGTGGTGGTGGGAATGCAGAGCCAAGTAGATCTGTGGGATTTACTTGCTAAACAGTCTAGTTCCTTGGGGTCTCCTAGGTCCTAGTGACTGGCTTTGTCCCTAAAACCAAGATGGACAGAAGCTGAAGAACAACATCCAAGTAGATCCCTACTTCTACATGCACAAGTATGCAGGGCCATATGAATGCATTCATGCATGCACACATGTGCTCATGCACACACTCCCTGCACAAGCACATAATGCATGTTACTAGATTTACTCTGCAAATTGCTTGTTACCTGCCAGCGTCCTTGCATCCCCCTCATCATGTGCTACCTACTCAAACATTATTTCTTCTGGCTTTCTAACAGTTCCTACCAGTTCTCTGTGCTCAGACTTCCAGTTTTCTTATTTTTAGCATTTACTTTGAGAGATAATATCTTTCTTCCAGTCAGGAATAGTTAAAACCAAGTGTATTTTTGCTCTCCTAATCAGTTTATTTTAGAAAATATCTTTGCAAATAAATTTTGCAATTTCTAAGCAGTTTCTGAAAGCAGACAGATCTAAGTTCAAACTGGGTTATGTTTGTCTTGAGTGTTAAATTTGGCTTGTATTGCTTTTGAAAATATAATTTATATTAAAACTTTTGCTGGTTTTATGAGATTTCTGGAATATTCAGGAGGGTACAGAGACAGAGATATGATAAAACCCTAAATATTTGCAGACTGTCATAGTTTTTATTATGTGCATCTATTTGAATAACTGATGTTTTATCTTTCTTTATTATGATAGCTTTTTGTTTAAAAAAATCATGACTTAAAATATCTTGCCAAAACACAAAAAGAAAAAGAAAATATCTTCCTGGTAAATTCCAAGTCAAACATGTTCTCAGTTGCATGTATGATCAGCTCTATATTATGGACCTTTTTACAACCACTAAACAATCTCAACGTAAGACAGTTTCTATTATTGTGCCTCCTACTTTCTCTCTGCATTCTGGGGTCTGCTTGTCTCCCATTTTGGCAGTGCTGAATCACACACCCACAAATGACCTTGTGTATTAAGAAACGTGTAGCTTTGCAGTACCTCTGAACAAAGGATCATCATGAGCAAGCCTAGAGCTTACTCTGCAAAGAAAGCTCTGGACTCATACAGACTTCTGAGATGGATTAGAGCTTACTAAATGAACGTTTAATTTTTTCTGTCTGTTATCTCTGGGAGTTCTCTGGTCCTTTCCAGAGAGAGGGAGCTTTTAGTGTAATGGAAAACAAAAACAATCTCTGGACTTTGGTTATCAGCTCCGTGTTCTCCGGTGAGTCTCAACTTATGTGACATGAGTGTAACTTTACAGGATTGTTTAGGAAGGTGAAATGAGACAATTCATGAGATTTTTAAACCTTAAAACCCTGCCTGGCTTTATCTTGTGTTTCAGCTGCTGCTGCTGTTGTAACCGTGATGGGTCCGACTCCAGTTTTCAACTCCAACAGCCAGGCAAACAGCTTTTTTAGTTGTTTAGATAGGTGATCAGTAGCCACAGAAGGGAGCACAGGGGTCAGGTAGATGGTTAGAGAGAGAAAAAATGATGCTGAAAAAGAGAAGTTATACATAAAAGTTTTTGATACAAGTTAACAAATTTCATATTGTGTGAAAAAGATTCTATTCTGTTTTTTTTTTTTTTACCACCCATTCTAGCAGACTTTAACACCAGCTACCTCCCACCCCTGACAAGGCAGAACAAAAAATAATGTAATATCTTAATTTTTTTTCTTGTTTAAAGACCTTTTGGGCTTAATGCCAAATGTTAAAGATATCAAAATTCATAGGTTGTTGGCTTCTTACTATAACTGAGGAGACCGGGTGCTCCCAGCTATAGTTCCAAGGTGATTGATTGTTCCCATTGATAGTTCACTGTAGAGTAAATGACAGGCTTTAGGAACATCTGATAGGGAAGAAAGTCGGGTTCTTTTTAGGACCGTGGTTCCTGGTAGGTTGATCATGCTCCAGTTGATGGCCTCACACATGTGCATATGAGCAGCATAAGTTGGACTCAGTAGGAAATATACACATATATGGATATAATAAAGTTGGGAAGACTTATGGGTGATCTAGGAGAGTTGGGGAATGTGTGGAGGGGTGAATATGATCAAAATACATTGTATCCACATATAAGATTCTCATAGAATCTGCAAAAATGGTATATTAGAAATGTTTAAAGAAGCTGTTTTGCAGCAGAAAATCAAGGATGTACATTTGTAGGACCTCCTTGGAGCCTTAAGGATATTCTCTCTCTCTTTTTTTTAAATCATTTGTCAAACTTGAGAAGTGTCTGGGAAAAGTTTGAAGATGTTTAGTTTTACAAATTAATGATTCTTTGGCTCTTTGGGAGAATAACTTCTAATGAAAAAGTTGCAAATAACTTTTGGTTTATATAATAAAATTCCATTTGATTTCAGACTCACAAAGAATACTGTGGTAACCCAGTTTAAATTTTGCTCAGAGCTAAATCTCAGTGTAAGGGATCTTAAACAACCAGAATAATACATTGCAAAGAAACAGAAAACTGGAGAACAATTAAGATTAAAATTAGACTTAAATAACAAAAATATTGAATAGCAAATAATTTATGCAAAATATGTTACAAAATCTGGGATGCTAAATATTTGATACAAGTACTGTGACATTTGTAGTTACATTAAAGTTAATGGTTTGCTTCTTCCATTATTTTGCTTCCCTTTTTTATTTCAACAGATATCTACTTTACAATTTGAAATCCTTCCTTCCTGGTGGTGTTCATAAATTTGCTGGAACCAACCTGTGTGAAACTATGTTCATACAGAAAGTGTATCTTATGAGGAGATAAAAAAATCATGTTTGACATCACTTTTCACTAGCTGTTTTTCTTACTGTTTTTGATTATGTTTGAACTCTGTTAGATTGATGTTTTCTGCCTCTACCTTTGATGTCATGAATATTAAGTTACTCCATTAAAAAACACTTCTCTTCACATAATAGTAATTGACACTTGCAGTTTTATATTTAAACATTCGAAAGAAAAAAAAATGATGTGTGATTACCATGGACAAACTAATGATATTTCCAATAATAACCTGTCAGGTAGACAACGGATACAAGTTGTCATTTCAGCTGTGAAAAGCCAAGATTTCTTCATTTGATTGGAATCTAGTTTAAAATACAATCATGTAGCCAATGTGTGATTTAGATTGATGTCTAATATCTCTTGGTTATTGTTTTGGATAATTTGTAGCAACAAATGAACAACATGAACAAGGTAACAGTAGACTTAACAGTCTTTTCTATAGTCAGTTTCCTTTACTAAGCACATTTTCTCTGAAAGTACTAGATATTTTAACGTTCTTCCTCAGGTGTGGTACACAATAAGAAAAATTCTGTATTTTTTTCTTCCAGATATTTCCCAAATACAGTTTCACTTTCTAAATGAAAATTTGCCTTAAGAACCAAGCACAGTGTGAACTGACTGGTGGTTATTTTTAGATAAAACCACTTTAGGTTAATTAAGAGAAAAAATTGCTACTGTACAATTATGCCACATCCTCCTACCTTGGCCTGACAATAAGTAAATGTAACAGGAGGTTTTCTTTGTCACTGTAGCTGCACCTTTGAAGAGTATCAAAGTCTGTTGCTGTGGTTACGACCTTTGTTTCCAGTGATGTTTGGTCCATGCTCTGCCCTACCCTTAACAATGGTTATTCAAAAGAATGAAATAATGAGTCATTCATTCGGAAATACTTTGTTAAAATATCCCTCTTTATCTTTACATTTTTCTGCTTAGAAACTAGGCTGTAATTCAAGGCAACAGTTGAAGACTTAAAACTGTTAAAAAAAAAAACTGATCCTTTTTTTTTTTTTCCATTTATAAGAAAGACCTATGTAATTGAAGAACCTCTTACACGTCTGAACAATTAAAACCTTTTTTGGTTAATGTATTATTTCTGGAACAAGTAGATAAAATTCTATGCAGTAAGCATGATAATGATAAAAATCGTGCATTGTTTGCACAGCACAGATTTCAGAGTCAAGGTTTCTGGGCACAAATGCAGTAACAAAACAGCCCCTACAAAAACCGAGTAACTCTCAAGAACACAAGAAATAATGTTTGTTAATTTAAAATTTTAGAAACTGAAAAGTGTGAAGCTTGTAAAGTAAAGCATAATTAAATTATGGTACTGTACATACCAGTTGTTCCTAGAATTGAAACTTTATAATCTGAAAAAATACATTAGCGCTGTACAATTTTTACACGTAGGTAGAATGAGTTTTGGGAAAAAAAATGATTTTTTTTTCAGGGCCATTCTCTGTCAAAGTCAAAAAAAAATACTGCACAACTTAGCTAGATACAAAGTATAGACTTGAAACAATTCTTGTCTTCATTTATTTCATGAACAAATCTTGGAATTTTGTTTATTTGAACAGGGGAGTTTTGTTTTTGTTTTGTTTTTGAGAGTTGCAATGAACAAATTGTCCTCTTTCTGTTGCTGACGTTACAGTTTGGTAGCAAGCCTGGGCTACCGCTCAGCCGGGTCAAGCCAGCTGTGGTTTATGGTCACTGATGCGGCCAGCTGATGTGATTGTGCTCAAGTCCAGCTCAGTCTCTAGGTGGCTTTCCATCGTATCCTCCTGTGCATTCGTTTCAAAGGACTTATGGGAGAGAAGTTCATGATGGACCCCACAGTAACTTATTGTGGGCTGGTCGTATGCCAGAAAGGTTGACACATTCATTGATAAAGGTATCTGGGAAAAAAAAAATGACACAAGAGAAGTCAGTTATCAAAAGACAGGCAAGTATTCAGGGCAAGACTTGGAGCCTGTGATGTGTGGATTTGACTGTCTTTCATGTTTGTATCTGTATCTCTGCTGGTCGCACAGTATCCAGCTCCTGTTCCCCATTTTCATAGAAATGAATTCAGTGTGGACATTTGAAAGCTTGAGTACAGCTGTTTGAATCTTAAGCAGTAAATGGTTCTAAAAATGATAAAATATTTCTTTATTGTAAAGCCAAGAATATGGCTTTTTCTAACTGGTCTGAAGTGTTTTCAAACTAAGAAAAGTATTACTTGGCCACTTATGGAGTGAGGGCTCAGTAAAGAGATGATTCTATCACTTTTTCATGTATCAGCATCACCTCCCCCTTCTTCTGCCACTGGTCCCATTGTCCTGCAGGTTTCTGTTGCCATGGGTTATGATTTCTTACCAGTTCCAGGTGACAAGGGTGCAGATACTCCACATGCCCTGCTCTGAGGAATGTTTCAGGACTGTCAAGTCATCCTTACTATGCTTACCCATAATCCCTTAATTCTTATTTCATTAGATTTATCCCTTGAAACGTTAAGCCCTATTGTTTGGTCTTTCTATCTAAAAGCTAGAGCATAGAGAACAGCCACACACACACAAAAGATCTGACTTCTGTGAAGTTCTACAAAGCTACTTTGAAGGATGAGTGGTCCAGCTGGGGAAAGAGCTTCTTCAGTAAGGAGCAAAAGCTAAGGAGCTAGGGATCAGAAGCAAGGACAATGATTATGGACAGAAGCGAACACAGGTTAGAGACTACGGTATTCTTAGGTACAATCAAATGCCAATCTCTAGAGAACATGAGGCAAAGAGTTGGGGGAGCATTGAGGAAATTTGATCTTACTTTGTCTGCTTTGGTATATGCACTGTTTAAGGGCTCTCCAAAGCTCCAGGTTTGACAATTATGTTTGACTGTGATGTATTAAGATGCTAGGAACATCCTGACTCATGTTTAGAGCTGAGATTCTTAGGATATGAGTAGAATTAGATAGTCCTTAGTGTACACTTCCAAATACTGATTCCTGTGGCTTTTTAAGAAGAGAGAGAGAAGCAGCAGAGCAGGACCTAAAAGGACATATATGGTCCCTGACTCTTACTATGTGAAGGTCTGTACTCAGCCAGCAAGAAGGCAATCACCACATAAGCCTTGAGACTTTTTACCTCCAGAACCATTAGTCCAAATATTTATTTGGAACCTTTATTTGGAATTCAATCAGTCTCCAGTATTGTATTATTGGCTCAGAAAGTAGATTGCTATAATTGCTCATTCACATTACTGAATTTCTTTGAATGAAAACTTGTACCATCCATTCTTGTTTGACAAATGGATAAAATGTTTGTGCACATTAGACTAAGTGCTGTTCTGATCTCAGAGTAGAGCACAAAGACAAGGAAGAGAGAGGATCCGTCTTTATTACCTGCCTCTGTAGTGTCTGCCCTCTCCTTCCCAGGGACAAGGCTCTCCATCTCTTTCTCCACCTCTCACCTCTTACCCATGTTTGTCTCTCCTTTAGTAAAAAGTATTGTTCCATTATTTACTCTTTCAGTACAAACACTTTTCCCTTGAGATCATTTATGATAAGTATTTCAATGTATTAAAAGCATAAGTCTTAGTCCCTGGAGATAGAAGTATAGTCAATCCAGTTCACCCAATGAAACTCCTTTGCAATCTTTTGTAGTTTGTGGAATTCTGAAATTTGAAACATGAGATTATATGGCATATAAATCAAATACAAACAACACAACCATTAGAAGGCCACATAGAAAGAAGATGCATCACAGTAAAATAAGGTAATTTTATTTAAAACTAGACTTCTTTTGTTCCAGATGAGTTATCTCTGGTAACTTAAACACTATCATGTAAAAATAATTGTGCAGCAAGGTTGTATTTAAGATACAGGAGAGAAAAAATTAATATCATTATTGGGTGCATAGTTTCATATCAACTTCTGTGAAATTAGTACTAGGTGATGTGTTGTGATCACATTTCTGAAGGAATAGTGGTTTTTATTCACCACAGAATTGTGCACCTCTTGAATTTATTTGGGATACCTCCTGGTTTAAATGGAATTAAGTCTACTAAGAAGAATTTGGAATGTTTATTGTTAAATTTTGGGAAGGAATATGCTATGATATACTTATTTTCTGTGTGTTTTTGTGCACACACATATTTTCCTGCTATATTTAGCATCCAGTGGCTGCTGGTCTCTAAAAGATAAAGTCTTACTTTGAATCATATCAATTAGGTGCTAACTCTGATATGTATTTAAAACTCCCACATTTTCCTCATTATTGAGTATATATTATTTGATAAACTTTATACATGGATATATTATTTCAATGTGATGGCTTATATTTAATATTTATAAAATTGAGGTAGTTCTTAAAAGATTTATATTTTTTGCCTACAATCTAAAGTAGACCTTAAAGAAATTGTAGTACTACATGAATGACATACAATATAAAATTTAATATCTCCCCACATGGTAGTTTGTCACAGATTATTTTTTTAGGTTGACTTAAATGGGTTTAAGGATAAAAAAATTAATACTGGATATATTTACATCTATATGTGTGTTCATGCATATATGAGCATTAAAGGAGTATGCATATTAAATTTATGTGTATCGATTTATATATGTCCAATATATACATATATTCATGATTTACTTGCTAATATTAGTGTTTCAAAAACATTTAAATAAAGTCTAACAAATAAATCATAATAATACATTGGTTTAGATAGCTGTAACAGATTTGTATTGCTAATGTAGGGTTTATACACATAAGAATACACATTTATACATATATATAAACATGGTATTAATATACATATGTATGTATATTTACTCACAAAATTTTTCAACTTGAGTTTAATTAAACTTTTCATTTTGCCCTGGCCTTTTTATTGGCAAAGTAAGATAATTTTTTAAAACTAAAGCAATACATCAAATTTATTTAAATTGTACCTAAATTTTTTACTTTTAAATATTTTGTACATACACAATACATCAAATTTATTTAAATTGTACCTAAATTTTTTACTTTTAAATATTTTGTACATATATGAATATCATGCTTCTTTATTGACTAACCAAATAGGTAGAGATGCATTAAACTGTATTCATATATGAGGCACCCAATGTTAGTGAGAAGACCAAGTGATTTGGGTACAAAGGAAAGTCAGTAATTTTCTTTTTAGTCTCACAAGTTACATTAAATTTCAACTCAGCAGATATTTACTAAAGCCTATTTTCTATTTTTTTGTGTGTGTTATATGACAGGTATGCGTGTATGCCTATTGTGTATGTTTGCTTGTGTGGAGATAAGCATGTGTGTGTGAAAGTGCACAGGGAGTCCCAAAGGTGAAGTCAGAAACCCTCTTAATTGTTCTTCCTGCTTTTTCCTTGATTCAGGGTCTCTCATTCAAACTCAGAGCTCACTGATTAAGCCTTACGTTATTCTGAGATCATCTGTCTCTACCTTCAGAGGCTAGAAAAACAGGAGGGCTATTATACCCACCCAACATTTATGTGAATTTGGGGGATTCAAAATACTTTTAACTATTAAATCATTTTCCCAGATATTACTTTAAATGTCATTGCTGATCTGTACCAATGTTTTATACCTAATCACCTATAATGTTAAAATCTTTCTTTCTGATTCCTCATGAAAAATATAACACATATTTTTAATGGATTTCCTTCTTCAAATTGACATAGGATGCATTTAACACTTTATTGATGGGTGGTACTAGATCCTTAAATGAATCAAAGTGCGAAAGTCAGACAAAAATTGTGTAATATACTCATTCTACAAGGAGTAATAGTACCTGACCCAATCCTTCTACATGTGTATATTGTGTTTTTAAGAGGAAGAGTGATTTTCTTTACCTTCCTGTTATAGGTCAGTTATCTGAGAACATACTTGAGGAAAATTTGTGATAGTCCCATTGTCTGAAGAGAAAACTGGAGTAGAAAGAAACCTGTTTCTTTGTGTTTAAATGATCTAAGATAGCAGCATGTAAAAGTTCCATAGACTTTTGATGTCAGGTGGAACACTGGATGCAGAGGTTCAGGCAGTTACTGGGGCTCCAGCCATCTGTTCTGACTTTGTATTCCATTGGTGGGAAGGATTCTTGCACTACGGAGTGGCTGATGGTTGGGTGGTGATGGAGAAACTAGCAGCTGGCGTTAAACAAACATATACTTTGAGGGTCAGAAACAATGTATATAAATCCCATCTGTTACTGAGTACAGCAGAGGCAGCACCTGATGTTCTTTTCTAGGATTGTCCTGTGTGACCATGTGACCTTTCCTTTTTGGTTTTCAGATTAAACACTGCAGAATGGATGATTCTCTCTCTCTCTCTCTCTCTCTCTCTCTCTCTCTCTCTCTCTCTCTCTCTCTCTCTGTCTGTCTCTGTCTCTCTCCTCCTCCTCTCTAGCTCTTGTTTTCTCTCTTCCATGTTTTCTTCTTTTTCGTCTGGGTCTACTAATATGCTCTCCCCTGTGCTTATGGTATTCAATAGTTAAGTGCTGGTAAGTAAGAAAATAAAGCTAGCAGAAAGGGTTCTAGGAAGGGCAATAGGTTATTTAATTTAAATAAGGCTATCATTTTTCCAGAACTGCAGCTAGAGTCTCTACAGAATCTTCTCTAAAGCACGGAGATTCTTTCTACTCTGTCTTTACAACAACAGTTCCTTTCTCTCAAAGACTCTTAAAATTACTTCGTTTCCTTTAATCTTTTAGGTTACTGTTTTTCTCCCTCCTTCCCTCCCTCCCTCCTCTCCATCTCTCCCTCCTTTATTTCCTTTCTTTCTTAATTCTTTTTTAAAACAGGGTTTCTCCTTGTAGCTTTCTCTGTCCTGGAACTCTTTGTAGATCAGGCTGGCCTCGAACTCACAGAGATCCACCTGCTTCTGCATCCTGAGTGCTGGGACTAAAGCTGTGCACCACCACTGCCCAACCAGTCACTGTTTTCTAAGCGAGGTCATTATTATTAAAATATAATTTGTGGAGATTTGGGTATATAAAAACTTAATCTCAAAAGAGTCTGAATTAAGGAACCCATTAAATGCTATTTTACCAAAGAGTTCTGTATAGTTACTTAGACAATTTCCCTTAGGAAAAAATTTCTATTAGGATAAACGAGTATTGTCTTGACATAAGTACCATTTGCCTTAGAAGTAGTTTTCTTTGTAACTGTGTTAACATCAACATCAGTAATGTATGCTGTTTACATAAAAGATTTATAGTTAGATAAATTATCAGCTATTAGTGGTCTTCCCCTTACTCAGACAAATTTTAAATTTTCTAAGTTGTGATTAAGAATTCATTGTAACCTTATATTCTCTATGTGAGACTTGTTTGCAAAGATAAGTTTATATAAATATTCATATGTATTTTTCTTAAGTTCTAATTTAAAGACATCCTGGCATGTCCAATGTGAGCACAAGTGTTGTGGTGGTTTAGTGTGCAAGAAAAGAATTAAATGTCTCTTTTTCTCTATGAAGAGTAAACTATAAGAACTGTTTCCCTGTTTAGGGTTTTTTTAAGCAGAGTTTTTAGGAAATATAAATATTCTACTCTAATTATGTTGGATAAGAATTCCCGTACTGTTAGCATAGTTCACAGGGGAAACTCTTTGAGTTTTACAGAGTCATATGCTCTTTGCCAGGGACTCTTCCACTCTAGGTCTTTAAAGCTATGACACTTAAGGGCTTTGGCCACTATTGTTGTCTGTCTGGGGAAGGCAATGGAAGACACTTCATGAAGGGATCCTTTGCAATGCAGACTGTGTTACTCTCCAGCCCCATTATCTTCATTGTGTGTTGGAATTCAGAGGCCTATCATCCTCTGATTGTTCCTCTACAAAACTAACCTTTGCTGATTTTTACATTTGATCTTATCTCTTATTATTTTATAAAATAAGAGACGGACATTGTGACTGCCTACCTCTCTTCCTCCTCCCTTTCCTCCTCTTTTCCCATCACTTCTATTGTCCCCTCCTCCCTCAGACACATTCTTTACTAAAGCTGTTCTTGAAATCCTGATTCTCTCACCTCAACCTCCCAAATGCTGCGGGTTCCAGGCATGCAACTACTGCATCTGACTGATTCAAATTCATCTCCTGCCATCAAACTTAAATCTTTGATGCAGTCACCTCTTTCTTCCAGGGGCCCTGTTTTCTACCAGGGGTATTAAATTAATACACTCTTGCCCATCTATCTCGACCCCTGCTTCTAGTTCCAAATGTCGCTTGACTTTCTACTTCTTTTTAGACACAATGACATCTGCCCACTTCTCTAGTCCTTGCTGCCAGTGTCTGCACTCAGAGCATCATAATCTTGCTTACTTCAGTGATCACTACAGAAATGCAAATAAGTTTAGGCCTTTAAAAACCATCTCTACAGTTAACTAAAGATAAGCACCATATGAGTAGCAAAGGTTTTCTTTTTCAGCTGTTATTTTATAGAGTGATAGCAGCACATACACTCATGTTATTGCCTTTAAAGTTCTTAAGGAGGACTTGTAACTTAAAATGCACACATGTTGATGATGTCACTTTCTACTTCCACACCTGTGCTTTTATTACATGAGCTGATTTCTTGACTATATCCTGGGTCTTGCTGTGGTATGTGCAACTTTGGAATTTGTCAGCTACCATTGCTTCACTCCTAGAAAGGATGGTCTTTTTGGATAGGCTAGTAGTTTTGTTTGTAGTTAAAATAGATGAATCCCTCTGGGGCTTTATTTGAATAACATTAAACTTGATTTCCCACCGGTTCACTTCTCAGCTTGAAAAATTGTATCACTAATCATTATTTTGGTTTCTAAACATTGAGGCAGCTGATAAAATCTTAGAGCTGTAGGAAGAAAAGTCTGTGAGCTGGGATCACACTGTAGCTTGGGTTTCCAGCTGAGCGTCACAGCCTGATGGATATTTGCTTATTTAATTTCTTTGGGCATGCTACAGTGGTTCTTCTGTATAGCTTCTTAGATTTCAGCCATGGCATTTGTTCCAGTCCTTGACTGACACCTGCCAGAGCACTTACACATGATCTTCACTGTGATTCATTGACCATTTATTGTGCGTGAAATAGCACGTTTTCTTCTGATCATGTACCATCTATTTTCTGTTTGCATTTCACAATAAATATAATTATCCCCATTTTACAGTTGAGAAAACTAAGACTTGGTTTAAATAATTAGTCTGAAACTATTCCCCTGGAGAGTTGCCAAAGTGATTACCCGACTGCTTAACTGCATTTCACTGCCTACTTATCATGGTCTATCTTATTCAGCCCCATAGGCTAGAGAGCTTAGCATAATGTGTCTAATAATATTTCAACATCATTCCTGATCAGTCTTCTTATTTGCAGTGGTGTGAGCACTAGTGGCTCCTATGCTGCCCCATAGTTTTTTTTTTTTTTTTTAATATTGTTGTTTTGCATTCAGAGTCCTCAGGATAAAAACAGACTTTATCATGGATTCATGTGGGTAGGCAGAGATGGAGCTAACAAAAGTGTTCTGTGCTTCTTGTGAAATGAATATTTGTTCTAACTATAAGGAACAGTATCCATGTTGGAGAAGCTTTAAGACTGTGATGATAATGTCCAAAATACTCGCATTTTCATGTATGTAAAGACTGCTCAGGGGGGCTGGAGAGGACTTCAGAGTTAATATTCTGTGTTGACTTGGAGATCAGTATAAACTGTGTGTTTTTAGTGACTTCAAAGTTCTTCTTCTAATTGGGTTTGAGCAGAACACTGCTACTGTTTGTGTGTTTGCACTTGTGTGTATGCACACAACTGCTTGTGTAAATAAAGATCAGAGGTCAACTATATATATATATATATATATATATTTGGTGCCATATGCCTCATTTTTGAGACAGCATCTCTTACTGGCCCTGGAATCAACCAATAGGATAGGCTGGTTGGCTAGGGAGGCCCAGGGAGGCCCAAGGATGCCATCTCTGCATCCCTAGCTCTAGGATTTCAAGAGCTCCCCTATGTCTGGCTTTTAAAATATGTATTGGACAGGCTTATTGTGAGTCTCTTGTGCTTGCAGGAGAAGCAATTTACCAACTGAGCTATCTCCCTAGCTCTGGTTCTGTTTGCTCTTCTCATATATACATATATATATATATGTACATATATATATGTGTGTGTGCACACAGATATTTATAGTGTATAGACACACACACACACATATATAGTTAACAGAAGAGCAAGTGTATGTACATATATATACAACTTCAATCAAAATATGGTTTGTGTTGTTTCATATTCAAAAGTACTATTTTGCTCATTTTCCACAAGTAAGACCTTTCTAAGTAGGTGTTATAGGACATCAGGACAGGAAATGCAGAGCAACCATGAATAAGGCAGTTTCCATTTTTTTTAGTGACAGCATAGGCCAGGCTCAAGACAGAGGCCAGAGAATAAAGAACAGCAATGGCTTGAGTGGGATGGAAAATTATGATACATGTATGTTTAAGGATGTACAATATATTAATTGTGTTTTGGCTGGCTGGTTACACTAACAGCATAATTTGTCCTTGAATGGTGGCAAATGAAGTGGCCTCCTTTTTTTGTTTGAGACTAATGTTATTTTCCAGGTTTATTGGTGAGTCAATATTGCTGAGAAGTGAATACTTTTATAGACTTCTCAATAGAGGTCATATGTTTTACTTTTAAAAGGATTTATTTGAAGAGACCTCTTCCTTCAGGAATGCTGAGGTATTCTAATAGTTAATTGGTGTGCATAGAAAAGCCCGTTGAATCATTAATTTTAATTTTCTTGATTCTATTAGTAAATTAAAAAAAAACATTTTCAAGGGGTATGTAATTAGGAATCTGAATTATGTTTTCTATCTTTAAGCCTTAAGTAGTCCTAACTTAAATAAACCTTGGAAGTCTTTTACAATTCCTAGTTATAATCTGACTCTTAATACTCAATTTTGATATATATTTTAAATGCTACATTATCACCTAAAGTTTTAGTTGCAATTCTGAGATTACACATAGAGTAATATTGCTTTTCCAGTGTGTGGAATTTGAGAATAATGTGAAGGGCAAACAGTTTGTAGGAGCATAATATTTAAAATGGCTTTGTGTGTAAAACGCCACATTATGGTATACTCCTGCAGAGTAAAATCATGAGATGAAAAAAAATAAAGATTTCCATTTGAAAGGTCGTAGTTGTTCTTGCAGCAAAATATATTGAGAGCACACACATGCACAAAATTTCCAAATTTATTTAACTTCATGAGAATCTACAAATCTCAACTATGTTCTCATTGTGTCTAAGTAATGGGAAGAGACTTCAGAACCAAGGGACTCTTTATCTTGGAAATAAAGTAACTAACTGAAGTATTTAAGTGACATGGCAACTTGTGGAAATACTTTGTATCTTAACAAATATTGTTTCACTTCAGTTGTGCAGCAGGGGATGAATAGGAATCAGCTATTCCTGTTTTTAGCAATCGTGGGAGCATCTACAGAACAAAACAGAAACGTTCGTTCGTATATTCACTTCAAGGAAGATTTGCTTAATGTCTTCTTGAGGTTGTGGTTGTTGCTGTAAACATAGAACTGTGCCAAGGTTATCCTCATGGATGCTGCAGAGACCCACGCCATCTTGGTGCATGATTAGCAAAGGAGAAGAGACAAAGATCTGCTTAAGAAACATCATATTCCCTCCCCTCCACTTATCCATTTTTTATTTTTGTTCCCAAGAATCCATCTCTAAATTATTACATTTTTCAGATATAATTCATGTTAGACACTTCTATTTTTTATCAATTGTTCTGAACATGTTTATGTGCGGCCCAGGTTGACCTCAAAATCACAATGTATCCAAGAATGCCTAATTCTTGAACTCCTAATTCTCTTGATCCAGTTTCTCATTGATGCCAGAATCATGTATTCCTGCTCCCATGCCTAGTCATATGTGGTGCTGCAGGTCAAACTCAGGGCTTCCTACATGTTAGATAAGTACTTTTACCAACTGAGCTACATACCTAATCTAGTAGGTAAGACTATTATAATTTCATCTTCCATCTTTATTTGTACTTGTTCTATTTCATATTAGACCATAACTTTCTTGAGTTTGTGTATTATTTACTATACTAAGAATTATCATTATACAACACAATGCTAACTGGAGTTGCTAGGTTACTGCAGTAGGGACCAGCAGGGTTGTTTGTCAAGAATCACTTGGAAAGCCGACACAGTTCTGTGCACTGTCTCAGTGTGGGGCAGTCCCCTATGCTTTCTCCCTCTCTGGCTTGTTCTCATCACTCTTGGGGACGTGCCCGTCACATCTGTCGATATTTAACATGACAGCCTCTTCTTTTGCCTCCCTGTTTTGCAGCAGTTGATTCTCTCAGCATCAAATGGCAGTGGCAGAGGCAGCCGCACAGACAGCTCAGTTCTATCATCACTGGCACAAAGGCTGCCAGCCAAACAGTCAAATGAGGAGAGGCATATCTGCCACTACAAAATTCTGAGTTTTTTTTCTTCTTCTTCTTCTTCTTCTTCTTCTTCTTCTTCTTCTTCTTCTTCTTCTTCTTCTTCTTCTTCTTCTTCTTCTTCTTCTTTTAAACACACAAAAGCATTGCATATTGAGAATTATGTTTCTGCTCCATTTTTGATCTTTTAAAGGTGTCTGCATTTTACATTAGTATTTGTGCTTACTATAGAGAAGCAGAATCCCATGGATCTTAAAGGGACTTTCTCCTCTATGTTTTATATTGTTCTACATGGTCCTATGACATTATTGAAAAGAATGATTGATTGAAATTAGTAGGAGAGTAAGAAGATATTTTGTACAAATTGGGAAAAAATGGACAAATAATTGGGCTTTATGGAAACCAAAAAAGTGAGACAATATATGAAAAACTAATTATGAAAAGATCTAAGATAATATTACCTCAGGTTAGAGATAGTGACTGAAAGTGAATTATCAGAAATTTATACTATCATAGAGGCACAAACGCTGCCTTATAATGCTTGGATCCCTCTTTAAAATTTTAATTGTTTTTAAACCTTTTGTTCATATTTTTTATTGTAAAATTGACTTTATCTTAAAATTACTTTAATATTTATTTAATTATAAAAATTATGAATTAAATATTTGAAGTATGAAACCTTAAATATTAAAATGAAATTTTTGTCCTTTGGTGATTTTCCTCATATAAATTATAGGATGTTATTTCTGGTTCATACTCCAAAACTTTCTCCATTTGCATTTTTCAAACTCTTTTCTGCTTCCTAGAATTCCTCATGATCTCCTGGAGTTTGATGCATCAGCCAAATTACTCCTTCTGTAATGGGCCCTACCCCAGACCTTTCTGCATTAACCTCTGTTTTATTTTTGTAATGCCAGTGAATAGTGATGTTTCTCTGTTACTGAAGCTGAGCAAAATGCCTCAAACAGTGTTCATTTACATGCAAATCTTTCTGCACAGTCCGATGCTCACTAAATTGGCACCATTGCCAGGTGAAGTGATGAGACCCAAATTGAGACTACGGCTCAAAGGCTCTGCTAATCTTGGAGTCACATTTCCAAATCTGTTCCTTCATACTGCTGTGCAATGAGGTGCAGTGGCTAATTGGTTTGAAAACATTGTTCTTTGACTTTTTTCCCCCCTCCTGGGGCAGCGGGGGGAGTTATAATAGTGCACTTATGATACAGCAGTTGATGTTTTGAGTCAAATTTCTGTATGCCTGAAAGCCTAGGAATCACCATGTATTTTAGAAACTACAAAACAAGCAAGAGAAAATTGTGGTATTGATCCACAAGAGACTGAAACAGATTTCTGAATGTATATGACTGACAGTGCAGTGTAGTTTCAGAGAAAGGCCTGTATGAGATCCTCTAATTGGAGGCATTTATATTTGTTAATCTGTGGTGGTTTTTTCAATTCCAGTAGTTTTTCAGTTATCTTATTCTTCTTCTTCTTTTTATCTCACTATAGTCTCAGCAATTTTTTTCATAATTGTGTTTATTGTGACAATATTCAAAATCCAAATTATGGAACAAGCCTAAATGTCTGGATGTATCTGTGGAGACAGAAAGGGATGTACAGTTCCATTCTGTTATCTTCAGCAATCTGAGGAAGTTCCCTTGATCTTGAATGGACCTTGACCAAGGTAAAATTGGATCCTTGGCTTTAGTGCAAAGAAGAATTATGGGATGAGCTAGTCTAAAGAAGAGATAGGATTTATTGAAGATATATTAATCTGGATTTTAAGCATGTTGGTTAAGAGACAAAGAGGCACTCTGTAGGAAGTAAGATGCCCCTGAGAACATTAGTATTACTTCTCTAAGGAAGCAACATTTGGCTCTCTTTTTTTTTAATAGTCACATCTAGAATTTGTGTGGGGTTTGAAGATTTAATCTTCCAAGGATCACACACACAAAAAAAGTCACACGGTGGATTCGGAGAGGCATCTGGCAGTATTACAATGATAAGGCAAAACATTAGGTCATTAGATCACAGGGATACAGAAAGTTAGGATATCTTTAAACAGAGTTCACAGTCTTATTTCAGATACCCAGAATATGCCAGTCCTTACCCCTAGCTGACTCTTAGTTTAAACAAAAATGCAACTGAAGAATGGATTAACAAACTGTGGTACATTTACACAATGGAATACTACGCAGCAGTGAGAAAAAATGATATCCTAAAATTCACAGGCAAATGGATGGATTTGGAGAATATCCTCCTGAGCGAAGTCTCACAAACTCAGAGAGTTAAGCAGGGGATGTACTCACTCACTAGTGGTCTCTAAACAAACAAACAAGAAAAAAAGCCAAACATGCCCAATCAGCAAACCACAACCACGGAACAGCTTGGGATCAGAAACACCCTGGACTGACCCTTCAAACCCCAGTCCAACTATAAGAACACCTGAATCACTCTTGAGGGAGGGGGGAAAGAACTGGATTTGGCCAGAAGTGGAGACTGATCTAAGCATTATTGGGTCAGTGGGACCATAGGACTGTCTGCTCCCTGCCCAG